>VZDJ01007747.1:34834069-34975620 GCA_008694505.1 Cyanoderma ruficeps | reverse complement strand
AGAAAGAAAGAAAGAAAGAAAGAAAGAAGAATAAAAGGAGAAAAATAAAAACATAAAAAGGTCATGTATCTTTAGTAGCTGCACAGCCAGAGAGGCAGCAAAAGCAGCTTTCTCTGCAGTGCTCCCCTAGCCTGAGATTTATCAGGTCTGGACAAGAACTGAGCACCTCTGTTATTTTTTTGTCTGCTCCCATTTTGTTCCTTGGGAAGCAAAAACAGCCTCAAAGAGCAGTGACAATTCTAGTTCCTCTCTTTTTGCAGAAGAGACAGCTAAATGCTTTAATGCCCTTAAAAAGAGTGACAAATAAATCTATTTTTCATTCAATAGAGTTCCTCTGTAAAGGTAAAGAGAAAAGGTAAATGGCATTGTTAAATTTAATTTCACTTTGGCTTTCGCTTTTCAAATGCTTTAAGAGTTTTCTTCTCCTCCTTTATATCTTTAAGATGGGGTTAAAAGGATTTACTGGAGGCTGTTGCTATGGTGCTCATATCAAGGTGCCTGCATTCATTCCTCTGAGCCTTGGTTAGTACTTGTACATGTTTACATCTTTGTCTGTCTGGATCTATTTGCTTTATCAAAATTAACACAGTGCACCCCAGCTGGTAGAGAATGTGCTTGGTTTTGCAGAATGCAGAATGCAGAATAAATGCAACATGAAAGAAAGGTCTGCAGGCCTTTTTATAACACTTCTCAAGTTTTTTGTAAACTGAGAATATGCATGTGCAGAGCAACACGAGATGCTGTACTTGGCAATGTTTGCAAATCAGGGGACAAATCAGGTTTTTTAATAATTAATTAATTTTAATAGCATTTTGAAACATTACAACTGAAGTCAAAGCATAAAATGGATACCTTTTCCAAACACACCCTCAGGCCAGGGCTCAAATTAGCATTAATGAACTGCAGAAGAATGAAAAGGTGCTATTGTTTTCTATAGGATGTGTTGAACTACAACAATGAGTGAGTGAACACCACTGACAGCAAGAGCTTGTGTTTCTGATGGCTGTACATCATCTTCTTTGTAGTTCTCTACTATTCCTCCATTTGTGAGCTGATGGCAGTGTTGTTTGTTTAGTTAGTACCATCAGTGGATTTAGGTTGTTTGTTATCCTCTTTCCTGAGGTAAATCTGATACCTGAGAAATACAGCTCAGGAGAGGCTGTGTGATATGTGCATTTGTTCTGATGTGACCCGGCAGCATTTTTGTCTGTGACATGGATATTTACATCACTGGGTAATCATACCTGTTCTAAAATACAGGTTGTTTCTTATTGATTACTTTAAAAAAGGTGTCCTTATTTCAAAGGAGAGGATGGCCTCATAAATTAGAGGATGGCCTCTGTATTAGAGGAGAAAGAGCAGAACATCAGCCAAAGGGAGTGAAGGTCTCTTGGCCTTGGTGGTGCAGCCTAAGCACATCACCATGAATGATCTCCTTGGAGCCAGGGGGATTTTGGTCTTGGCAACAAGAAAGTGTGTCTGTGTCTGTGGAAGTTTATTCTGAAGTGCCTTAAGAAAGGCTTTAAGTGGTCCATCTGAAAGTCTTTTGAAGTCAGTGTTGTGTCCCCAGTGATCCCATATGTTGGTGCTAAGGCAAAACCAAGAACTGGGTAAGCAGGTCTCATCCTTTCCCAGTTTGCAGCTGGTTTAAGTCTCTGACAATGCGATGCATTTTCTGTGTTTTCAGTGGATTTCTATTTCATCTATTTCTCCACCCTTGTATCCATGTAATGTTGGCACTTACAGCACCCTTTTGCAATGAGATCCACTGGTGCTTTTCCAAAGCAGGACAAAATCTTGTTCATTTTATATAAATGGGGGTTTACATAGGACATAAATAAGTGTGCCTAGCTGCTTCAAAGTGAGTCTTTTCTGCAGTCTGTTCATCTTTGTCAACTACTCTGGCCAGAGCTGTCCTCTTGGAGCCACATTCCTCCTCAGCACACGTGGGTGCCAAAGCAAAGGTCTGAATATGGATGTGAGCACCATGTGACATCACTCAGGGTTTACACATTTACTCATGCCTGTCTGCTTTCTGTCTCTGTTTACTATGCTTACTGTACAACTGTTGTACAGTTGAAGAGAAAAGTGAAATTTTCCTATTTTTAGAGTAAATAATGTGAAAATGTCACTTTGAAAAACACTTCCTCATGGTTTGGTGACTGACAGTACAAGTTTTATCTTGCTATATTTTGGTTTTGTACAGTGGTTTATCACCACAGTGTCTAAATCCCTCACAATGCATCATCACAACTGCTTTCTAGAGAAGGATCATTCTTCTTGTATGGAGGGAAGGCTGAGACATTCAAGGTCTGGTTTAGCACCTGAGAAAGCTGATGACAAACCTGTTTCCTAAAGGTCAAACCAGGAGTCTGTGGAAGAGCTTAAACAGAATAACAGCTCAAGTACTTTCACCTCTGGACCATTTTTCTCCCTCTTTTTCAATATCTTTGCAGTTTTTATGAGTGTTCTCACTTGTCAGAATTCACTCATACACCTACATATCTAACATGATGTATTATTAAAATATTTTGGCACTTGGTGTGCATGTTCTGCTTAATATTTGCCATCAGATAGAAAGTGCAGTTTCCAAAATAAGAGATCAGTGCATGAAGGCGCAGTGATTCATTTTCTGTGGGAATATAAACCATTGGCAATATCAGACTGTTATTTTCTTTCCTTGGAGTAGATCTGTTTGGGTAAGCTGCTGTATTTTGCTCTGCTTATATATCCTAAGTTAGTTACAGGTTTTCCCCATTGATAAATAATCCTCTAAGCATTTGTTTTCTGTGACAACCACCCATGTAAAATTGAGGTTTATAAGCAACCAAGAAATGTCATAGAATAGTTGCCCTCTTGTTATTATTTTAAATCTTATTTTGGATAGGGCTTTCAGCAACCTCTTCATCTAGCCAAAGATGTCCTTGCTCATTGCAGGGGTCTTGGGCAGATGAACTTAGAAGGTCCCTTCCAATCTGAACTATTCCATGGTTCTATGATTTTGGTTTTGCAAACAGAGAAAGGTGCATTTTCAAAGCTCTTATTGTGGCTTATTTTCTTTGCAGGGTAATCAATTTATTTTTTCTGGGATGCTGAAAGAGATGTCATTTTTACAGTGTCATGAACTTTCCCCCAAATATCTCACAAGATTACTGTGAATTTACTTATTTTATCCCTTTTTTTCTTCCTGATACAATTGAATAATCCATTCCTGTATTTATACTCAGTGATAAAAATTTTAATAGCATAGACATATTCCTGAATGCCTTTTAAAAATTCGATGCAGTTTCAGAGAAGCACAAACAATGCTGAATATGAGTGAGAATGATGGAGTCCTGCATGAATTTTGCTGAAACAGTCAAATGAAATACTCAGAACTTCCTAGGAATAATAGCAATCATGGACAGAGAGATCAAAACTCTCAGCAGAGCAATTATTGCTGTTAAATGGCATTGTGAGTTTAGATGGTACAGCCCATGTATTTCCAAATGAGTGCAAGAGTAGGACAGAACTAATTTAACCCAAACTACATTTATGGCAGTTTGTTGTGCTGAAATCTAGATAGAGCGAATCCTGAACAAAAATGGCCCTAATAAAACAAAATCAGTGTTTACCAAGAATTCCTGCCTTCTGAAATTTGATAGACCACAGACACTGCCTGAAATCTAATAGTGAAACAAAGACCCTGATTCCAGATTCCCTAATGACATTGAGAGGTTTTTCATTCAGCTCAGAGAATTTGGGTTCTAGCCTTTTTGAAGCACAGTTTGCCAGCCAGTCCGAAGGGCCTGGCACAGAGTGTTCTGACTGCCACCACCGCTCCTGGAGAGATGCTGGCCCCTGTGTTTATGTAACTCAGCCATAGCAACTGCCAACAAATGAAACACATTCTTCTGTCTTTCTTGGTCTCATAGTAAATCAGCACTGAATTCTTTGGCAATTAAATCATGCAAGACACTACAGATATTTACTGTTAAGCTGAAAAATTTTCCACTAATCGATCAATTGCATGAAAACCTCAAACAGAGCAAATAAATTGTTCAGCTGAATCTATTACAAAATCTATTACAGCAGGAAATTAATTTCAGTTCTTCAATTAATTTAATTAAGTGACTAATTCAATTAGTTTAGGCTTGTTTTAAAACCCTGATCTGAGGACTAAATTTCCAAGTCTACATATTTTATTTCTGTCATTCTCTTCTTCCAGGTCCCCAAATTCCAAACTTGTCTAAATGGTAATTTCATTTAGCTTTGACACAGACTACTCAGTGTGAGTCTTGCATCTCTTATTTTTCTGTTTGTCTCACATAGACTTAAGTTCCTGCACTGAACAATGAAGATTTTTTTCTGATTTGCTCTGTAACTAAAAGTTAATTTTTTCTTTCTTTTGTTCCAAGGTCCCCATAAAATATGGGGAAATGGCTGAAACCGAGTGTCATTTAACAGCAAATGGAGGATCACAAAGGAACAGTGACAAACTTCCAGATGAATATGCCCCTGAAGAAAAATGTTGACATCCTAATTTTTTCCCTCTTAGCACTAAATATTTTGATAACAAGAGCTGTTTTCTCTGTCAGGTCAGGTTGGGCTGAGGTTGCATTGACCTAAGCAAGGTCAGCAGTGCAGAATTGGGTGGCATCTCTAGAGGAGACAACGTGATACAGAACACAATTCCAAAACAAGTTTTGGAGATATTTCTAAACTTCCTTTGATTATATTCTAATTGGAGGGGTATTTTGAAGTTGGAAAAAAAAAGCATCTTAATTACTTGAAGGACCGTTTAGCTGCTCTCATGCACACTTTGTATAAATTGTTTAGCTGATGACTCAGTCTAATACCAGACCTTTTCCCCAGGTCTGTTATAAGGTTTTGTGTAACACAGCCCCTGAAATTGTATCACAATACCAGCTATTACTGTCATCAGCTGGTCAAGATGGAGCCTGAAGGAGTGAAATACAGAAAATGAGCCTATTTTTTCAGAAGTATAAGTGCTTATGGAACCTGTGGACCATTGTTAAGCAGCAGTTAAATCTCAGCACACTAAATATGTAAAATGATTTTAGAAGAGTTGGAGTTTTGTAACTATTGAGATTATAGAGTGAAATTAGTAAGAAAAATTCTAACTGTAGTTTACATCTTATGAGATATTCTCCTACTTCAATAACTTTTTGGTTTTAATTTTGAAAAACTCTGCGGACAGAAAAACAAGTTTAACATTGCCTAGGTTTGATTTTCCTTATTCCCAAAAGACAAACCCCAAGTTTTTTCTTTACCAAAAAGAATAAGGAATTATGAAAATTTTTCTTTAAAAAGTATAAATGAACTTTTTTTCTGAGAAATTTTGATTTCTGAATCTGCCAGTATTCTTCCATAATTTTTCTGAGCAATAATATACTTGGACTTTCCACTAAAATGCAGAGATTTAATTCAGAACCATTATATCTGCCATAGGCCACTGCACATTCTGTAGCTAGTTTTCACTCCCACGTTTTCATCTCTATTTATAGTGAAGAAAAGAGTGAATTTTATTGCTAGGAAATGAAATATTAATACAGAATTAATTTCAGTGAAGCCTAAGGATGAATATTATTAGAATATGGCACATTTATTTAAATTTCAAGAACAATTTTGAAAATCAGGCATCTGCTATTCCAAGAAGTCTTTAGAAAAGATGTAATAAAAAATATAATGACATTTTCTGATAGAATCCACTTCCAGAACAAACTAGCCCAGTGATGACACTGACCCTTGGTTCTACTTGGGTTTCATGCTCAGCATAACCTGACTCATCTGAATTTTTGCCATCTGCCATGTAACTCTGATGGAACATAAACAAAATTTATTATCTAGATGAGATTCCTATAGGAGACACATTATAATTGATAAAACGCCTCTATCTCATAGGAAATGGGAAATTTTGAATTACATGCAGTTGAATTTCACAAGTGGTGTTTGAACTGGATTTTCAGTGTGAGTGGAGGTGCTGCTGTAGTCTCTCTGTGTACGTGACGTGTTTCTCTTTGACCACCAGCAGCTGGACCTGAAGCAACAAAGGGCTTTGTACTCCTAAAACTGAGTTCTAAAAGGGCTCTGGCTTCTTATGTGTCTGATCTCCAGGTGAGCCTTCTATCCTTGCCTGTTCCCAATTTCTAGCAGGCACTGTAGATCACTCTCTCCTAGGGAATACTGTAACCATCCCAGGGCTCTCAGACTTCAGGAAGGAGGTTACTAGGACACAACACAGTTTCTACACTAGGGAAAGTGAAATCTTGGTTCCGTGGGAATCAGTGGTAAAACTTTTATGCATTTCAAAAGGATTACAATTTTCTCTACAGCTTTATGTTACCTTCTTTTGCTGTAAATACCAAAAGATCTTCAATGACAGCTGAATTTCAATTCCATTTAAAGACAGCAGTTCCAGTAGAATGTATTAGGTTCCTCTTGACCCTAATAAGCTAGGAGAAAAAGTCAGCAGCAACACAGCTGTACTGCTTGGAAGGAAGACACATTAAAAAAAATGATAACATGAAAAAGGTAGGGTTTTAAAAGGAAAAATCAAAAATAGTAAACAATGTCTTGACATTAACAGCACAGGAGAATATTTTTTTTTTCATTGCTTTCAGCTTCCATTCTTCTATTTATGCACTTTAAAAGAAAGCCAAAGACTAGAAATTCTATCTGATCTAGGCAAGTCTAAAGACTTTAGGGTATGTGGAAGGACTTGGGAGTTGTGTCCATGTGCACTAAAAACCTACATATCTGCGAGTTCAATACTCCATCTGTTCCCTTTGCTGAGATTAGCAGGCATGTGTGATTCCGACAAAACATTCCATGCTATCTTAAATGATGACCCCAGGAAAATATTAAAAATAGAAAACTACTTCTTGATCATTAACCTTTTCCAAGGCACTTAGAAATTCCTTTGTAGCTGAATTTCCAAGTGTAACTGAACAAAGGACAAGAATGAATTCCTGGAGACTCGGGAAATCAGAATAATTAACTATTGGGCACACAGGTAAGAAATTGTTATTAATATTGGCTTACAGTGACAGTATAACGTTAGAATAAAACATTAGTGATCAGATCCAAGATGCCTGGCTTTGCAGAGTCATTCCCTGCTGCGTAGGGAAGCAGGGGCTGGGGAATGACTCTTCCCCCACCCAAGCAGCATGTGTGCTGGTGGGGACCAGCATCAGCCCACCTGAGAGAGGAGGAGCTCTGAAGCCCTGGATCTCTTCTGGGTTTGCTTCCCTTGCCCTCCTGGGCTGCAGTCCCTACGTTGGGTTTTGTTTTTATTTATGAAATGTCATCTCATTTTTTTTATTTCAAGCCATACCCTGAAGAGAAGACAGATCTTACTTTTGTTAAGTACCATTCACTTGGTAAGTTTGACATATCCCTTAAGCTCAGGCACACACCAGACATCTCCAACAACTAAAATGGGACTACACCCCACATCTCATTTCACAGGGCTGTTGTCTGTAAAAGCAATAGATGATTTCTGAAGCTATTGGTGTAAGACTTGGCTTTATTCCTACCCTCAGCTTTTCCTTATTGTTTGCCTTGAAGCATTTATGTGCAGGATCTGCTGCACACCACTGGACATGTATTTGTGCGCTTGCTGGTGGGGCTCCTGTTACAAGTGACCATATTGTGTTCAGAAATAAGGATTTCCCATGCTTGCTCCTGCATCCCAGGTGAGACATTAAAATTATGTGGTCATGCAATTGTCCACTTCAATGTCCACTGGAACACTGGCAGGCCCCAGGAGTGTTTCTTCTTTGTGGGCTCCTTTCCATGTCAATGATAAAACTGTGTAATAAAACAAGATTAAAAGGTGGAATATCTTTTCAGAAATGGAATCAAAATTAGAAGAAGACAGGTGTTGAATACTTGTATAAAATACAGGACGGTAAGAAGTTATTCTTAACATGGATATACTTAAAAGACTATCAATACTTACACATTAAACCTTATGAAATCACCTTAAAGAAAGATTAGAAAATCGGGATTTCTTTTGTTTCCCTTCCTGCTGAATCCAGATATTGATAGAAGAGTAAGAGAATGAAAAGTCCTGTACTCCTGCTTTACTTAGGGTCTGATGGCATCAGTCAGCACAGTGCTCATTTCCTGTCACATCAAAGCTGGGTGCCTGATGCCTTCTCCGAGCTGCCTGTGGAGCCGCTTCTCCCGGAGCAGAGGCACAGCCACTGCCTGCCCCTGTGGTGAAGTGGCCACTGATTACTCAGGAGAAAATTGCTCCAAATCACTGTCTATCAACTGCTCATTTTCAAAGGCACAGGACTCTCACACCTTATTGTGCAATAGTTCTGTGGGATTTTGCAAGTGTAGTTTTGTTGTTGCATCTGCTGCCTTGGGAGAGACACAAGGCTCTGCTTTTGCTTGTAGTTTCTCTTTCCCAGCAGTATACATTAATGAAGTGGAATGTTGTTCTGCTGCAGAGTACCCAAGTCCCATGGCATTTACAGCCTGGGAATTTCTAGTTTTTACAAATGCTTTCTATTGGATTTTTTTTGACACCAGATAGTGGCTGTTGAAATAATACATGACCCTAAACAAATAAAGGGAAAACTAGGAACATCCAGTCTTCACAGATAATGGAATCAAAGATGAGCATGTCTCATTTCTTTTCTGCTTTTTTAATTCAAAACTAATGTGTGCTCATGACATTTCTGAAGTATGTGAGTGCTTCAGGGAACTTCACCTAAGCAGTGAATACCTTCAACAGGCTCCAATGGCCTCAGGACCCCATGAAAATGTGTTTCTCATTCAAGGTCTGTGGCACTGGAATGCAGGTAAGGAAGAACATTTGTTTCTACCATGCAGGTGAGACCTTTCCTTTTAAAACCTTTCTTCCAAAGTGAAGATGATGCTTCCCTTTCAACTCCATGATCAGGGACCTCACATAAAGTGAGGAGTTAGTTTGGTGCTTTCCTCTTTCTGAGGACTGTCTAATCCAGTCTCTAGGAAAGGCCATTAATTATGAACAGAGGGAAGTTTTCTCTTGGGCTGGATTTTACACAAATCTTTAGACAGTGTTAACTTGGGTTTGTGCTCAGGTGTCATGTGTGTTGGACTCTGCCTTTGCAAAAAAGCCCAAACTGTGCTGTGATGATTTCTTTGCATCAGCTTGCCATGTTGGGGACAGCAGGTGAGAAGGTGCTAAATTGAAGCCAGATTCCTTAAAGAGAATTATAGCAAAATACAGTTCTCCATCTTCCTTCTCAGTAAGGGGTGAATGGAGAAAGTTGTATCTCTCGAAAATAAATCAATTTGAGTCATGTACCAGACTTGGATAAAACATCAATGAGTGGTTAAAATATGAAGTAGTAAGCAAGGGGCCAAAACTATTTCCAGTATAAGTGATGCATTTTTTTCTATGCATTTATTCATGTTTAGTTTGTCTATACCTCTGCTCATGCTTAGCAGAAGGTAAAAGACTTGAATTTTTCATTACTGGCCATCTGTCCTTCAGAGGGACTGTGGGAAGGGACTCTTCGCTTTTCTAGCAGGCACTGATGGCTATTTAATGAGGTTAATATTAGTCAGGATGATTACCATCAACAGAAGAAAAAAAATTTGATAGATTTCCATTCAGCAGCTTTTACCTTTTACCTTGAAAGTAAAAGAAAATGCTTCAGCTGACACTTGCTTTTATGTTGGTGCTTTGATTTTCCAATGGAAATGGATCTATAATAGCACTAGTGACTTTCCTTACTTCATTTTCAGTGGAAAGACCTTTTCAGTAACATGATTTCTTGATAAAAGGAAAAGGACATAGTGCTCCTTATTTTGGGTCATTGCACATTCCTCTTTTTCCTCTAAATTTTCTGGATGGACTACCTCACAGGTTGGCTGAATGGTGTTCATGTGCCAATTTGTTTTTGCAGCAAATAAAATGAATTTTCTTAGCCTCATGCACCCCATCTTCCCTCTGACACACACTTCTGTTCTTTTGGCAAAGCAAAATTCTGCGTTGTGTTAATGAAGGCTCTTGCCATTTGCATTTTTTGTTAAAAACCCTGTTTTCGAACTCACTGCATCCACTATGCCATATTCTTCATCCAACAAAAAGAATCATGCAATATAGTTGAGTTTTGAATAATATAAATTCAAAACCAAGTCTTATTTCAGGAGATATTTTAAATGTGCTTTCATAAAATGGTTGGATTTACCTAGAAAAATATTTGACTTCTAAGAAAATGTTTGTCATCTAATGAAAGAAAAAAATCAAAAACATACAGACATTAAGATATGTTGAAGGAAATAATTTTCTTCCAACTGATGTGAAAAAAAATGCCTGAAATACATCAAAGCTACCACTGAAATGGAATTCATTCTCATTTTAAAAGGATGGAACTGAAAAGCGTTCCAGTCTCTCAGGATTCTGAGTTACAGTTTGAGCACTTTCATATGAATACTGATTAGAGAGCTGTAACTTTTTGTCCTGTAGTTGATCTTGAGAGCAAGTAATATAGACGTGATACTTGAACAGAACGTATTTGAGATTTTTCCTTAATTTTATGTTGTGTACAGCACTCATTGTGCTCTTCTTTACAGTCCTCTATAAAAGGACATCGTGTTTTCTTTCATAGCATTTCCCCCCAGAATTGAAGACTTGTAAAATAATCTGGGATTCCTCAGAGACTGGGAAAAAAAACAAAAAACAAAACCCAAAAAACATTACTTTCTCCCATGAGTCCCCCTCTCTAGGAAGGACATATTTTAAGTTCCCTGGGCTTTGGAAAGTTTCAAATGAAAGGTTTTTAATTTTCTGGATTAATTGTCTCAATGTTAAGCTGTCCTGGTAATTGTTGGTGTAGGAGCATATTATCACTAGGACAGCTGTAGAGCTGAGCTAGACGGAGACCTCATTCCCTCAGGAAAGGTAGGGCTTCTAGAGATGTCCCAGAGCCGAGGACATGTTAGTGGTGAGCTTTGTATGTCTGACACAGCTGTTGGAGCCTTGCAGGGCTGTGACGTCTCCCTGTGAAGTAAAAGAAAAGGGCATGCTTTAAGCACAAGGTCCTGGATTTCCCTGGGCTCTGTGCCTCAGGCGTCTAAATTTATGGCACTTGAATATTTTAGCCACTCAAATCACTCATTAGAGCTACCTCAATTCTGCATCCAGAAGGACCCAGATAAGCCTGTTTCTAGGAAGGACGGCCAAAGATGATCACACATTCCTGCAGCAGAAATGGCATCCAGGATTTTTGCAGCAGCCCTCTTTTTAGAGGGTAGAAATGAGCCAAGACACAGACTTCTTGTTTATCACAGCATGAAAAAGGCTGTGGTTTATTCCTCTTTACAGCTCAGCCATCCTGACTCCAACAATTCACTGACTCTGGCTGCAGCAAGCTCCTACTGTAGGTTTCCCTTGCAGCCTCTGACTGCTGGTTATTTCCTACTAAACTCTGACTGCAGGCTTTTGCCTAGATAGACTGTGAATGCAGGTTCCAACCACAGGCTCTGGCTGCAGGCCCAGACTGATCTGACAGCAGTGAGTCCCCAGGCTCCTTCTTCTTTGTGATCCCCCATAATGATCTTCTCACCAGCTAGCCCACTCCCTTTTATCACACTTACCTTTATTGGATACAGCTGTGACTCGTCAGTGGTGAGGCTGTATTGGGTAATTAACACAGCTGTTACTTATGGGCAGGATCACCTGTATTCCCTTCTCCTACACAGTATGATTAGAGAAGACCTTTATTTGAAGTACAAAGAGTTACTGTCATTAAATATAATAAAAAAGTTATTTTACTTGAAGACAAGACGTGGTGGGAAGCAGAGATGCTCAGTTCAGAGTTAAGTGGAAATTCTTGAGAGGAACAGGGTCTTTAACACTTGGGCATTGAAAGCTGGCAAAAAGGAGAGGTGCAGAAGGGAAGTTTAAAAAACTTCATTAAATTCAGATGTTAACAGAAATTTATCTGATAGCATGAGAGAAAAAAACCTCTTTTGCTATTAATACAGTACATCCAAGTAACAATAAGCTATGGCTGGAGAAACACAAATGTGCATAAATGCTTTTTTTGCTTAATATAAGCTAGTCTTGCTGGCTTATATTAAGCAAAACACCTTATTTTGGAAGACACAATTTAACAACAGAATATTATTAGATTCCAAATACTGGGCCTGGATGTTTTTTCTGTCTCCTAGGAGCACTCCCTTCTCTCCAGCCCACTCTAAATACATTTCTAAGTTTTCTAGCAGGAAATCTGCAGCTCTCAAATCCCTGGAGAGAAAGCAAGATTTTATATTTGAACACACTTGTAGATGTGTCTGCATTATGTCTCATTATACTTCAGCACATTATTTAGCTTGGAAGATTGAGGCTTCTGCCATCCATGGACAGGAAAAATCTGTTTTCCATGTTATAACTGTTATCCTATGTATGTTGTCCTGTAGGTGTGGCTCGTAATTTGTAAAGCGATATGTATTCCAAAGCTGTTGATGTACATGGGGCAAATGAATTCTATCTCACAGCCACCCCTTTTAATTATGGATTAATATGTATATGCCATATAATGAGCATATCACAGTGTAGAAGATCAGAAGGATGGCCGCATTATTTTAATGGAATGAGTTTTGGAATTCATGTCTTCAGGAAAAACACAAGCATATTTTCAGCACCTTTTGAATTTCGTAACATTAATTTATGAATTGATTTAAATGGTTGATAGGAAGTAAGAAAATTACTTTCAAAGTGTACTAAATGGAGAAGATTTAATTGGTCTTCTCAGCTAGTACAAATAAATATTCCTTCTTCAAGGAGAAAAATACAGTCAAATAATTGGTTCATACATATGTATGCTCTTCAAGAACAGCAGGGCTGTGTCCCTGCTACAGATACTGTCTCAGTAAACCAATAACCTTGGTCCTACCAAGAAGAATGGCAGTACTGTGGAGTGGAAGGTGAAAATCAGTATTGACACACTCAAGGTGGGAAGGAGCAGGCTCAGGTAAACACATTGCTGTAGTCCAAACATGCTGAAGCTGTACAATAAAATACCCAGCGCTTTGCTGTGCATTTAGCTGTTGTGCACACACACTTAAAAAAGACCAAAAAAACTTTAACTCCAATTTTCCCAAGACCCTACAATATTATGAAACATGATAGTGTGAGGTATTAGCAACTTCATGCATTTTAAATATGATAATGCAGCTTCATATCAATAACACTCAGTTTACAGGGCAATTGTATACACTCAGCATAATTCACACAGAAAATTTTCCCAGAGAGGGGCAGCACAATGTCTTAGAGACACAGAAATCTTTATTTGTGTGGGAAAACTGAAAATATCGTGAGGGAAAAACAGAGAATTATGTTTGTGGTGTGTGTTACCAGGGGAATGTTTGTTTTTAAAGGAGACAAATTACAGTGAGGGTAATATGAAGTAATGAAGGATCCAGAAAAGGCTTACTGTCTGGACCTATTAGTCTTCAAAAGAAAAAGTGGAATAAAAGAATATGTTAATATGAAATGGTATTTTTTAAAATATAGTTCCCACAATTTGACCTGTAGGATTCAACATTGCTGCTACAAGCTTTAGCAGATACTTTATCTTGAAGAAAATAATGAGAAGAAGGTAATGAAAGTTTGTGCTAAGGTCTGAGAGCACACTGTCAATTCCATACATTTTCTCTGATTTCTCTGCCCACACTGTGTGGTTATGCCTCCCATTTGCAAAAGAAAAAAAAGGAGCTATGACACTTACTCAAATAGCTGTGCCTTAAGCAGCCTTACTTTATTTTACTGGCTGTTCAGTATTAATGTGTACCTCAGAAAATATAACATCAATACTGAAGTGAGAGGAACGCTGGCTACAGGAAACATTTTGAAACACTCTGGTGGACTTGGTTGGGCTTCAGCACACTCTGAGCATTTCCAAGATCTTTAATTCCTGGAGTTTGTGACTCAACAGTGACAGGGGTGGAAGGCCAGCTGTTTTGGATGACAGGTCCTCGTGAGGCAGGGATGTGTCTGGGGGTGGCATTTGGCTGGACTTTGGAAGGGCAGGAATTGGTTTTTGTCAGTCAGAATGTTGTTGAGCAGGGGTGGATTTCTGTGCTGCAGTGTTCCCATGCAGATGTTTGCACCCCACACCTGGAGCAGTGAGTGCCCTGCCAGACCGTGGGGAAGGCAGGATTTATGGAGAACTATGCAGGGTCTTGACAAAGGGGTGCAGAAACAGCAAACCAACTCTATTGAAAGCTCTCATCATGTTTACATACTTCATTTCATCTCCCCACATCTGCCTGCAGCTGGATTCTGCACATGCAGCAATCTCCTGCTCAGCAGAAGTAGCCTTGTGTGCTCCTGCTGGCCTGAGCTGGGCTGAGGACGAGGCACAGGTCACAGCTGCTGGTGTCACTGCAGCAGGCTCTGCCAGCCCTTCCTGTACTCTCCAAGATTATAATGCCTGAGCGTTAGGATATAAATGGGAAATTTATGGCCTTAAAAGAGATGTTGAACATAATTGAATGTAGAAAATAATCCATAAATCTGCATTATATGGGTGCTCATTGGAATTGTTAAACTGATTTCACTGTTGCCTGCTGCCCCGAACACTTTTTCCAGTTCATCCCTGGTTTCAAGGTATTATCTTACAAAACTAGTTCAAATTGTAAATTCATAGCAGGAGTGTCTGACTTGCCTTAATGTGTGGATACAGCATTTATCATAATAGGACTCGGGACTTAGAGCAGACTTAGAGCATTCTTTCATTACTAATTAAACACAAAAAAATTGCCTCAACACCTTTGCACAGAGGCTGGAGAATATTATAGTCACTACAAAACTGTGTAGAAAAGTCCTAATTAAATTGTATAGTACTCTTTCAAGAGGGATTTTTCAAGTACAAAATCATCACTGTGGGAAAGTTCCAGGGCTGTATTACAGCACACATCAAAACAACGGATAGGAAGAAAGAAAAAATTCTCAAGAGTGCTACTTCCAACATAGTTTTGCCCATGAAAATGTCTGTGGCTAAATATAATACCATTTAAATGTCACTGGTTTTACATAAGTCTGTGTTCTTGGGCATACATTTTAGAAGGATTTGCATTTTATGATCGTTCTCAGTTGTGTTTCTCTTAATGGATATAGAAAGTTACAGCAGTTTTTATATGCCTGCTTTTTTATTTATAATGGACTTAAAGAAACCCACAAACATCTAACAGCAAAGCTCTCTGCCCTATATTATAATTTTGATTCTTTGGTTGGACTCATGAGGACAGTTGGGCAATTTTGAAAAGAAATAGTTTAATTGATTAGATACATTGCTCCTTTCCAATTAAAAAGGACAAAAAAAGGGGAGTTTGTGACTGAGCCAATTTCATTGATGTATAGAGCATAGCTAATATCAGTCATTATTGAGGTCCTGATTGTAGCGTGTCTTTTCTCACAAACATGATTATAGGAAGCTCATTTGCATTGCTAAATAAAAGCTAAAAAAACCAAAACATATTTTCCTGCCGGCCAGAGCATAGCTGATTCAATCACTAAAATACAAATAAACAAAAGTAACTACTCTGATGAAAGCTGAGATGATGAAGCACAATGTGTGTAAGAAATTGCTCATTTAGCTACTAGTATGCTTTCCAGAAGAAGAACCACAAAACTACTCTTCAAAAATCACACCAATCTATCATAGAAGTTTTTGTGTAGCAGCAGAAGGATCTCTAAAAGCTTTACATTATCTCTCACCCAAAATTTATCACAGGGCATGTTGGTAGCATGTGCTAAGGGACTGAACTGCAATGGATGTGTAAGAAAAAGCAATTCCTGCTTTCCCCAGCAGGACTGATGACTTCAGCTGCTGCAGGGGCTATGAGTTGTTGTCCCTTTTGCTGCACTAGAAGGCAGAGTCTGAGCAGCCCAGCACTGCTGATGGGGGCAGGGGTTGGTTTCCTTCCTTTGGTTCTTAATCAGAGTCTGCAGAGTCTGCATCACTTTTTCATGGATGAAATCTGCACCAATCATAGAAATAATGGAGATTTCTTGCAGGGCAGCACTTTGTTCCAGGTCTCCTCTTGGAGCAGGTGCTTGAGCAGTGAGGCTAACAGAAGCAGCCTATTAAACCTGTAGCTTTTTTTATTAATATGCTTTGAGTATCTCCTTGCTTTCCAGCTCCCACGAAAACTGTAAATGTACCTGTCCAGAACCTCTAAGCTTCTCCTATGCTGGCAGCCACGTTTTTCATAGCAGCAGTATTGGCATACCTAACCATGTGGAAAACAGAAAAATACTTTGGGTCTAATTCAGCCAACTTCAGCTTCTCAGTACACTCCATTACACCAATATTTTGGTTTAGTTTAAACAGTCAGAATTAAGTTTGAAATTGTGATGATGTGTTCCTGCAATTAGAAAATGTGTAAATGACTAGAATGGATGGATCAGTGCCTATTACTTCCTCTATAATGTACTTAGCTGTCATTTGAAATAATGTGCCAAGACAGACAACCAGCCCTCCAATTCCCCCAGATCTACGGGAAAATCTTCTGGAAATATTACGTTAATCATTTTTGTCAAGGCTACAGATGAAGGGAGCCATTTGCACTTTATGAGAGTTGGTAATTAAACATTTACAATACTGTGCCAATATTTAATACACAACGTAGAAGGAGCAAACTGAACAGAAGGTAGATCTGGCAGAGTTTAACGTGGAGTGGTACTGTGGGAATGTGTAGGTGTGATCAGAACTGCAACACCACAGAGCAAGAGGCATTGCAATAAACTGTGGTAGCAGCGAACTGCTTTTCCAGCTGTGTTGGACTTCTTTCTCTCTTCCCTGGAACAGAAATAAGAAAAATATTTTTATCCTTTAAATGACTTGGCAAAATCAGATGAGACCTTGGGAGAAAAGATCACTGTCCACTTTTGTGAGAAAATAAAGCTGTATAGAATAAATGAGTCCCAAGGAGTTTCTTCTGGTTTTATGGCTGCCCTTTCTTTTTGTCCTCCATCTCTCTGAGTATAATGTAGAAACCTTTTACATCTTATTCCCTGTTTTCATTTCTGGTGGAATGAAAGACAAGAGTATGTTTGTGTATTTTCTTGTCACTCTAATACCACTTCAGAACTTAAGGATGAAAACTGTTTAACGTCTCTTACTCCCATTGAATAGATGGGATCAGAAATGATCCCAGTTTTTCATAAGGATTAGACTGCAACTCGACAAGTTATCTGTGTCATCACAAACCAGATTCATATGACTAAATGTCAGTGCACAATGTGCATGTCCACATCTGAGTTGTGTGCACTGATGATGTACTCCATGGAGACAGAGCTACAGGGAGAACCATCTGCTAAAACAGACAATCAAAACAGGGAAAGTGCGCCGCATCCTAAAAGCATTTTTTCCCTTTTTCATCTCTATTTTTGAGCCTGGATCTGGCTAATTCATTTTTCTTATGTCTAAAGTAGGAGAGACAAGTCTCAAGCAAGCATTTCTCAGGCGTGTTCCCAGGCTTTGTGACTTTTCTTGTTGCATATATTCTGTCCCCACAAATCACATTCTATTACTAATAACCTCTCTTCGTTTTCTTCTGCGCCATTATCAGAGCTTCCCATGGCAAGACAGATCCTTACTGCTATGTTGATTGAAAGGAAAGATGAAATAAAGGTGTAGGTGTTCCAAGATCTGGGGGTCCATCCCTAGAAGCTTTCAGGGCCATGTTGGATTGGGCTCTGAGGAGCTTGATCTAGTTGAAGGTGTCCCTGCTCACTGCAGGGGAATTGGACTGGGTGACCTTTAAATGTCTCTTCCAACCCCAACCATTCACTGATTCTTTGATTCAATATTGGGTCTCCATGGTATGGCTGAGGGCATTCACCCATCTGTGTAATAAGTTGACACAGATAATTATATGCAGCAGAAGGTACAGCTTGCAGTCAGTGGAAGTGCTATGGACTGTGGATAAAGCTGATTGGTGCCATGATTTCATTTTTTTGCAAGCAGTACAGTTTGAGAAATGATTGTGTGGCAACAAGCGTGAAATTAAAGTGTCTGAGAGAGCTTGCATTCATGCACAATTCTCTGTGCAAATATATTTAAGTAGATGCAATCTATTGAATAACCAGGCTCCTCTCAAAAAACAGCTCTAGTAAAGCACTGGCAAAGACACCCAGCAACAGACAGATCAGACTGCAAATATTTGGTAGAATCCTGCTGCTAATTAAATTTTATCTGCAGTAAACTCCTCCAATTTTTAATGCAGTCACTGATGATCTTGCACTATGTATATCTTGCATTCTACCCACTTCTCATCCTATAAAGCCAGGCTTCTTGGGGGCTGTGTGTGCATGAGCTGACAGTGCAGCTGGACAGGAGAGGCTCTGCTGACCTGACATCCTGAGCCACATTTTGGGAAGTTCCACCCCAGATTTTTTTCTTACCTGTTCCTAGGTCTACAGGCTCACGGCTGGGCAGATGGCAATAAGTGCTCTCTTGGAACACATCTTCTGGTGTTGTATCATCCAAAAAACATCTGGTTTGGGTGCTAAAATATGTACCAAAATGCAGTGGGGTTGTCAGGTTGGGACGTTTACTTCAAAAATGCTTTCTCGCCCTCAGTTAAGGTGGTAGCACAGTGGCATTCTGTGTGGGTGATGTACAAAATCACCCAGAGGAACTCTTCTTGCTCAAAATAACTCTAATCACAGCAAAAGAATCAAAAGTGCAATTGCCTTTTTCTCCCATGTTTTTCCAGTTGGAAAAGTTTACATGGAAAATCTCACTGAATTACTGGTTCTCCTTATAAACACTCCATGTCTCTAGTCTATATCATCTGATACATCATGGATCCTGCAAATATTTACTTATTATATTTACCTAGCTACTTTAATTTTTGTAGGATTATTCAAATGAATAAAAGATTTTCTTTCCGATCCAGATCAAGGTCCAAAATCCCTAGGCATTTTGATTGGAACAGAACAAAAGGTGTTTCCAGAAATAATGTAAAATCTTATCTACTTTGGTCTTTCCCAAGGGAAACAAATANATAAAAGGAAAAAAAAAAAAAAAGGAAAGGATGGATGGGAAATAGTTTATTTTTGGCAATGAATTCTGTACTCCTATGACCAGAAAAAATTTGCTCCTTTGCTCGATCCTATGGTTATTTCAGTCTATGACCAAATTAAGCAAGTAGACCAACACCATGCTCATGACAGACATAGAATCTTTACCTTTGCACATTTGTGAACTGTTTGTTGTTGATGATATGGAACACCATATCATTTCATGGAGTGATAAAAATCTATATTTGCAAAAAAGTTGTGACCAAAATTACATATAACATGAAAGAAAATTTACAATAGATTAAATTACAAAGAACTTTGTTTTGTAAAAGATAGAATGGAAATGACGCAGTAAAAATAGATTATTTCAAATAAAAAGTTTTTCACTTTCAAAAACCTAACCTATTTGTTTTAAAAAGTTGAAATGAAATTTGCTTACAGGTGGTAACCCTTCATAACAAAAGCACAATTGGACAGAATAAACATGCATTTATTATCAAAATGTGGATGTACAAGTTGTAAAATACCATAAATGTTTGGAATTTTGGCGGCTGTTTAAAATTAAAGGATTTCATGTCAGCAATATTTTGACTGAAGTAGGTTTCTTTCTATTCAAGATAATTTCATCCAGAATAGATCCATGAAAACAGAGACACATGTAACTTCTTAATATTTTATAACACCTAGCTATGGATCTGAGCAAATTCTTAATGTTTTTAGCTTTCCTTACTAAGCTGCTTTTCAACTCTGTCTCAGTCAGCTTATTGTTACAAATAAAAAGGTCTTTCTTTGCCATGGTTACTATACATAACTAATGTGTCTGATCCTGTATCCACTAAAGTCACTAGCAAAACTTGGACTTGGCCAGGGTCACATCTTTTGCTACAAAGCAGAACACGTGATGTTAAAGAACAATGTGAATACACTCACACTGCAACTTTTTCAGTGAGTTTCAATGATATTTAAATGAAATTATTGTGTTTGGCCTGTTTGATGCTACATTAATGTATTTACATCATGTACATCTGTTACAAAGTCAACAACAGGTGCTTAGAAACAGCTGTGTCCAGCAGTTTCACAAAATTTCAAACTGAACCATTTTAATTAACAGAGAGATTGGGAGTAATGTTAAAACCTTCAAGATAAAGCTGACCCCAGCACAACGTTGTCTCTTGCAAATATCCAGGAATGTGGCAATCTTTGAGAGGCTGCCTAATGAATGGTTTCAAGTTTTCTTCCAGGATTTTGAAAACAAAAGTCACGCTTACTTAAAAAAACTGTATTTTGCTGCTGATGGTCATTTTTCCAGGGGCAGAGTCAAGAGGAGAGCAGAGCTTATGTGGAAAATCTCAGCCAGTGTGCTGTGTGGGTTTGTCCTTGGCCAGGGATCCTGTTTTAGGAGGGGTGAGGTGCAGAATCAGGGGTGGGCAGGGAGGACCCTCCCTCGCCCTGCCGGTGTGGGCGTGCGAGGCCGGGGCTCACTAACTGCTGCAGCCTCTGGTGCAGCCGTGTCCCAGCAAATTGTTGTTCCTCCCGTCCTGCAGCTTCTCGTGGCTCTGAAGAGATGCTCTGCTGTCAATGCTGGAAGTCTGTCCACTTTGATCCTCCTGTCTTCTTAACCTGCCAGAGGTTAAAAACATTGATAGAGCTGTCATGTGCAGGTAGCAGTATCGGACAGACACCTGCTCCCTGTGGATAGCCACATACGCCTGGGTGTAAAACAGGTTCCTGCACCATTTCACCTGTATTGACTGCTTGAGCTTTATAGCTGCCATTTCCTCTAAACACTGATAACTGCTCCCTCCTAGATATGTGCAATTAGATCTTGGACAGATCTTGCTCTCCATAAAGCCTGTCATAAAGAGCCAACAGAGCAGAGTGCTTTCTCTGGCTTCAGCACCTCTGCTCAGACTGTAACCTGGTAAAACCTCCAGTTAGCTGGAGGCTGATGAAAACTGTTGACTGGGCACGCAACAGCTGCTCCCCTCTGTCGTCCTACAAAACCATCAGTTACCTTCACCAGTAAGAAGAAAATAAACATGAAATGAAAATATTTTTGGTATTGCTCTTATTATTACTTCATGTTTACCAAAACCTCATGAGTGGTTTCAAGGAACAACAGCAACAAAACCCTATGCTTAAAGAATGCCAAGTTATCTTCTTTTGACATCATTTTCTAGAGAACAGCAACAGCCCTAGAAGCAGTTGCAATCCCCACCAGCCATGTTATCAAAGAGCTTCTCAGCATTTCTGCTTAACAGCAATCTCTGTGATTTTACTGTGATTCATGTAATGTTCAGTATTTTCCACCAAACACCATGTAAGTACTTTCAGGAAAGATGTAAAGATTTGTTGGGAGCCTGTGTGATGGGAAACATTTTTTTTTTTTTTGGAAACGTAAACGGCTAATATTTTGAAGGATTTTTTTTCTCTGACTGCTTCTTTTCTCAAAATGGGAAATAGTATTCCTGAAAAAGACAGCAAGACTTGGCACCAGAGATGCTATGGAAGAGCTCTTTGGTACAGCAATTATAAAAGGTATATATGCTATACTCCAAAAAAACCCCCAACTTTGCAAGTAATATAGAATACCTAGAAAATAGTCATTAATGGAAAAGCATATAAAAATCAAATTTAAAGGGTCAATTTCAAAGCCTTAAATACTTCCAGGTGGCATAAACAATATGGAGACACCATACTGATTGCTCAGAAGAGAATGTGATGGGACATGAAAATACTGTAATTAAACAGATGAATAGAGGAGGCTATTAAAGCAAAAAATATGGGAACACTGTGTAAAAGGGCAGACACATTAAATGAAAAGCTGTAAGACAGACTGAAAACAACAAATTAGAGGAACAAATTGCCAAAAGCATTTTTGGGGAAAATTTTCAAGTGCACCAGAAATTCAGTGGATACCATTGAGTCTATAGGTCAATGTATGAGTGAATTATTAGAGGATAGCACAGAAAATATGAGCCACCAGCTGAAAAGCTGATGAATTATCTTCACCAATGTTCATGACAAATTAACTCAGGAAGATTCCTTTCCTTATGAGAAATTTGTCCATTGTGTCCAGTTAAAACATCAGCTTTAGAACCAGTTGCTTAAATTAATGTTAACAAAGCATCAAGAAAATGGATTTTCACCCAAGGACTTGAAGAAAGTTGTAATTTTTGCACAGCTAATGGAGAACGTAACTTGCTCTTCAAACAGTCTTGGCACCATGGAAGACAGCAGATGTGATGGCTTTGGTTGTTTGCTGGTTTGGGGTGTTTTAACAAGATCTTCACAAAATATCCAAGAGACTACCAGGAGACCAATAGAGTTTGACTTGAGACTTCAAACATCTCAGGATCTGAGCTACTGGTACAAGACTAATGTATTTGCAGACATCAAGAGAAAAGACTGCAGTGCTTGGAAACTCATGTTGCAAAGTGTGGGTGGCAAATCTTGCAAACTGCTAAAGACTGGAGTGAGAAAAATTTTGGCTCTATAGAGATCTGAGGCATCGTTGCTTTGGTCTGAGACACACAAGTGCTTTCTCCCTGGAATTGTATATTTCCTTTGTTCATAAAATGCTGAAAAAGAAGGCATTTACTGCACTGCTCAATTTAAAAGGAAAAGAATTCTCTCAATAACAACATTAAGCAAGAAAATTTAAAAAAAAAATTTAAAAAAATTTTGAGAACCTCTCTCGAACTGGCACAAAGGCTGCATGCATGTAAGGGGGACAGAGGAAAAATGAGAAAAATAAAGCCCATGCTGACTTCAAAAGATGCTTCTGGCCAGCCTCAATTTTTTCACTCTCTACAGGAGTAGTTAATAATGCTGATTTATTTCCATTGTTTTCTTTTATCCAGTTCCCTACTTCCCAGGTCTACTATTGAAACAGAATATGGGGATTTGGAAGTGCTGAAGAAATACATTGTTTTAGCTGTGCTTCACTGTATTCCCTTTTCAGACATTTTCATCTTCTGTATCTAGATTCACTATGCATATTTCAAACTATCAAAGTAAGCAATAGGTTATTAACCTGATGATGAGGTAAAAAATTAACTGCTATTTAACTCTTTAATAATTTATCAATCACTTTATTCAGTTATTAAAATTGCATTAAGGATTTCACTCTAGGGGTTTAGTTATTGTGGACATACAAAAACCTGCTTACCAGTTTACTCTTGGGGCTGGGAAACTGGACTAAGAACCAGGAGATGCTGATTCTCTTTCCACCTCTGTCACCCTTTGGATAAATTGCAGCTCTTTTCTGTCAGCTTCTCTCATCAGGTGTCAAGGCAGCTGCTGTCAAGAATGACGGGAGCTGAGAACTTTGTGTCTCTAAGTACTGCTCTGTGTCTCACAGGCCTGAATAAACCAAGGAATTACAGTCTGGTGTCTGTGATAACTAGAAAAGAAGGTGGCATGTATAATCAACCAAAACGTAATTATACTGCATGTATAATTATGCATGTATGCATTATTCAATATATAAAAATTCTAAAGTAAAGAGAAAAGACTGGCTAAAAGCTAGCATGGAAAATAAAATATTGAACAGCAAAAGACTGCAACAACTATGGCAGAATGAAAATCACAAACAGCTAATGAAAGCCAGTAGCAAACTCGGGACCACCAGGGAATTGTTTACAGCTCAGCTTTGTTCTCTAGATGAAGAAGAATATTGAAGTTTGTCTTTAGGCTGTGTAGTAGGATAAGTTCAATGACAAAGAATGAAAAGTTGCCGATTCAACATAACTGTCAAAATTCCCAAGATCTGCAAGATTAAACCCTCTTCCCAAAGTACTGCAGTTTCAAAAAAAATAAAATAAGTCAATTGGTTTGTATTTCTCTCCAGCTCAAAACTGCAGACTCAGGTCAGGACACAAAGAAATGCTTGTGCACAGTCTCTTCAGTTAAAATATTGGACAGTTACAGAAGTGAAATTTCTCTCTTTTTGGTGTATTCTTGATTCCTTGGTGTCAAACTCAGAGCACTTTTCTGTCAGATGTTCTAGGCTTTTAAAAAATGTGAGTATCTTGACATGTTTCCTGTAATCATGGCAAAATAAATGCAGTCTGGGCCATTCTGTTCAAAAATTACACTAGTGCAATAAATCATTTGTGGGAAGCTGCTCTTCAGTGAATGACTTATCTTGCCTTTAAGCTGATGCAGCTACAGGCTGTGACAACTTTATAAAGGCTCAGGGAGAATGAATGGATTGATGGAGACTTTGTGGTGGATCTGAAGCAGGTACCTGTGCCTGTGCTGAATACTGTTGGCTAAGAATAAATAATGAACTGGCCAGCTATGGATGAAAGGCTGAACAAGTGGTTCTAGTGGATATAGTCATATGGAACAAAAAAAAACCTGCAGGGAAAAGAGGATGAAAATAAGTTTGAACAGGGTCTGTTACATTTATTCCATGAGAGCTCTGTACAAACACATAAGAAGTCTCAGAGGCAATTATTCTGGGAGCTAAGAGTAGTTCTGCTGAACCAACCAAAGAGTTTTCTTCCCTTCACCACTGATCCATGCAATATTGATAGTGTGTGACACTGAGCATTGCACAGACTCCTCTCCAGCAGCGAGGAAGAAAGAGGCTGTACCAGCACTACAGGAAGGCGTCAAGAACAGTAACTGAACCTCCAGTCAAATTTTGGCTTTGCCAGTATTTCTGCTAAAGAGAAAGAGCTTGTGTGAGCCATTAATTGGTTTTTAAGGTTCTTATTTTCCAGTACTCAGATATTATAGTAGTGTTCCTGCAGCATTGATTTCTGATGCTGCATCTTGAATCTGATATTGGTCAGTGGAAGGGAATTCAGAGGAGGGGGAAAAAATTCTAGGTCCAAACCCACTATAGACAGTACAGAGCACTGGCATCAGGCCTTGCAAAATGTAGTTGCTGTGTTTGAGAGCCATGTGGGGGCTGTTACACTGCCTGCCACTCCTGGCTGTTTGCTCAGTGTGTGGTGTCACCTTTGGGCTGCTGATGCATTCCTCAGTGGGTCTTGCCAGGCTGTCAGGGTGAAACTGAAGCCTCAGAAATGTGAGGAGTTGTCTCAAACTGTGGGCCTGCCCTCAGCAGCCACGAGAAGACAAAAGAGATCTTCTACTGCCAAAAGAGACCTCAAACCAGGCAGACATGCCCCTCCCCTGAGACTCCCACACTCCCCACCTCCTAAAGGAAATTCTTTTTATTATGAAAAATCTGCAAGTGAATTTGCCAAGATTGCAATTAAAGTGTCCTGAGTGTGGAGGAAACAGAAGAGTCTGAGTGGGCAGTGTATTTGCTTTGCCATTTCTAGATTTAACATTTTACCTTGGTTTCTTGACATTTCACTTTGCTAGAGAAAACAGATGCTTTTGCTTCTTGTCTGGGGAAAAGAATTTTAGAAACTAGTTTTATTGTAGGAAACAAAAGCCTATTAAGGAAAACTTTTACATCCTTTGGGATAAGTCCTGAGGAATAGATCAATCCATGGAATATTTATCCCAGTTATTCTTCACAAGCATGGGTATTGAGATCAGAACAGATGAGGCATGTCTATGCTGGCTTTTTGGACTTTGTGAATCCTGGAGGACAGTTTGCTAGATAGCCAGAAATCCATCTCAGTTGTATGATTTAGCAGCTACACAGAAGTAATGCTGATGGCTTGTATAGATGGCCTTGCAATAAAGCTAATTCTGAAAATGTTGGAATCGGAGGGAAAAAAAAAATATGACTGCTCTGTCATGAGGAATGACTGTGCTCAGGAAGGAACTATTTCATCTATGTCTATGACCATGTCATGTGTTTTATCTACTGGACCACAGATACAGAAGTCACAAGGGGATTTTAAACAAAGCAGTACATGTTCTAATGTCCAAATCCCATCTTTTTAGAATTATTTGGCAAATAACATAGCATTAGAAACTTTTCTTGCTAGAAAAGATCTAACATTTTGTGAAGGACTTTAAAGAAGCTGGAAAGAGACAGAGATAGGAATTATTTTTTTTAATATCCCAGCCATAAAAAAATAGAAACCTGGAAGTTATGCCATATAACTAAAATTGCTGGATATTATCATGATGAAAATCTTTCATCCAAATAATTTTTACAGGGTGGTATAATTCTGTAGAGGGACTCCATAAAGTGAGAAGATCCCAACAGCAGCAATCTCTCACAGGGATCCTGTCAGAGCTGGGGACACACAACATGTCCAGCCAAGATGGGAGAAAATTGCTGAGATAGCCAAGGATGCAGTGAGAGATACCTTGGCACACACTTCTTTTCAAACATAATGGGCTGTATGCGTGTGCATCTCACACTCCACTTTGAAAACTTCAGCCATTATTTTTCTGCCATCATTTTAATATCAAGTGCAGGCAATGATTGCGAAATGCAGGTAACAGAGCATGACTTTTGGGACAATAAGCAGCTTAGTTTGCCATCTGCTTTCCTCCGTTGGGAATAAGAATGGACTTTGATACACAGCCACTTAATAATTGTATGCCTGCATGTTTTAAGATTTCTCTTATAAATTGTTCCTTGCTGTGTTCTATTTTGTGAAAATGGAAGAAGCTGGCAGTATTTTATGATTGTAAATGAGTGTCACTCTTTCTCTTATATCTCCTTTATTCTGCTCACTAGTTTTCTTCTGACAGGTTTTCATTCAACTATATCTTTTAGTGAAAAGGTGAAATAAGGAAGGAAGAAGTGAGCAAGGGATCCTGATGAAGTTATTTATTAACTGAATAAGCATATAGGGAAGATTATTTTTATTTTTCAAAACAAAATAGACAGATAATTCGTCATAAAGGACTGAAAATTCCTAATTTACTTTGGGTTTTTTTTTAAAGTTGGCAAAAAGTGAGCCTATGAGTAGATCAAAAATTAAGACAATTTGCTTAATTTATACTTTCATTCATAAAGAAGAAAATAGTAACTTTGATCAGTGTAAATCTTAAGGAACAGAGACAAGTTTGTCCAAATACGATGAAATTCCCCAATTTGAAAAGACATCCTCTAATTTAATAACAACATACAGCAGTAATAATTGCTAATCCTCCTGAAGTTACCTGGTAACATCTGCCAAATTATTCACCCACTTCTTATTCCCCAGTGGTACCTGGGAGGGCTCTCATGACAGGCAGCAAATCGAGCACTGCATGGGAATGTAATTCCTGTATTTTAGACATTGGTTCCATTTGCTCCCAAAGGCAGGGATCAATGCCTGGGATCTGAGGGAGTGGCGCAGACTGCCTCACATCCTAATGGCTAATCTCTAATCTGCAAACCAGAGCTGTTGTGTTCCAGCTGCTTGTTGGGCAGCCTTTGGTCAATGATAACCCCTGAAACATGCAGGGATTAGCTTCAAAGAGTGATTTTGGCCTGGGAAAAATTATGTCAGGGACCATGCTAACAATGGAGCAGTATGAAAGACTGCCTGTGTACTGCCTTTGAAAAATAGGTAGAAAACAGCAGTGAAGGTGGAAAATGCAGGATAAGAAAAAAAAGAGTAGAAATGGAGGAAGGAGGGTTAAATGCTTTAAAAATGAGGAAGGATTCAAAAGAATCTCAACCATGGAGATCTAATTAATTAAACTAAGTAATTACATAGCTAATTAAAGCTATTTCAAAAGACAGCTGTGTATAGATAATGTAGATTTTGGTTTGTTTATTAAAAATTCCTCTTTACACCTAGCAGAGGAACAGAAAGCAAGGGGGAGTTAATAGTCGGCTTTTCTTCAGTCTCTGCACAGAGTGATCTCAGAAGTCTTTTCAGGAACACAGAAATCACTGAAAAGTGTATGAATTATCTAAGCATTTCTGAGTAAACAAGGAAGGCATAATCTTGCTTTGTGCCAGAGGAATCTTGGGGCAGACCAGGGCAGAATCAAGGAGCTGCTGAAGCAGAGACAACACTCATCACTCAGCAACATCAGAGCTGAATCACACGGCTCCGAAGTGAAAATTAGTCTGTAAACTTAGATAATTTCCCCTTGATCTGGAGTTTGTGTAGAAAACCAACGTGTGCAGAGCAGCTTTAAATGGAACACAATCCTCCCCACTGTCTGTGTTATAGCAGGTGTGTGTTTTGGGAAACCTGGCTCCAAGCAGTAACTCCATCTAACCACTAGCCAAGAGTGGATGTCATTAATCTTTGGCACTTACTTGATAATGTTTACAGCTATGGCTTGCTTGTTCTTGGTCTCTTGCCCCTGAGGCTATGGACATACACTCAAATGCATCTGCCCCACAAGTGATGTTTTATGTTGCATGAAATGCTCTTGATTAACCTGACACAGAGGGGCTGGTCAGACCACAGAGCACCTGTGCCTGCAGAACTGACATTTAGAATTTATCTGAGTGGGATATGGGATGGATTCTATGCCAGGTAACTGTAGACAACTGAAAGATTAGTTCAGGCTGTCTCTGCAAGGTAAATAGAGTCACCAACCTAGATTAATTTCTTCAGGTCTAAGCTATCTAATATATGTGTCACAGATCAGTCTTGGGAGATACAAGTCTCTCTTCACTGAGTACTAAAGGGGCTTAAACTAAAGAAATTATTTTTAGAGATATTAATTTAAAAGGATACAGGCTTGTTGCATCTCTAGAAAAACATATATGCCTTCCCTCTTTGAGAAACAGGTTTAAAGCCCTTCCTGTTTAGTGGCTCTACAAGCTCATCACAGACTGCACTGCTTAGCAGAGCCAATTTACTTCTGGATTAGAGGTAATTTGCACCCACAACGGTTCAGGCATGCAGAAATTGAATGGTCCCATCAGCCTGTAACACAGCACGTTGTGATAAACTCTGCCAAGAGCTGGGTAATGAAATCACCAATGAGTACAGGGGTCCTATTGCCTGTTCATCCATGCAGATTTGCCTGTAGCATATTCAGGCTCTGGCTCTGCCAGCTGTGGCTTTTCTGCCTGGCTTGGTCTATATCTTAAAAAATACTTTGTCATCTAATTCCCATTTATTTCAGATATCTCTGAAAAACCTTGTGTACAGCCTGTAGGGTAGGAGCTGTTCTGTGTGTAAGCACTATTTAACTCAGTCTGTCTTTGACCCCAAACATGCTCTCTTGGTACCGACTGCTTTGATAGAAACACTCAAAATCTCAGGTCTGTTTTCTTAATACACTGTGATGTATGTGTTTTGATAGCTCAATAGACTACCAAGTAATTATTCAAATAAGTACATTTTAACTACATTTAAATTTAAATGAATGATGTTGAGATGAAAAGTTATGCTTTATTACAGCTGAATGTGCAAAGTAAAATTTTGGGGGCAGTATCCCTATGTAGCACATATGTCTTCTTTTACCACTGACACTCATGGCATTTAATCCCACCCTTTCCAAAAATCCTTGGGGAAATATTCTTAGAGTTTGGATAATTGATTCAGGTTGATGGTTCCTGCTGAGTAATTACACTCAGTAAATGGCTGTGAATATAATTCTCTATCAACCAGCAATTTTTAATCAAACCCAGTGGGCTCAGGTGCACATACGGTGTGAGTGGCATGTGAAATACGGGTAGGCAGAAGGCAAGTGAAAAATTGTACTGGATGCTATAGTATGTTGACCTGTACTGCCTGGAGATCTGAGGTTTATCCTGGGATTTGATAAAGCAAAATAAGTAAAGACCTGAAATAAATAAATGAAGACTTCATATGATGTGCAGTTATTTAAGAAAATGTGACTAAACCTAAACCTACCAATTACCACTAACACTGAAGCCAGGTTGAGATGAGTAAAATAGGTCTCCTAGAAGTGGGTTGTTGTCTGTTCAAGACCAGGTGCATCCTAACCAATGTCTGTCCTGTTCAGCCACGTTTTCAAATGTGAACAAGCTTTTCTAGTTTAAAATGTTTGCAGATCCACATCTACAAGGAACAGGAAAGTAGCTATGAAATGGTCCAGTAATATACTATGGTTTAGACCTTTTGGGATGACAGGGAAAAAATTTTCTTTCTGGCCAAAATCCAGTTTTAAGACTATAGGTGTCTGTCCACAAATAAGGACTGTCTCAGCAGTGTGGGCCAACCATCATTTTCAATACAGACATTAATTTCCTAGCCTGCCTTTGGTGTGTATCCTGCAGGATGTAGGCTCACCCTGTTGTTCAGCTACCTGCAGATGGATAGATCACATGGTGGTCGAGGGACCCACTCTGTAGCAGTTCATGAAGAAATGCAGACTGTGTGAGGAAACTCATATTGGAGCAAGGGAAGAGTGTGAGGAGGAAGCAGCAGCAGAGACAACATGTAGTGAACTGACTGCATTCCCCATCTCCATGTGCCCCTGTCATGGAGGAGGTAGAGGTTTTGGGAACGAAGTTGAGCTCAGGAAGAAGGGAGGCATGAAAGGAAGGTGGGTTCAAGGTTTGGAGTTTATTTCTTACTATCCTGGTCTTTTAGTTACTGGCAATAAATTAAATTAACCTTCCCCAAGCTGAGCCTGTGTTGCCCGTGACAGTAACTGGTGAGTGATCTCTCTCTCCCTGTTCTTTTCTCATCCCACGAGCCTTTTGTTGTATTTTCTTTCCCCTGCCCAGCTAAGGATGGCCATGATAGAGTGACTTTGGTGGGCACCTGGCACCCAGACAGGGTCAACACACCACTAAAGTCAGTCTGGCTCTGCCTAATTATTTGACCTGACAATAAGCGTTCTCAGCCTGGTGTTTTTGCATCTGGGAGTAGGCAGGTTCAGCCCTACCCTTCTCACAGTGCCAGACTTCCAGGAATTAAAGGCCATGAGTAGCAATGGTGCAACCACAGCCTGCATTCACCTCTCTGCAGGCTCATCTCTCCTCACCTGTCTCTTATGCAAGATTTCTCCACCCCATACCAATGCTTAGATCCACAAGAAGTCTGATCAACTGTGCAGCTCTTTCACTCTCTGTAGGGTGGATGCCCCAAAAGAAGATTGAGCCAGGAGTTCACTTGTGATTGCACAGCATAATTTGCGGCCTTCAGTTAACCACCAAACCTCCTACAATGTGTGGGAAAGCTGGTGCCTAACACAGGGATCCAGAAGGCACCCTATTGAACACCACGTCACCTAGGTTAGTCAGTGAGGTGCACCCACAACAAGAGCATGTATTGAGCCCCTGGTGGGACACAGGAAAATTACCTCCACATGGGAGGTCTTCCCAGAGGATGGGGGATGTGTCCTGGAACACAGCAATGGACAGTCTGAATCTTACCTAAACCACTTAAGAGAGAGACACTGACCTAAGTCTGCATTTCTTTTCCTGGTTCCAAAAGATTTATACCTACACATACATACTTGCATATATGCAATATATGCATACCTGTATATATGTGCATTTTACTGTTCAACTCTTGTGCTAGTGTGAAGACAATGTGAAAATGGAAACCTTGTAAGCTGTGGTGAGCCATAAATGCACATACCCAGCAATTCCACCTAACAGAGATTTCTCTCTCTCATAGTGGCCCCTTTCAGACACTAGTACATGCTGTTGAGGAATAAGCTGAATGGACACAAATGTCTGCTGTGACAAATTCCCCTCACTTCTGACATTTCCAGATTTCCTGAACCGATGGCTGCATCAGAGGCCTCACATCTCAAGGACCTTGATGGATTTTTTTTTCCCATGAATTTCTCCAATCCTCTTCTGAATCTTTTTGTATGTTTAACATCCAAATCACCACTCAGCAACCTGCTGTATTTCACAAAAAACCATGGTTTGCTTTCTTATAAACCTGCAGCCTGATAACTTTGTGAATTTGGGTTACCACAAAGAGTGAATAATCATTTCTTAGTCCTCTCAATAAGTTTCAGAACACATTATTATTTATCTTCTTTCTGTCTTTTCAGTTCACTCTTCTCTGAGTTTAAATTAATTCAAGTTTATTAAATCCTTCAACGTGGCCCATGTCATCCCCTGGCCAATCCTGTTTTTCTTGAAATTTTTCTAAGTCCTTTTGAACCTTTTTGAGATAAGGAAGCAGAGATGTACACACAATGGAAGATGCAAATATATGTATATGACCATATATTTATCTGTAGCTGTTTTTTGCAGGAACATATCAATACCTTTTAGTCTTCCACTAAGCACTGTGCTATCCACATTCTTTTCAAACTCTCATTCTTTCATAATTGAAGCTAATTTTGAGTCTCTTATCCTGAAGATAAGGTTTAGTTTTTCTTCTTCTGACTGTATTTGCATTTATCAGTACAGAATTTGAGCTGCCATTTTCTTACCTTGCAACTCAGAACCATGGCTATCATTATCCACCGCAGCTCTTTGCAGTCAGATTTAGTTGTGACTACTCTGGAATCATAAGTGAACCTTGTGACCTCACCATTTACCCTCCCTTCCACCTCATCTGTGAATGTATTCAACAAATACATGGACATTAGAGTGACTGGCAGTAATAATGTTATCTCATTACTGGCTTGGTTCTGCATTGCTTTGGCAAATAGCCACAAATTGCTTTCTTAAAACAGGACAAGGAGTTCGCTCTTCATGACAAATTCTTAGTTTATGGAGACTCATAACAACTGAAAATTTATGTCAGTGTGGGACATAAAGGAAGATGAAGGTAATTACCTCATGGATGGAGGTAATTCCCTCTGGCAATGGAACAGTCATGACCTATTATGCAGCCTTTATTTATCACAGATATGATTTGTCCATGTAACCTACTCAAAAAAATAAAAAATTGGTACTCAGAATTACACAGTTGTGCTTCCCCTCCAAAGTCTGAGATGTACAAATGAAGACTCCTCTTTTCTCTGCCTGTGAATTGACTTCTAATTAGTTTTTATGAGTTGTATTTGTGTTTAGTTTTCTGTGAATAGAAACTAATTTCTGGCCACCAGTGCTGAGGATCTGCATCTGTTAATCTGATCCTTCCAGGACCACCTTTCAAAGTGGAGAATGTGCTGACATATACACCCCCTATCCACCCCCATGCAGCTTTCATTCCCAAAGCTGGATGGTGAAGTGTAGCCACTATAATGATATAATAACCTGTTCGGGAAAACTTTGACCATTTTTCCTGGAAGACTTTTAAAAGACTTTTAAAATGGAAGACCTTTAAAATGAGGTTCCAGATACTCATTACCCTTTGTTGGGTTTTTTTTTCCTTCCATGTATCTGTGAAGGAAACACATTATTGAAACAATGGCATTTGTATGGCCACTCCTTTCTCCAAAAAAAGTGAATTTGAAGGTATACCTATAGCAAAATTACCAGTTTGGGCCTGCTATACTCAAACTGTTAGGTGTCTTGGCTCGCTAAGAAGAGAGTGATGTCTGAATTGGCAATTCTAAACCAGTAATAATGAGCAGGAATCAGAGGCAGAAGTGAAAGGGCTCGTGTGAGCAAGCAACAGTTATTACTGCCCAAACACAAACCAGGTTCAATCACAGCCAGAAAAGCATCGTTCCAATTGCAAGAGCAATCTCCAAAAGCAGACATATCCATTACAAAAGGGAGAAGAAAGGTTCAGTGAAGAGCAGTGCAACCACTAGAAATGTTCAAAAAGAAATGGATTTGAACTGAATTAAGGTCAGCAGAAGGAGCAAGGAAAGGACTGCAGTCTCAGCCAGAAAGCATTCCAATATTAGAAGGATTATGATAAATATCTCCAGAGACACTGACATAAAATCCATATTTAGAAAAATATTTTCAATGAAGTGCACTGCAAATCATTATGAATATTCAAATTCAATCAAACTAAAATGAAAGAGAGTACTCGGGGACTCTGGATTTGAATCTGAAAAGACAATTAAAAGGAAAGAAAAAGAACTAAAATGAGAGAGATAATAAATTTGATCTTATGAAAAATGCAGAGAATATTAAGTAAGCTTTTCACCTATGATATGGAAAAAATCAGACAACAGGATTTTAAGCATCTTATTATGCTTAAAAAATGCTCCCTCAAGTTTTGCTGTCTATTCTGGGAGCAGAGAGCTGTCTGTTCACCTCGAGCTGTTCAGGATCATTTATAAGAGAACTAGATCTGCTCAAATGGTCAGAATGATAGCAGGAAAAGACAGAGTAATGTGCTTCAATTTCTGGCAGATTTTTTAGTGTGCTAGCATTGCACAAATACTGAGAAGAGGAATAAGGTGTATCAGCAGCTTAGGACAGAGGCAAGTCTGTTCAGATCAGGCAAGACAAGACAGCTGAATATCATAACAATGCTATTGCAGCATATTAGTATTAAGTAAAAAACCTCCAAATTCAAAAGCATGAGTAATATTTTGAAAGTTTTTACTGGAATTATTACATGGATATTTTTGTAATCAGTTCATTGCATCTGTTAAAATAGTTTTGCAGAATTCTAATCCATTTTCATGTACATTGGATGTATGAAATAAATATTCCACTAAAATGTGGATGTTTGATTTTGCTTTCTTTAGCAGGCTGATAATTTTGATGAAGTGAAGCATCTAACTGAAGGATTATTCTGCCTGAGAAGGAAATATTTCTTGTGTTTTCTTCTCTGTTCTTTGTTTTCTCACATCTTCAATCTTAAAGGCATTTTTCAGGGACAAAAAGAGACTGAGAACCATAAAGGGTAAGAAATATGATTTCATTACATGCAAATATTGGGTATTTTTCTAAATTTCTGGTCATTTCAGGTTTTATATATTCATAAATAGATGTAGTTGTGAAGATCTGTTTAGTGATAACAGCACAAAAATAGCAAAATTATCTGTGCTCAGCTTTTCAATAAAGCTACAAGCAAACAGTGTGGCTTTATCTGTACCATCTCCCCCACCACCGACACACACACAAAATTAGAAAAAGAAAACTTGAAAATGTAGCCTACAGCCTCTAAATGATATCAAATTCTTGAAAAATTGCTGGCAAGTCTAAGGAATATCTATGGGAACATTAAGATACTGCAAAATGTTTGGTGCTGCCTTTCTATAAATATCTAAATAAATATCTAAAATATCGAAAAATAATGAAAAATTCTATAAATATCTGAAATATCTATATACAGAAATGGAATTAAAACAACAACAAAAAAATTTGCCACAAAATGGAGCCAAACAGATCCCTGAAACCTACTTCAGATAATATTTTCAAGCTAAACAGTGTGTGGACCATTTGTATATTAGAATTTATTTAGTTTATGTGTTCACAACTAGGAAATTACACTGACGCTTTTAAGAATAGAAAACAAATCCCACAAAAGGATTTTCCTTTGCTATTTTACTTTGGATCAGGGCCATATGTGCCCCTCTCTTGAAAATACTGGAAGATAATGTCACTGTGAACAGATGCCCTACCCCCATGTCATATCAAAAGACACACAAACACACACAAATACACAAATTTTAATTTGTAGACCACATCCACTGAAATATTCAACAGAAGATGCCCTCTGATCAGGATTGTGTAAGCGATACCAACCTTACTTTTTACCCACTACTGACAATCACTAATCTCGTGTCTCTGTCCATGAAGCCCTTGCTTAAAGTGTTTCTACAAATACCAGTTTTTCATTACTTAAATACAGAAAGCAGTAGAATACAGAAAATGTGCACATTCTCTGTTTGTCTTCATTAACTGAAACTTTTAACACACTTCAGTCTCTTCCACTATGTTTAAATTCTTTTTAGCATAGTGAGCCTTTACCTCTCCCTGCTCCTCTTGTCTGCAATCTAAGAATTTCTGATAGTCTCCTGAACTTCTTGACAGAAAAGCACGCATGACACATGGCAAGATTTGCAGTGTCTGCTGCAGGATGAAAGACATACAGTGTAAAAAAGGCACAGTGTAGAACTACCAGCAAGACATCCAATAAAATCAGATTTTGCTTTTCAGAGCAAATATTTTACAATTATTGGATGCAAGATGTTGTAGAAGTGGGATGGTTAACACCACAAAATTAACTACATGTTAGTATCGGACTTTATGTTGTTCAGTTAGAAGCATCTGATTTTTTTCCATGAATCCTTGTAGTCTGGGGAGTCTCATTTTTTCCCTTGAAAGCCATGTTATTTTTTCCATCCTTTATTAGGATTTATGTAGTATTCTGTGACACTGAAATAAACTGAGCAGAAGGCTTAAGTGACAATAAAATGTAGATTTTTGCCGCTGAATATTATGAAGATCTAAGGAAATATGCAGACAGTTTCAACAGTTACTATGTAGAGGAATATGGAAGAATAACAAAACATCTGGCTGCATTAATCTGAGACTGATTCAAAGCCCTGTTTGGGATTGACACCTCACCTAATGATACAATCACATTTTAATATGTATTATATTTGTAAGAACAAATGGTTCATGTCTTTCAGCATCTGCAGCTGTTCCTAAGAACTTGATGGGCCATGTGGCTTTGGAAACCCTCAGCCTCAGCCTGTACATCCTGACACTGAGGGCACAGAAGGTCTAAGAAAACCCACCCTGAGTTCCTCTGGTATATCCTGTGTAGCTTCTTCTGGTATGACGGCATCTGTGCCTGCCGTTGCTCTTAGTTTGTTCCCATTAATTCACTTTGCACTTCAAACATTTGACATCTGCTTCCCCTCTTCTTAACATTTTTTTCTATGAAAAATATTACAGAAGTCTCTCCATGTCTTTCTTAAGCTATGGTGCAATTTAAAAGAGAAATAGTTGTAATCTGGCTTCAGACAATGAAGGATCTTTTATAGGTCTATACTAAATATTCTTCCTTTGCCTTGTCAAAGCCAATCAAACCATGGCCAAAACACATGCTTTTCTGATTGAGGTGCATGTGGTTTACCTTTTGCTTCCATCTTGCTTGTACTCCATTTAAATTTCTTGATCTCTCATCAGCCTCTCAGAGTTTTTTATAGCTTGTGTTGTTACTGTAGTTGTGCAATATGAAACAAAAAAAAATCCTCTGCATAAAAAGATTTACAAATAATACAGTAAAATCATGACAAGAGAAATTGCTCAAGGTAGTGAACACACCACTGGGATTTTGAGTGTCTTACAAAATCTGGTGTTCTAACTTCCAAAAACTGCTTCATATTGGATATGCTTCATATATGATTCTAGAGTAGGTAGGAGACTAATATCTGGGAATGAATTACTTCTACAAACAGCTTCTAGGAAACTCCTTAAATTGATTAACCAATGTAATATTTTTCTGCTCTTGTTATTATGATCTTAATAATTTTGATTTTCGTGGGTTAAACTACAAAGTTCAAGCATTCACTAGTTCAACTGATTCAGAGAATCCACCAAGATGCTTCCTAAAACCTTCCATGGGCTGACTTGGTCTGGCTTCTCTTCCTTGTGGCTTTTACAGAAACCAATGGCTTTCTTGTGCTAGAGTTCATAAAAAATAACATGAAGAATCTGCTGGACCTTCCTTTTCTTTCTAAGAACTTGTAGTTTCTGTGAGCAGTCAGCATCAGTCATAGAAATGTCCCACAGATTGTAAAAGGAAGAAGAGTATATCATGGCATAATTTCCTTCATGCTATTGTGTGAACTGTGCAAAGCTGACAGTTCATTTCTCAGTTTTAATTACAGAGACAGTAATTACCTGCATTGTATTCATTAAGTAAAATAGTCACAGCTTGTTAATTAATTTTAAACATCTCACAACTCTATTAGAAAGGCTTGCATATATAATTGGGTCAAATAAAAACGTGGAATACACTTGAATGAAATGCAATAATTTGACCAAAGACACAAACAAGTCCATTGTTACAAGTTGTATCTGCTAATACAAATGGATCCATAATGACTGCAACTCAGAGGCAGCAAATTATGAGAAATACAGTGCATTAATTGAACCAGGAAGATTGATATCTTTGACCATCAGAATCAGTCTTGTGTTTCTGTCAACCCTGACTGACCCTTAGATTAGAAGTTCTTGCTTCATGTCTTGTGTAGGTGAAATACTTAGCTTTGTTGAAATGGTTAATGTTGGAATAACTTCTCTCTCTCTTTTTTTTTTTTAATAGTAGGGAGGTATGAATGGTTTTTCCAAGTCAGAACAGCGCAGTTCGTATCATTAAAATTTCATGAGTTATGGCTTCCCTTGGTTTTGTTTGAGTTGTGAAAAAGCAGTACCTTTTATTGTATTCCTCTGCTTAATTGCTGACAGTTTCTCTGGGGAGTTTCAGTAACATTTACCTTATATTTTTAACATACTTTCATCACAAGGTCTTCGGCTTGCTTGCAGAGATGCAAGAACTATAAAACCATCACACCAGAGACTATAAGAGGAAGAAATCAATGGAAATCCTGTCTTTTAGGCTCTGCTGCTGTGATCATTAATCACCTTCCCTTACACTGTGAGAAAAAAATAGTTCCCAATTTAATTTTAGTACTGAATGCTAAAGAGGCATTAAGAAATGCACTTACTTCTCTCTGTTGAATATGATGAATTCTTTCCTAACGGTTTCCAAGCACTGCTGCAGGTGTACATTCTTTAAAAAACAGCATGAATAGGTTGATTAAAAAAGATGAGAAATCATAGACAAAAATCACAACAACACAAACAACACTGAACAAAAAGGCTTATGAATGAATGCTATCAAGAGGCATTTCGAAGACTCATTAAATTGGGCTGTGATAGCACAATCAATCTCATTCTTTTGGAAGAAGTTCCCCACAAAGAATTCCTGAAGATTTTTACATCTGATAGCTCTAGGAAGAACAGCTTGCATGAACATTCAAAATCATTAGGAATAGCAACATGATTTATAACACCTCACTGGAATGATAACTCAAGTCTGGAAATTATTATTAATCTTCTTGGTACTCTTGACTGTTCATACAATGCATCTTTCTACAGGGGACACATTAGTCAAGAGTTGAAGAGACAGCTTTAACATATTTATAACTAGCAAGCCTTTTCACTGCATACTTTTCATTTTTGGTAGTAGTAGCAAATAAATACTCTTTGTAACTATTTGTCCATGTGTGGGAAGTGTTTTTCACAAGTGGCAACACATTTTCATTCTTCAAATGAGCATCTGTGATAATCTTGAAATTTATTATAGCTTAAATATGTTGCTACTATTTAACTGAAATAAATGGTTGCTTTTCGTCTTGCTTTGGAGATTAATTTACTTTATACATTTATGCAACTATAAAACAGCAGAAAAAGTTGAGTCTATTTTCAGAGGTGATAAAACTGAACTTAACTGAGTTTGGCTATTAGAGGGTAAACAAAACGCCACTGACTGCAGTCACAGTCCCCATCTTACCAGTGGGCAGGTTTCCTTAGCTCTGTCTTTGGATTTGTTTTTGGCAAGTCGCTTTTTCTTTTTATGGAGAGGCTTGGACTCTAAAATCATTTCTTCAAGTTCAAATGTGGGATCACAGTTCAGTCTTCCTTTCTGGTACAAAAGGATTCAAAGTTACTCTTTGAAGCATCGTTGTGTTTTCTTTTAAATTTGCTTGGCAAGTGTTAACAGCAGTAACAATGAACCAGCTCCTCAATCACATCTGTAAAATGAAAACTGTCTTTTTAAGCCTGGGGTGGTGCTCAAAGTTTAAATTAGGAGATAAGGTAAAAATCATATTATAAAGCAATTATAGAGAGTTAGGTCCTCTTCCTAGTTATAAATAGATATATTCCTAGAATGACTAAAGTTATGTTACCCCAATGAGAGAGATTAATCTCGCCCAGGGTCTTCATCAGAATACCACTTAGTGCTCTAGAGCATAAATGACACCGGTAATAGTGCAGAAGAGATGGGCAGTACCTCTAAGACCTTGTTGAAATATGATTTTCTGAAGTGTTGCAGTGGATTCATTTACTTAGATGCTGTCCATAAGAACAAAGGAAGGAGCAGGCCTGTTTTGGTTAGCAGCATTTGTATTAAGAAGTGTTCACAGTATTATAGAATCCCAGGTTGGAAAAGATCTCAGGGATCATCTGGTCACACTTTTCTGGGCAAAATCACAATCTCCAGCCTGGACAAGATGCCCAGCAACCTGCCCAGCTGAATCTTAAGGGTCCAGTTTTCGAGAATCCACCATTTTCATGGGCCAATTATTGAAATGGCTGATTATTGTTGTGAAAAATTTTTCTCTTGTATCCAACTGGAATCTTCACAGGATTAGCTTGTACCCAATACCCATTGTCTTTTCCATGTGACTCCTTGTAAAAAGGGAGTCTCCATCTTTGTAGCTAACCTTTAAGTAATGGGACATGGTGATAAGGTCTTCCCTAATCCTGTTTTTCTCAAGGTTCTCCCAGCCTTTCCTCTTCTGACCTATTTCCCACTCCTTTGATCTCTGTGGCTGTTCTTTGGACCCGTTCCAGCTTGTCCACACCTGTTTTGTGTAGAGGGGACCAAAACTGAGCACAGTATTCCAGGAGTGGCCTGGCAAGTGCTGAGTAGAGTGGGGCAGTGACCTCTTTATCTCTGCTGGCGATGCACCTGTTGGTGCAGCTCAACATCCCATTGGCTTTCTTTGCCATGGCAGCACCCTGCTCACTCACATGAGCTTGCTGTCCGTCTGGACTCCCAGGACTGCTCGAGCTGCTCCTCAGCTGGGTAGATCCCACCCTGCGCTACACCCCTGGACTATATTTTCCAAGGTTTAAGACTTTACACTTGTTGAATTTCATAAGGTTCGTGTTAGTCCACTCCTACAAAGGTCTTCCTGCAGGGCAGTTCTCCCAAAGTGTCCACTTCCCCACTCCGTTTGGTATCATCAATGGACTTCCTCAGGATACACTTGATCCCATCCTCCACATCACTTGTTAAGGTATCAAGCAATGTTGGATTCCTGGGGGACCCCACTTGTGACAGGCTGCCAGTTTGAGCAGGAGCTGTTTTCCACCTCCCCCTGGGTGCAGCCTGTCAGCCACTTTCCCACATGGATCACTCTTCTATACCATAACACTGTAAATTTCTCAAAAAGGAGGCTGTGGGAAACTGTATCAAAAGCCTTAGAGAAATCCAGGTAAACAATGAGAACCACTTGCCCCATATCAACTGAGCAGGTTACTTTGTCAATGAATGTGATAAGATTTGGAAAGTACCGTTTGTCCTCGGTGAATCCTTGTTGGCTTTTCCCAGTCAGGTGCTTCATTCTAATCTATTATTATTTTTCTATTCTATCCACTTTAGTTAAGGTTTTCCTTACCCATTATAGATATTACTTAAATATTTTGGGTTCTCCATTAAAAAATGTTAGTTTTTGATGCTTGAAGCAAATTTTCAGATTCTTTGTTATAGCAGGAAGTCCTTCACAAAAAATTTGCAAACTATTTGAATTGTGTAGTGGAAGATGTTAAAAGCAATCTGTTTTCCTCTGGGACTTCTGAGAGTTCAATCACACCATTGTCACGGTCAAGGTAGAAGTACTAAATAAATCATATATAAATGACAGATATTTTTAGTAACCAAAGATACTAAGCAGTAAAATCACATCAGAAACTACTTGTATAATTTGTAGTGTCCTACAATGAAACATTTGGTTTAGAGATCACTCCCTAGTTTTTATTCCTAGCAAATTCTGCATAGTCAGAGCATAAAATTTAGACTTCTGATGCCTTTTCCTGCATATTATCCAGCCAGGTTTAGTAGAACATATTTGGGTTTTATTACTGGCATTTTACAGCTTATTTATATTTATTAATAAATAAATAATTCCTTTGTTTTCATCAATATCAGTTCCTTCCTTAAACATCCATAGTTTTTAGCTTTGACTGAGTACTTAAAAAATATTTTACTTTAATTCTGAAGCTTTAAAAATAAAAGTAGATTATATTAAAAAAAACCTCTACAGCAGTTCATGACTCCAAACTGAAAATGAAGAAACTAACTAGGCCATAAAGAAACACATGTGCTGGTTAAGTAAGAACTATGTTTATGGAATCAAACTATAAGGGAGACATTAAGCTATGGGACATTGCTCCCATGGGCCTCCTGTGTGCTCTCCTAGCTGCAGAAGGCAGACAAGCTCCTGACAGTCATGGCAAGCTGTGGAAATTTATAAAAATCTCTGGTTTCAAAACACTCTGCAGGTCACAGGGCCCCAATTCACCTTCTCACCAAAAGCTGCAAAACAAGAAATATTTTGTTGTGTGGCCCCAGTTAATCAGTGAAACTTTTGCTGATGCTACAAAAAGAAAGTTCCCGGAAAATGGGTGACCAAACTTGGTCTCATGAAACAGCAAAGTTTCTATGAAAAGAAATGTTGGGCTAGAAATGACATCTTGACTCTCATCTCACTGTTTTTCCTGACACAATTGATAGACCAGATGGAACAAGCCCTGCAATATCAGACTCTTCACAGAAGAGTCTGGTAGAGCTTGTAATGGGAGTTTCAGATTAATCTGGATAGATAAACGAAACATTTTAAATGCAAATAAAACACAAATAAAGTGAATCCAAATGTGAAAAGAAAAGCTGTCTTTGCAGAGTCTGAGACTCTTGGAACCCCACATATGTTGTGTCTTTGAGTATGGGGAACTGGATCTCCCTTATAAAACACTGAGTTGTGAAGTTTTTCACATGCTGACAGTTGTGGATTAAACTTTTAGCTGGGAGTAGGAAGTGTAAATAAATGGTTGAATTTTGTCTGAGAAGCAAGTCCACACCTCTGCTATCTCAGAGACCATCTTTAACTTGAAAAAAGGAAAGGAGGAAAGTCAGTTTCCTCTCATCTTGTAGATCCACACACCAGGAGGATGGAGTCCAACAGGCCAAGAAGGAGCTTTGTGCTGCATTGCTTTGCTTGGGACAGCGACCTGAGAGAGTGTAGGGGAGGATCCTGGCACGGCACAGCAATTATTCCAGCTGCATGGACATCAAGTAAGAGTGAAGGAGCCATGGCCTGGTAGCCATGACTTTCACCACTCCAACTTTTCCTCTTCCACTAGGAGCTACAAAGTGAAAGGAAGGAGTTTCCCCCACAGGTGAACATTGCTCTGGAGTGCCTGTAAGAGGGGGCTGTTTTTCCATGTCCTGTTGTGCTTGTTACCTGCTGTGTTCCTGGCCTTTCTCCCAGTTCCTGAGGGAGACCCTGCTTGCCCATCCACAGCTTTCTTCTCCTGCAGGATGTTGCTTCCAGAGAGGCTCTGGTCAGGTGCCAAGAAGCCCAGCAAACACGAAGAGCAGCGTCTTGGCAACGCACCTGGCTACCTTTGCTCCATTAGGCAATGCTATCTCACCTTCAGCTTCTGAAGGGTTGGATCCATCATGTTTATCATGAACTCTGATATGCACCTAGGTGAAGTCGGGGTCTACCTATTCCACCTTCCTCATCTTTATTTACAGTTGCATAAAAAAACTCAAAAAAACCTTGGTATGCTACAAATATGTTGTTTGCACAATAATTGTGGTGCGGTGCAATATGACTGAAAAAAGTGAAGCAGCATATAACACCACAGCCATTGCCTTTTATTCATGGCCCTCAAATACATCTAACTTGAAAATTATAAAAAAGGAAATATCCAGAAAACACCAACAAGATGGGACCACAGTAAAAATGAAACCACCAGATTCCCTCACAGATTTGGAGTGTTTTATTGTAAGAATCTGTCACAAAGGAAACAGGTCAGTCTTTTAGAACCTTATTTTTTAAGTGAAAAATTAACAGCATACTAGAATGTTAAAATTTTTTCCAAATGTTATTCAAATGTCTAACTTTCATGGCCACAACAGTCTTCTTAGTATTCTTTGTCTCAGACTTAATTCTGACAATCATTTGCTCTAACAGCCGAAATGCAAATTCTGGAAAAAGTTTTCTTTTATTTGAAAAGGAACAAAAAGTGAACCAAGGTTAAGTAGTTTTTGTTGTGATCTATTGAAATGGGACAAATTTTCCCTTAGCCATGACTAAGTAAATGAAAGTAGAATCCAAAGTAATCACTGAAGAGCAATAAATACAAGCATAAACAAGTAAAATGGAGTGATAATTAAACCAGAATTTACAAACACTCTCCACCTGGAATATTGACTTACGTTAGGAACAAAGCCTGGGGTCACAGTTTTCTCTAGAACAGCATCCCAGTTGACATCAGCTAGGTATGGAGAGTTTTGGATGTCTGCAAGGCTTGAAAGGCGGCACTCAGGGTCCTTCGTGAGGAGCTATGATCAAGCACAAGGCATTTTCTAAGGGACTGGATGCCATACAGAAGAGAAAATGTATCACATACATAAATTGTATAATACTTATTTTTAAGTAAGAAAACGGTTAGGGAATCTTCTAACAGATGCTAGAAGTCCCAATTAAAAAAAAAAAATAAAAGCAATAACTCATAGGATATGAGTACAGTTTAATTGCCACCAGATGGCTGTTGCAGGCATGAAGTGTATAAATGTATGAGCAACAAAAGTCTGCTTAAAAATACACAAGAGCCCACGCAAAATGAAGCATCACAGATCGATGCCACCCAACAATTTGTGTTTTCTCTTTAATTTTTTGGAAGATACAGTTACACTGAGCATCCTGGCAGTAGTTAAAATTATCCACCTCGCTGCTCTATCTATTCAAACTAGATTGCTGATTGCTGCAAAAGACATATACTTTTTATTACTCTATTCAGACATTCACAAATATTTCCTGTTCAAGTATCAATATTGACGATGTAAAATACCTAAAAGAGACAGATTATCTTTGTGGTGTGGCCAGACAATTAAAGCAAACAAGAAACTGGGATTTCAGAAAGGAAACAATTTTTAGGGTTGAATGCTTTCAGAAAAACCCCTGCCTTGTAGCTTAGTGATGTTTACAGCAAAGTGGATTGAATTCTGTTGTTGCAGCTATAGCAACATGGGACAGTAAGATATACAGCCATTTTAATTTCTAACTTCCCTATCTAGAAACTGCAGTAGAAATTCAGAGGGCAGAGTGGTCCTTCCTTCCCTGTCCCACTTGCACATCCATAGATGGGGGAAAATGGGGGCCAGGGCACAGATGAGGAATTACTGTTCCCCTAACTTTTACTGTCACTAGTGAATCAGCTTTAAAATAAAATAAATAATAATTTTTTACTTCTTTGAAGTTACGAAAAGCCTGAGTCCAAGCCTAAGAATACTCCACCTTCTGAAGAGAAAATACTGCAACATTCACATTCAGAGCAGCCCAGAAGTAAGCTCTGCTCTCTTATGCTTGAAATGTTGACTACCTAATGTGTGTGTTTGTCTGATACCTAATGTGTGCGTTTGTCTGATGCCTAATGTGTGCGTTTGTCTGATGCTTTTTCCAGCGTTGGGAGAGGCTTCTGGAAGAGGAGAGAACAGAGGACAGAAAGTATTTGTGCTTTCTTACCTTTTTCAGTAGTGCTATCATGCCCTTGCACCATGTGGATGAGTAGTGAACTCTTTCAATCTTGAACATATTGAGTATCTCATCAATGGGGGTGGCTGAATGAATTTCATAGGGCCTCTGGCATAAAGTTAAATAAATATCACGTCAGCAAGAATGGATAACAGAGTATAGACTATTCACATTTTCCTGAGCTCAGTATTGTTTATCTTGAAAATATCAAAACCACAAAAACATGTTATAACAATTTTGAGTCTAATCCTTTTTGTGTGCGCTTTTCTTTGGTTGTAATGAATGTAATTACTCATAGAAGCATTTCCTCTGCAATTTTTTCTCTCTTGAAAGGAAGTATTAGTTCAAATGAGATGAATAAATAATTTTGTTCCTGGGGCATTCTATGTGAAATGTGGAATGTTTACTAATTTTACTTGTAATACTCATGATCAGTTCTTGCAACCTAAACTGACAAAATAAAAAAGAGGTGGCTGAAAGGAGCTTTGTCATCCTAATTTTACTGAGTAGTAGATAAAGAAACTAAAAAATGCTTACAAAGGCCTGTGTTTGAGTCTCAGTAAAAAAGCAGACTCCAAATCCCAATCCTTCTCCTTTGCTTTTTTTAAAATCCAAAATTAACACACTACATGGATCTACTGTCATGTGTTTGCAGTGTCTAAATTCTTCTATAGATGAAGAAAAGCTCTGGCCTTTGCAGTTGTTTGTTCATGAAGTTTTCTCTGATTTATCTTTTATTACATGCAAAATTTTGAAATAAAGTACTACATATAAATTTATATTATTGTTATTTTCTATTCACATACTTGTACGTTTGAAGCAAGTTGTTATAATTATACTAAATGTATTTTTGTAAACAAGGACAGAGAGTGGATTGCTTATGAATTAAGTTGTACCCAGCAGGTGATAAATATGTGATATGAGTTCTGCAGCTAAATGTCACCCTAGCAGCAGTGTGCAAATTAATGCATCATAATTCATAAACAACATAGTTACCTATTAATCCAATATCCTGAACAACAAAGGGCAGATGCTCATTACCTTGACGAAGAACTGAATCATCCCTTGACTTTTGCTAGTATGTACTGGTAGAAGATTATAATTTAAGAATATTTCTAGGTTTTAGTTATCTAATTTGTTAAGGAATTGGAGTCACTCTTCATAAAGACCCAGGACATATTCTGATTCTGGGAAGATTCATGTATATATTTCACTTTCATATGTATGAAACCAAATGCATTCCAAGGCACTGGATGTTTTAAAAAAAATTCAAGCAGGGTCTAAATCTTTTTGCTTTGATTCCCATTCAGTTAGCCCACTGTCATTAATTATACCATGTCCATATGGTAGGATCCAAATGTCTGCTTTAAATACATAATTTTCCTGAATTGTGTTCAAAATGGTCATTAGAAATACTCTGTCATGTGCCTTTCCCTACATGCGGTAATGTTGCTATAAAGCAGTTATTAAAAATGAAACTTTTACATGTTTTCTGTCATCTTGAAGCAACCTACTTCTGACTTAACTTGGTATAACAATGTGATCAATAGGATCATTGAGACTGAATGTACACCAATTGTTGAAAATGGCAACCAACTCTAAAATTAGCAACTATAGGGAATTATTAATGATTAAAAGTCTTTCTGTTAAGGATATTTCTGCCCATGTCTTTTTCCTGACAGGAAAATCCCCAAATTTACCTTATTTTCAAGATTATTAGCATTCTAAAATCCTGATTTTTTGAGATTTGCAGAGATTTTGAAAATTTTTATTAGTTAATTCAAATTATAAATGTCATTTTAAATTTGGTCTTTTGAGGCCCTTCATACCTCTATCTCCCCTGTTTTTCAGCTATTCAATCCACTCAAGGGTCCTGTCCCTTCAATTCTATTTTGTGGAAAAAAAAAAATCTGGTTTGCTTTTGTTCAGGATTTTTTTATCAAAGTTTGTTGTTAATTGTTCACATTGCAGTGATAGTCAGAATCTGGGAATCCCACCTACTACTCAGCCCTTCACTGTCTCTACAGAATTCATGCTATATGCATTTATTGTAGCATTTTAGCAGCTGTCTATAGCTCAGGAACAGGCTGAGACATGGCACAGTTTGCATCATACAGTTTAATTACAGTTTAATTTAATGGACTTTGTGAAAAAATTGATGTTTGATGCACAGCTGTATGAATTTTCTTTTTTCTTGCTAGCTTTTTTATCAGCAGCTGGATAAGGAGAAAAATGTACCAACAACTTACTGAGAAATGTTAGCTGTACTACGGGTAACCAAAAAGTGGTGCAGAAAACTCTATACTGGACACAACTGGCTCCTGTATCTACAAGGTCATTTCAAGCAGAACATGATTTTGGCTGCCCAGCAGTGGGAAGCCAGAGATGAGAATGGCTGGAATGCCTCGAGCACCCTGAGCAGCAGAGGCAAATAAAAACAAAAATTCAGCTCAGTGAAAAACAACTAAATTTTACTCATTTTTCTTTTACTTAACACCTCTTGAATTCAGGCTGTCAGCATCATACTCTACGTACAGCTCCGAGGTGGAAAATCAAATTTGTGATGTTTCTTATCTCTAATGCTCCTTCCTTGCTTGTCTCCTGCCATTCCCATGCAGCATGAGCATGCAGCAGGCTGCAGCTGCAGAAAGCCCTGTGTTCTGTGGCTGTGCCCCGTGCAGCCTCTTTGCCCAGGGCTGCTGCTGCTGGTGCGGGTGGGTAGCTCTGAGTGCCTGCCCACGTTCTTGGTGGCAGTGGGGCTGTTTCCTTGCTGCTGGACAGAGAGCTGTGGGAGCCTGGAGGAGCAGGGGCTGAGTGCCTGCAGGTTTAGCTCACAGCCTTGTGTGCAAACCGTGCCTCCACGGCCATCTGCTGCTCTGCTCTGGCAGATGGGGCTTCAGAGCTCACAGTTGTTGAGACAGCAACATGCCTCGGGTTAAGCACATTTCCTTGAGCCACTTCTACTTCTCTTGTCATCACTCATGTCAGTTTAGGCCTTTTCTAGACTAGGAAAATTTAGAACATATACACCTTTTCCATACAGTGGTGTGATCTGCCAAGCCATCCTCCAGCTTGCTCAGTAGACAAGAGCCGCTCTTCAGGAGGAAACAAGCAGCTGCCTTGGGTGACTTGAGCTGGTTCAGATGGTAATGTTTTTATTAAAAAAAAAAACCTATCAAAAAATTGATTTAATCCCAACTTTGCTTTGTTTGTAGCCAGATTGACTTATTCAGGAAAGACTGTATGGATCTTGGAAAATGAATATCATTCTATAGAGTTTTTCATTTTTTAAAGTGAATTTGTCACATCATATTGATCTTTTGTGATTGGTCTTGTGAGTTCAGCTTTCATTAACAATTGCTCTCCTTCCTTGGAGACACTCAATAATGAAAGGGTTGATAGAAAACCATCAGGATGTTCTCTTATTTTACTCTAAGTGCAGCTGGAACTACTGTCAGTGACTAGGACTGAGAATGTATTGTGTTTATCACTGCCAGACTTCAACTTCTTAATTCCAGGAAGAATGTCAGTCTAAAAACTCCCTAAGGTTTAAGTACTATTTTAGAGAAAAGTTGATAATAATTGTTAGTTTATTGTTTTTGTTAAGAAAAGTGTTTAATACTTCTCTACTTTGAGAGATGAAATAATCTTTGCATGGGAGAAATCTTTGTCTCAGGAGCATGACTTTTGTTATTTCTATGGAAATACGATATAGATTGGCCATATTTTAGGCCTTTGAAAAATGTAGCTTCTGAAGTAATAATATGCAGATACTCCGAAATGAAATTTTCCATTTAAAAGTTAGAATAATAATTATTCTTTATTTCTATTTTTCTTTGTCTGTCATCCTACATGAAATTGTGAAATCTTTGTCAGACGGATTGTCTGGCAAGGCAAGGTAGTAGAACTGTGTTAGTGTCATAATATAAAAAGGCATATTGCAATGCAATAAAATCCCCTTTCCAAAACAGGAATGAAAAATAATTAAAAAAAACCCAAACAGCTCTTTAGCTACATCATCATCCTGAAATAGTAACTAAATTACTGGTTTCCATGGGGAATAGTAAATATTTAAGCAACTGACTGAAATCCTTTGAACCAAAATGGAAAAGAATTTTCCATTATCTTCTGTGATACTCGATCATGCCCAGGAAGAATTTTTCATTAAGTTTATTCACATAATTGATTAGATAAGAAACAAATGCACTGGCAGATAAGCATTTTCTGTAGTTGGGCCAAGCATCTTTGGATATTATATTAGATCTCTTATGGTATTAGCCAAGAGAATCAAAGATACAATAGAGTCTGAAGTAACTCAACTTCTTTTTGAAAAAAAACCCCATTGTTTGCAATTCAGCATTATAAAGAAGCCATTAAACATCAGGCCTCTCCTTAGCCGAACTGAGGCAAATTTTCATAATGTATTTGAGTATGGGGCAAAACTTTCCCAAGAGTGTTTTCAGCTGGGAAAGAACCAGGACAGCATTCTTGACCTGGGCCTTGTACACTCAAATTTTATCCTGAAGACTGCACTCAGGGCCACTGCAAACTTGATATTTTTGTTAGATAACAACAAACTTGATCATTCTTACCCAACCCCTCAGTAATTCATATGCTGTAACTCCTAGTGACCACCAGTCTACTGGGTACGAGTATCCTGGACCTCCATCCATAAAAGCCTGGAACACTTCTGGAGCTAAAATCATAAATCAAATCAAACAAAAAAGCATTTCATTAAGGTTAGACTATGGGTATTATTTCACAGCTGAAAAATGAATTAGGACTCAACAAACTGGAATTAAATAGATTTGGAAGCACAGCATTTTCAGGGTGTAGTTTCAGTGCCTTGTTTTACTGATAATAAACAGCATTCTCTGGTCAGGGTATTTCAAAAGTCAGTAATTTCATATATTAATTCTTACCTGGTTCTTTTAAGCTTTAAGTTATGTGAATAAAGATAAGTAACAGGAGGGGAATTCTTGGTCTGAAGTGTGACTTAGAATATTTAGGGCAATGTAAACGTAATATGAGAAAAATATCTGCAAGTGAGGTGATTTCTCATGATTGATGAAGATGTTGAATGTGGTAAATCTCATCCTTATTCTACATTTGGATAGAACTAATTAGACAGGTTTTAAAGGTATTCAACATAGGAAAAGGGTACTTAAATATAAATCCTGACACTGATTTTATGATGTGAGAAACTGTCACAACTGGAAGAAAACACTGTCAATGAAGTAATGACTTCCATAAAAGCAACTTCTGCGGAGGAAAAGAAAATGTATTTTCAAAACAAGGATCAACTTTGTCTAATTTCATGAAAAAAACTGTACAAATGTTACTGTGGTTTCTTCAGAAAACCAGATATAAATAAGAGTGAAAATGAAATGAAATGTTGGTCATGCTTTTCTAATGATTTAACAGTAGAATCTCAGTGCACTTTGTGAAAACAACACTTTAACTGTCCCCAGCCATAACAATTACCTAGATTACAATTGCCATGTGAGCCTCTTCTGGCCATGGTACCTACTTGAATGTACCACATTACCCCCTTATTACCATGGCCCCACTTTGTGATGAGCACACTGCAGTGAATGATGAAGTCTGGTCACACTTATGACTGGCAGTTTGGGATGTGACTATTTATGGCATTTAGAGAAGCCCCTTGAATAAATAGAAAGGCATTCCTTTTAGAGGAGTTTTTGCAGTCCTTGCATTATGGATGGCAACCCAATAATTTAAAACTCCAGACCTGACTTCAGAAAGTCTTCAAGAGCCAAATATAATAGAAGATTTCAGCATCCACTCATCAGTTATGGCAAAACTCTAATCTGTAAATAAAAAGCAGTGAATGTTTGAAAGTGGTCTTACACTCTTTGACCACCAGGGTCATGTCCAAACATGAGATCTGCAGGCACCTAAATAAACATTTTTTCTGGAATACATGTGTTTGGAGAATAGATGACCAGTGGATCTCTGGCAGAGGAAAACTTGCGCTGTGATCCAGCACGACATAAATCAACAATGCTGTAAGCGTCATTAGACTGAGTTAACTCCATCTCATCTCCAGATGACATAGCTTCCCTGGCATGCTGTACCTTCATGTATTTCAAGTGTATTTCAACACTTATTTGCATGCTGCTGGCGTGTAGGCACATCTTACTGGTGTGCAGTCTATGAGATAGATGGTGAGAGCATAAGCAGGATTTTTTTTTATTACTTTAGTGGATCGAAGCACTTAAATTGCACTTCAGGCACCAAACTTGTATTTTGAATATCACCATAGGAACCTTGCAGCTATGGTTTGCTTGATTTAGCCCCATTCGTTATGGGTGTTGCCCACTGTGCCTAGATGATGTACAATATCCCATTACAGAAAATAGCCTTTCGGCATTTTCACTGAACTGTGCAGGTATAATATTCATTTCACTATTTCTTTTATAGCTTTAACATTTTAATAATGAGACAGATCACTATCTGATTTCTGTGAGATAGAGGTGAAAGTACTTTATTGATGTAACCTATGACATTGCCAGAATGGTGCAGCTGTTTTGCTAATTTAGTGACCGAGCTATTGATTTATATTTTATTTTATTTTATTTTATTTTATTTTATTTTATTTTGTTATTCTAAAATCCTCAAGGTCAACTCATATTACGTTAGGTAGATCAGCAGAAAATGCTTTCTTTTGCCCTGAAGTTTTGAAGCTGTTTTCTCACCTTAAACTGATGGTATTCTTAGATCAGAATATGAACAGTTAAAGGGCCAATTTTTCAAGCAGATAGCCCCTTTTTGCCCACTTTAACAGCATTATTTTCAGTACAGCTGGAATGCCTTTCTGCATTCCATGAGCTCCAGTGAAGCAGTTGTAGACGCTCTCTTCCCATGAGGGAAGGACTGACAGAGGGTGCAATATGACTGCAGTATCCTATACAGGTTTTTTTCTCAGGATGAAATCTCAACTAAGTTGAAGCCAAAAGACCTTTCTCTAGTTTGACACGGCTGTTAAATACCCATTTCACACTAAGCTTGTACTTAATGTGTCTAAAATTCTTTTTGAACTGAGACATTAGGTGCAAATGAAGTGCTCCAGGCTATGTGCAGACTTCTGGGGTTTGCCTGCTCATTCAGAAAGAGCACGATCTCACAGAAAGACAGCAAACCCTTCAAGTCATAGAATCAGCCAAGCTCTGAAGAAATAGAGCTATGAAATACAGGACATAATATTAAGTTTTGCTGTAAGAAATAACTATGCCTGGAGAACCAATTCAGAGTGCAAATTGGTTAGGATAAAAGCAAATAAAAACTCTGAAAGGAAAGATGAAAATCTGCATTGATTTTCTTTAACATTGTTACCTAAATAGACAATCTATAATCTTATAAAATTTGAACTTGATCCCAGGATCAGCTTGGAGAGCCATCCTGCAGCCTGCTCTGGGTAGATTCTACCAAAGAATGGTCAGATTTCAGCTTGTCCGCTTGGAGCAAGGGCAACAGCTCTGCTGTGTGCACCCATTGTGAACATATTCTCTCTTGCCATACCAGATTTAGGATAGAAAAATACTTCATCTTTTACCCCCATGCATCTACATAGGCAGAAGTATTCTGCTTTCAAGAGTTTGTGTGAACAAGAGTGAGAGTACCTGCAAGAACAAGAGTTTCATATCTTTTTTCCTTTATCAGCTTCCACTGAACAAAGGCTTTTCAGGAAAATAAATGGGTTTAATATCAGGTTGGATCCTGCAGTTTGTTTTGGCCAAGAGCTGTAGTTACAATCACATGCACCTAGGGGAAAAGCAGTAGATATTTGCATGGCAGAAGCTCAACTTTTAAACAGTGAAGATAAATCAAGTAACAGCAAGTCTAGCAGCAAGAGTGAGTTCAAAGAAAAGTAAAGAAGTGTTGCAATTAGTTCTCAGGTCCTCACAGCTTGCCCTGACTCAATTTCTTTGATATTGTGGAGAACTGCGTATTTCTAGAGCTGCCTGAAGAATGCCTCAACAGCAGGAGCCTGGTCCAGCCTCACTGCTCACCCTGCTTTGAGCAGAGTTGGAGTAGAGGCTCCTGGAGGCCCTGCTATCACCTCACAATCCTGTGATCCCAATGAAGCTCACGCAGCCAGCTCCTCCCAGCATATCTGAGAGGGATGACAGAGGCCAGAAAGCCTCAATGGGATCTTTACAGCTTCTTCCTCTTGGCAGTCACCATGAACTCCATGGGCTCCTCACTTCTGCTCACATGCTCAGACACCTGGAAAACCTGCCACCCAAAGTACTGGGAAGGTTTAAAGGTCTGGAATTCAGAAGCAATGCAGTCTTCTTCTTTGGGTTATTGTTTTTCATGTTTCACAAAGTGTGATCTGACACCTTTCATGCAATTTTTTGAAAATGACAAAGAAACACCCTTTAAATACCAATACTATTTCAAGATAGGACATCTGTTCTAATTTTAAGAGAGCAAATAAAATCAGGAATGTCTCTTTGTCTTATATAGTAGTGAGTAATCATGCATACCAACTTTGGCAACTAGCCAAGCAAAAAGTCCTTCTATTATTTCTTTTCTGCATCTGTATTTTTCTCTTAAAAGTATACTTTCATGCTTTTATTGTTTACTTGTTTTCCTTTCTTGAAAAGTTATATAAATGAATCCACATTTGTACTGTATTGTGTGCTTCAGTGCATTTCTTGTTTGTCCCCAATACAAATTTCCAGTTAATACTTTTTTCCAACTAATAAATTAAAATAAATCCTCTTCGGAGATGTATCTTTTAATGCTTTTGCACTATATCTTTTTAATAATGCCATACTACTGAAGACTCTACGAAGTAAATAAAAGGTTATTCCTTTCTAAAATAAAACCACACTAGAGGACAACATATGAACAAATCGAATGTGAAAGCAAATCTAGTGGGTCTGCATCCATCTCAGAAGCAATGGCATGCTGGGATAGCCTTACTCTTGTTCTGTCGGTTTCTGCAAAAGGGAAAAATTTCTGACAAATCCATTCACATATATAACTATCCACTGGAATTTTCATACCAGTTATATGATCTGCAATGTGAATTATGTAGATGATGCATCTCATATTGTATACATATTTTCCTAGAGATCTGTAACAAAAATAAAGTTATAAAAAAGGAAATTTTATGTAGCTGATTGGTAATTATCTACCTGTATTTGTGGAAAGATATTAGTATCTAGCAACATGATTCGTGAGCTTGAAATAAAATAATATCAACTTAAATGCAAATAATGCTAAACCAAATTTTCACTATTTTTTCCTATTGTAGAAGTCCATTTTGAACAAAGAATAAAATGTTTTAAGTAGGGTTTCTGAAAATCTGAGTATTCATTGGTATCACAACTTCATAAATTGTAAGTGCTCTGGGTCTCTGAAATCCAGACTATTTTTAATTTGCTGCTCAAAGGTGAGTTTGAAAATGCTGTCCATGACAAAATGATCAATTTGAGGTCTATCTCTTGGTGTGGTTGGCAAAAAGAATAGCTGCTATTATTTCTGATGGGACATCTACATACTAACAAATCGGTCTATTTAAGCAATAACTTGCAAATCAGTCTTGCAAGATGGATTACTGTAAGGATCTGACTGTCCATGAAAAGCTAAATGTTGCCTATGACATCTGGTCATCTGTTCCTGCATTATGTCCTGTGCCAGTGTTAGCAATACGAGAAACTGAAAATGAAACAAACAAACAAACAAAACCCTAGTGTTTTTGTCTCTTTTTTATGAATGATCCAGTTCAGGTGGATATGTCCAAAACATTTCTTAAGAATGAAATCCCTGACATTGGTCATCCAGTTGTCTAGCTACAGCTCTCTGACATCTATTTCCATCTCAGCAGAGACCCTACATGTCAGTAAGGGGAATCAGGGGTTTGTGGTTTACTGGAGGAGTTGCAGGGCAAAACACTCTGCTGTAGTCATTTCAGCAAAACATACTTCAGTGGTGTGGGTCTTATTGCAATGCCTGAGATTTCAGATTTCCAGCATCATTAACAGAGATTCACAATAATAGCACAGTGCCATGTATCGTCCTTCTTCCACATGTTAGTCCCTGATCTTGGGAAAAAAAATTGTGTATAAATTGATATATACACATATATACAACATACAGCATAAGCAATATTTTGATTGATTAGTGCAGGACAAGCTTTTAAAAGGTTAGATGTTTGCAAATTTTAAACGTGTGAATGATGATGTATAGAACACATTTATAGTTTTGCTTTGCTGAATCAGGCTTAAGGCATGACAGATTGAGTTGAATAAAAAATTAACTTGACTTTTGGAATAAAATTCCAAGAACCTTGAACTGAGATGTTTCAGTGAAATATTAATTACTTTTGCATCGCTGTGATGAGAAAATATTAATTTTCTCTTTCCCCTGAGGAGTAAATTCAGGGATCAGTAATTTTTCTGGATCATGTTTTAAATAGAAAACAAAAATCAAACTACAATAATGACCAGTGATCTTCTATCCAGAGTAAAAGCTGTTTCAAGAGCAAAATGGAAGAAAACAACTTCCCTCTCCCTGAATATAAATGTGGATTTGGTAAACTATCAATTTACCTCCTAGTGTTTACTTTCTCATGTGCTAAAAAGTCTAAATTATAATGGTCAGCCTTCTGACTAAGAGCTTTAGACTAGCCAGCTGCTAACTTCTACTTTATAGAGCAAAATGCTGCTTAAAGCCTGGGCATGCTGGGATGGCAATTTTCTAGCGTGAGCTTTATACTTGTTCTAGCCATGTAACTGATTTTTTACCATTATTCACATTACACACCTCAATAGTTTTTATAGTCATATTTAATGCAATTATTCAATCAAAGTAAATAATTTATATACCATTACCTGAAAACAGACATGGCATTTAGAATGCCTTATTAGTTTTCCATATGGCTATATAACCTCTCCTGCCCTTATTCAGTGTGTTATCCTCATACAACCCTCTGCTTTACCCAACCATTGTACAGAGCTCACTTCTTGGCATTGCACAGAGAAGCCCTTAGAGGCTGAACATCTGGATCAGCCTCAGAGAAACATCCTCGAGCTGCTACCCCTGCTGAAAGGAAAGCCCAGCAACAAGCATGTCATGGTCTCCTGTTATTGAACAGGAAATCGTACACAAGCAGCTTTGTTACTCCATACAGAAGCTCACAGTGGCTGCAGGGCCACTGCAGAGGGGATTTTGTCCAAAAATATCCATTTGGTGTTTGGAAGATTGTTCCAGTGTATAGACAGCAGCTATTCTGCCCAGTACTGAAATTAGCAGGTTTGCCTAACTGGGGATTTTCAGGACAGACAGTAGCTGGCACACCAGAAGGGCTATTACATGCTCCTTCATCACATACTCCCGCCAGGTTAGAAAATACATTTGCACCAGTTTATACATGCAAAAACCAGGGGCACTGGCCTGACGAAAAACCAGGAATTATCCAGAGGGCAGAGGGGCCCTGCTGGGACTCATTTGCCACGTCTGCTGAACCTCTGCTCCCCTCAGATCTGCCTGCAGAGCTCCACAGCACACCAGGCCCTGTCAGACAGGTAATAAACAAACAAACAAACAAATTAACAAATATAAAGACCAAATCAAAATTACCTCTTGAACTCAGAGTGGGGTATTTATTAACTGAAATTGTCAAAGAAATGATTGTATTACTAGTTTTGCTGGAAGATCTTAAGGATGGTAGCAGGTCAGAGATCACAAAGAGGTGAAGAGCAGGTAATGGCTTCTTTCCTGATCTCCTGAGGTTCCTCAGCTGCTTATGTTCCTAGTCATTAATGTCAGAATGGAACCAAAACCTGAATGCCTGCTAACAGCTCAGTGTTTAATCCTTTCAGCCACATAGCTCCTGGCAGGAGCTGAAAATTCCATCAGTGTGGGGAGTATTTATTTCAGCACCTCAAAGTCTCACACAGCTACTCTGAGTTCTTGCTTATCAGAACAAACAGAAGCCTCCCTTGTCATGCTGACATGGGGAGATGTCCCTGGAATCAAAAGGTCAGGTAATGATACAACCAGCTGCACTCTGCAGACAGGCAGTCAGTCAAACCCCCTGTAGGATAAAGGTAGGATTTTTTAAAACCTAAACAACTGCCTTAACTGCATCCAAAATACAATGAGCTGCAAAACAGTATTTAATTTCAGAGCACTGTTTAATATGAGCGCAAGAAAGACCAAAGACTGACAACTTTTGAAAAGTCAACTCAAAATTTTCCCTGCTATATTTTAAGCATCTGAGGAAGAAATTTAGCTCCATTGGATAATTTTTTCTATGTGAAAAGTTTATATCAGGACACCCACTGGCTTTCCTCTGAGTACAGTAGTACACCTACACAGTATTAATTAATAAATATGGATGAATCATACATTTTAGAAGTTCAGTGGACCAGTGTAAATCCACAATCTTCTGGTAATCTCAGGCATACAGTCATTCTTCACCATGACAGCAGCCTATGAAAGGAGCTGTGAAAACCTGAGATAACAAGCCTGTGAGATGGGAATGGGGTAGCTGAAACCTTGCACATAAGTTATTACTGATTTTATTGACTTTGGATTTTTTTCAGGTGTATTTGTGTAATAAAATGTATTTTATTGGTTCGATTTGAGGTAAAGTCACAGTACATCATTTGAATATGTTCACTCTCTGCTGAGAAAAACACCAAAGACTACTTAGTCCCCCTAAGCCCTCCTACCACTAAAACCAAAAGCTCCCCAAAAAAAACAAAACAAAAATAAGCAACAACAGCAACAAAACCACATAAAAAACCAAACAAACCTTAATTGTGCCCTCCCCCCCAATAACCTGTGAATGGAAAGGTTTTGCAACACTCAGAAATAATACACAGATCTATGCAAATTGATTGTTCCAAAATATTTCAGTAAGGAAAAAGCATATACTGTAGGACTCAAACACACATAAATTTGCTGAAGTGAGGAATAAAAGAAAGGTGACACCTGTCATGTTTTCTAGATGTGTTTAACTGTTTAACTTTTGGGTTTGTAACTGAGCACTCTATTGCAGAGTGCCATCACTGCAGATGGGCGCCCAGCACAGAGCATATTCTTTGAGACACACAGATATATCTTGCAGTCTTATTCAAGAGGGAGTAATTTAAGAAATGTCCTTTTTTTTTTCTCCTCATAAAGATGGAACAGTGTTGAAAGTAGCCTTAGACAAGTACTTCCAGTCAGGTGAACACACACTTCCCTTTCACACAAGAGGCCGAGGTAAATGTCCTTCTGCAGGAAGAAAGAGCCACAGCTGACCAGATCAGCACATGCAGCCAGGGACCATGTCCCGCCCTGCACTGGCTTTCCTGGTCCACAGCCCAATTCACCACGGAGGGGGTCCTCCACAAGTGCTTGTGGTCATTTGTTGGCAGCAGCTGTGCCTGCCAAAAGCCAGCCTGGTCTCAAAGGACATATTGCACAGCTTGCCTGGGTAGGATGACAGCCTGAAACCCTAGGAGTTTACAGACAGCTATTCCTACAATAAAGCCTTGACAACACCCTCAATCACAGGTGTTGTAAAAGGTTTGAGCAAGGAATTTGTAAGGGTAAAATCATGCACAGGTGACACAGAGGTTTTCCAAATCAGCAGAAGGCACACATTGCCTTCCACAGTCCCAGCCCCCTGAACAGTACAAGGCAAACTCGGAGGACCCCCACCCCAAACTCTAAGAAGTTGTTCTCATTTCAGCATTTCAGGTCACTGGCTTTGAGAGGAAAAGCTGCAGAAGCAGCTGGAAGCATCCTGCCTTGCCAGGCTGTTGGCCTTGTTCTTTTCACATATACTGCTGTCCCTGTCTTTGTTCCTATGTGTGGCATGTATTTCACTTGTCTGAATGAATTGGCTGGGAAGGGGAGGGCATGGAAATTGAGTCTTTCTAGAGGAACATTCAGGTTCAGGTACAGTGCATTCTTCATAAACATTTAATAAGTAGGGAAATAGGCAGGGAATATTTCAGGCTGAAATATTCGGGACTAATGTGAAGTGGGATTAAGCACAGACTTTGAGGCTAAAAGGCTAATGTGAAGTGGGATTAAGCAAAGGCTGCAGGAGCTGACTCACACCATGCTTAGCATTACAAGATAGGCATCTTAATCAGAACAGCTAGGGCATTTTTACAACACAATATCAATTCACTCTGTTTTCTTCCTGGAAACCATTTTTATTCAGTCATGCTGCATGTGAACAAATCACTCCCTAGCAATTTCTCAGCCTATTGCAATCAGATTTCAAAGAGGAATGAAGGCTTTAGAGATAAGGTTTTTCTGTTTATTTCCTTAAATTGGCCATAGGAAGTGAGAAATCCTATAAGAGCCTCTGCTAAGGGAAAGGCTGGAGAGTCCCCTCATATCTGATTAAACATAACAGGATCCACATGAGGGTAAGACTCATAAAACTTCCAGACGGGAAAAAGCTTTCATCACATCTCATACTGTCATTGTTGTGAAAATCAGCATAGCATAAGGCATGTCTTACAGAAGCTGCTAAGTTTCCTTGGTTCTGGTACTCAGCAAGTGCCATGCTTGAAGGTGACTTTGTCTTGTTACACCAAGGATAAATTGTGGTTTGAATTCCTGGTAATAGACGCTTACCAGCAACCTCAGAGCCAACCTCCCCAATTCTCTTTTTTTTTTCTATTTGTCTTGTATTCTAAGCATCTCAGGAGAATCCACACAAAAAGCTTTTGATACAGCCTTACAACCAGAAATCACTGCAACTGAAAATTCCTTGTAGCATTTCACAAAAGTTAGAATTCTTCAGAAAATAAAAGGTATAAACTAAAAGAGGAAAGTAGCACCGATGGATGTCTGTCTATATCTGTCACACACTTAGTATTTGGTTTGTTGAAGCTTTGATATCCAAACTGTGCCACAGAGAATCCTTAACCATCACATTTCATTTGAAACAGAGGATTTTTACAGCTCTAAAAGCTTTGCTGTCTTCTTACAGCTCCAAATAAATGCAAGAGTGATTCTTTCTGAATGGTAAAGACTGCAACAGGGGCTTTTGCAGCATCTTTACATTTTCAAGAGGTGAGGAGGGTGCAATGAAGAGAAAGTAAGCTGGTGGATGGTGTGATAGCCTTCATAAAGGAAAGGAGAGAATTTTTTTGGTACTGTTTCTATATATGAAGTTGATGGATATGGGGGAGATCTGATGAGTGGGGAGGAGGCTTCAGGAGTGGAACAATTACATGAGCTGAGGTGAACTTAGACCAGATCCTTTAGTGGGAAAAGGTAAAATCTTTTCCCTGTCTCCCATCTTTCCCTTGGCCTCCTAATGCTCTGTATCCCATACTTGTGCTGTGCTGCTCATTTCATCTCAGCAGGTAAATAGTATCTTCTTGTGATGCAAATATATCCTATATTCTTGTCTCAAGACATGGGGATTTACAGAAACTAACACAGCTGAATTCCTGCTGAATTGGAATTCACAAAACCAAACAGAACCTGACTAGAAAAGTGTAGAGATCAAGCTTCTGTATAAAATAACACCCAAATAACATCCTCCATCTCTGAGGATTTTCACTACTGACATATATATATTGTCAAAAAAAGAAGTTGATCACATCTACTTTATGCTTTTACAACTTAAAATCCTTTTGCTATACCATTAGTCAGCCTTAATGTATAACTTTTCTTACATTTTTAAATGTCTTGGAAACTTACCCATATAGGGTTTTGTGCCAGCCATAGAAGCAGCTTTTTCTGAACCTTTCACTATGGTTGCTACATTAAAGTCAGTGATATGAACATGACCTGCAATTACACAAAGTAAAAACAGAAGTTAAAGTAGCACATCATACAAATATTCTTCACTTTATCTAACATTTAAGTGATAATGGAAAGAAACACAATTGGAAAGATATGTAACATTAATAGCAACTTAATATTAAATGTTACTTTTAACTAGAAAAATCAATTTGGAAGCATAGAGACCGAATACTCTCCTTGTGTGGTTGCACCTAGTACCTGTCTGCACTCCTGAATGGTTTTGGCTGATCACCCCTGAATCTCTCATGCCATGAACGAAGCTGAGAAGTGGGCCCACAAGAACCTCATGAAGTTTAGCAAGTCCAAGTGTTAGGTACTGCACCTGGATGGGGGCAATCTCAGACATGAGCACACACTGGGAGATAACTTATTGAGAGCAGCCCTGTGGGGAAGAACTTGGGGGTTCTTGTGGATGAAAACCTGGACATGCCACAGCAGTGGGCATTTGCAGCCCAGGAGGCTGACCCTGTCCTGGGCTGCACCAAAAGAGGTACAGCCAGCAGGCTGAGGGAGGCGATTCCTCTCTACCCTTGTGAGACCCCATCTGGAGGGTGGTGACATTGGCACAGGTTGCCCAGTGAGGCTGTGGATCCCTGGCAGTGTTCAAGGCCAGCTTGGGTGGGCCCTGAGCCCCCTGGCCTGGTCTAGTGGAAGCTGTTCCTGCCCACAGCAGGAGGGTTGGTGCAAATTATCTTGAAGGTTCCTTCCAACCATAACCATTCCATTATTCTATGATTCTCTCTGTCTTCTCAGAATATGCAGAAGCATAATGTAAAACTTTGTGTGAAATTTGCCTCATCTCCAGCTACAGTCACCCCTAACATTTCAGGTACTTCTGACACTGTCTACAATTGCACCCACCAGAGGTTACCATGAACCTGAATTTTTCTGAGTCTTCTCAAGGCAAAGAGGGAGGGGAGAAGAAAATGGTATTTTTATCACACAAAAACTATAAAATTAAATCCATAGTAACAGAAGATGTGTATGTAACAGGAGCAGATCCCAAATGGTCACTCGTTTGACAGCAGGTGTCAAGATGAACAAGTGGCAGAAATCAGCCTGAGAATGTGCTGCCTGACCAGCCAGACAGATGATTTCAACTGCGCTTATGAGGCTAAATGGCCCAAACCTTCTATTACTTTTTTCCTGGGATAGTTTATGATAAGCATACATTCAATTGCTCCACCACTGTGAAGTAGCAGTTGTTGATCCTGGTTTGTTACAGACAGGTAAACTGAATAGAAATCCAGCTTGAAATATGTAGAGTTTTAATTTGAGTCCTCTGTTAGGTTTTCCATCTTTGCTTAAGGACTAGTGTTGCAGAGGGACGCAGATACTATCCTCTCTCTGATTACATGTGGCAATGCCATGGAGGGCAGGGGTAGGTACTCCCTTCCCTGTCTTAGCTCTGCACTCAGATCAGGATTAATATATCATGTGTTGAACTAGACTCCTGAGTGACAAATTTGTGTGGGTCTTTTTATCAAGGTCTCAGTCTCATTCAGTCCACAGAATAGATCAGGGTTTGGGCATGATGCAGTTGTTAAGCAGGGGAGGTTTTTAATCATATTTGCTGCCAAAGATGAAAAGAGAGTAACAAATGACTGATGGATTTTACCCTGGTGCCTGATGGAGGAAGAGCAGTCTCAACAAAATATCGTGCTGCTCCAACAATCTAACCTAGATCCTGCTCAAAATGCACAGAAAATGTATCAGCCGACCTCTAATTGTGCAGCCATACACAATTCGGTGTGAACCGAATTCTCCAAGGCCCTTAATTTGGGCAGATCTGAGCTGATTTTGAAGGGGGAAAGGAGGAAGGTACTTCCCACTGTTAAACCTAAAGCTGTTTCTCCAAATGGGAGACACAGTACAAGTTTTCAATGAAATGGTTTGCCCACTTTTTTTCCTAAGATGCCCAGGCCAGGAAGGCCTCTACACATGGCAGAGAAAAACTGTGAGCCAATGAAAGCCATCCCTTTACAAGAGGTGGGAAATGTTGCGCTGCCATAAGAATTAGTGTTCATAGCCTGGTTTGACATAACAATTCCAAGCTGATATTCCTGCTCCTTGGTGACTGAAGCGTAGCATATTTGCAGTTTATTTCTATCATCATAAAACACTGTGGCAAAAAGCTTCTTGAAAATGATAACTGAAAAACAGAAAGCCACCTCATGGTAGCAGTTTAAAGCAATTCTATGTACACTGTAGAATGAAATGTTGCAAGGATCTTGGCAGCCTAATACTTTCTCTTTCTTTGACAGATAATATAAATATAAATATAAATATGTAAAGTTCTGCCACTCAATGACAACATTGTAAGTGATGCTCCATTAGAGTGCTAGTATGACTGCCCATTGCAAAACATCTGTTGCATCACCTCCATTCAGACTGGTCCAAATAGGTGATTTGCAATGAAAATTGCCTCTCCTGCCGTGCATTGTTTTCTCTCCCTTTTTATTAGGTTTCTTTTCATTTAACAAAACCAAAATAGCACACACGAGATGGTGTATACATTTTTTGTTAAAAATGCCTTTCTGGAAGGTAAGGGGTGGATTGTGAAGGTAGGTTCTTCATAGCTCCTCTGCATCCTGCTGCCCATACAGCAACAGGCAGCTCTTGTACATGAGGTAGGGCACAGTTTACTGCTGAAAAAGCTGCCCCTTTGCTTTTCTCCATCACTGGGCTGCTCCACAACTCTCAGGCTGTCTGCAGGCTGCCTTTGCCTGGTGCTTGAGAGGTTGCTTATGAGTGCTGGAGTGAAAGGAAGGTGTTCTGCAGGCAGGGGAGATACCTGGTAGGAGCTGGGGTCAGGGAGAGGAGCTTTGTGTGGGATAGAGGCAGAGCAGGGGTGAACCCTTGTGCCTGTGGTCAGTGAAGGAGGGCTGGAGGGGTGTTGAGGTGGGGCTCTGCCTGCCTGTGAGTATCACTGGATAAATTAAACTCTTGTAAGCCAAAAGACTTGGGGGGTTTGGTTTTGGGGTGTTTTCTTTTGGCTATTTTTTTTATTTTGTTTTGCTTTGCTTTGGGGTTTTTTTGGGGGNNNNTTTTGGGGGGGGTGGGGTGGGGTTTGAGCTTTTCATTCCTGGTGTGAATATTTCAAGAGATAATTAGACCCCAGTTCTCTATAGGAGTCTTTCTAATGGGCTTCTAAGACAAGTTTTTACTGCAACTCTTGCACATAGGAAAATGGAATGTTGCTATTGCTGCAGTGAATATGCTGGGATTCCATCTGATTCATATTGTCTGCAAAATTTCTGCTTGTGGGAACATTTTCCCATCTGAGCCTCACACCTTGTAGTTGATCTCCCTTTCTGGGTATGATTGTGAACAACTAAATGTCCAAACCAAGTCTGTACCTTGGTATAATATTGAACTAAGCCCAATGTCAGTGTCACTTGGATTTAGCTCTTATGGACAGTGAAGCAGAGCAGTGCACAACAGATTCAGCAGACCTAACTGAATTCAAGTTAGTCCAGGGAAAGAGCTCATTGCTTAATCCTTGGAGCTGCATGACCCCATATATATGATGGTAGAGAGAAGGGAAGAGAAAGCAAATGATCCCATTCCTTTGACTCTCTGGAGGGTGGCTGTTTCAAATCATCTCAGACTGCAGATTTCACATACACCAACACATACACTTGAAGAAGAAATTATCTCAGTGGAAATTGTTTCAAAATTACATTCCTTCAGTCAGCTTCTAGTTAGGGTTTTAACTACCCACAGAACAGTGTATGACTCTGGAAAGCTTTATGCAATGTGATTTTTATGTCTCACTTTTCAACATGGCCTGAAATTGCAGTATCTGAGGTAAACAGCAAACAATCTGTGTTTGGATTTAATTTTTGAGCAAATCATGATGACAATTAGAACAAGTCCTGAAAGCTGGCTGGGGCTAGCTGGCTAACATTCAGCAGAGGAAAATGTACATGACTTCAAACCTCATTGAATTTCTGAGTCTGAAACCAAAGGGGTGAATGTGATGTCAGAGAGAAGAAATATTATACTGGAGTTAATGTCATCAACTCAGCAGCACCAGTGCTGATTGTAAATCTCAGAAAAGTAACATTTTGAAGTACAGTCAAATCTGATTTGCTCTCAGAAAGTCAAACCCTATGAAGAATTTAAAAAGCTACTCTGAGTTCATCTGTGCTATGTATGAGAGCCTAAGCTTGTACCCACCTGAACTTGGCATGACTTGACACTTACATTAGAGAGGTTGGTAGAAATTGCATGGCTGCAGATGGGTTCAGCAAAGCTGTGCACTGCAGAAAGTTAGGCTGTTGAATGGCCATGTAGGCACGCAAAAGTTTCAGATACACTTTCAAAATCTTCTGGTGGATGAGTTATGCTGGAACCTTTTGTCTTATCAATCAGCATTGGAGGGTTAAGAAAGATTGAGTCCCTGCAAATTGTCTCACAGACATCAGTGCCCAGCAATAATAATGTCAGTTCTGGTATTCAGAAGTTAATATTGAGATTCCAATAATTAATTTTTGGGTCGGTTTTTTCATCCCATTTTTGGTTTTAATGCCAAGATTCCTCATTGGCTACATCTTGCAATTTTGCTGAGAGTTTCCAAATGAGAGCTGAAATGTATTCAAGGAAATAAGGTTTTAAGGAAAACTTTGATGATCACAAACCAATATAATAATATATAATAAATGAATTCCAGCTTCAATTAATTTTGTTCACTCATAACTGAAATGATTTTACTGAGTAAAATTATCACAATTATCCAATCAGATGCAAAATCCATCTAAGAAACCCCCAAACCCCAATAATATGTAAATATCCCTGTTAAGTCTAAGAGTACAATATTACATCTGTGATTTCAGTATGGCGAGCCATCAGGAGACAGTTTCAAGATTATAAATAGCCATCATTCAGTGAAATTAGCAAGCAGGACCTTCAAAATTAACAACTAGGTAGTGAGTCTTCACATAATCTGTATTTCAGCTAAGGATCCTAACACAAGATGATAAAGATGATAAAAGTTCTCTTCGCTCAAGGAAGCACCAGAAAAGATCTTGGAAAAGGTCAGTGAAAGCTGTTAAATATGTGGAAACCATGAGCCAGGAAATGCTTCAGTCGCAAGAAGCTAGAGGTTGGGTGAGTACATAGGGAAAGTCCCACAAAAACTAGTCTTTTTTAATATTTTGCTCTGTCATTCACATTTTTGAGATTTCTGGAGATAAGAAACTCAATTAGATAGGTCGTTGATCCACTGTGGTTGCTCTTCTGCCCTGAAACTGAAAGCCTGGATACCTGTAACTCCACCTATGGCAAGAGAGAGGGGCAAACCATCTCCCCAATAGGGAGAGATTAAATAGCTGAAGGTTTTCTGCTGATAGGAGAGTGCTGAAGGAGTTTTTAATATTAAAAAACTAGTCTTTTTTAATATTTTGCTCTGTCATTCACATTTTGGAGATTTCTGGAGATAAGAAACTCAATTAGATAGGTCGTTGATCCACTGTGGTTGCTCTTCTGCCCTGAAACTGAAAGCCTGGATACCTGTAACTCCACCTATGGCAAGAGAGAGGGGCAAACCATCTCCCCAATAGGGAGACATTAAATAGCTGAAGGTTTTCTGCTGACAGGAGAGTGCTGAAGGAGTTTTTGAATATCTCAAATCTTGTGATTTTAAGTTATTAATCTCAAATCTTGTTATCGTAAGTTATTCATCAAATCCTGGAATTCTAGATGTTTGGGGTTCTTTGAGAGAAGAATGTTTTAAAACATATTAAAGAAAACCCTTTTCTTTCTTGAAGGATGGTAAGCTTCTACAATTTGTTGCTCCAGGAGGTTGGAGAGGCCAAAATCAGCTGCAGCTTCAAGGAGGCAGCAAACAAGCTCGTTTACAAGGCTTCCTTCACATTCTAAATGGAATATGCAAAAATGCTCCAATATCCTAGCACAAAAAATTGTGGGTGATAGGCAGCACTGAGGCATCTGATGGCAAAGTGGCAAAAGGCATGTTCCACAAACAATGTTTCTTATTGTCACCAGTTGCAACAAAATGGTAGCCAAGATCTTGGATCTGACCTAGCAGGGAGTCCTTCCTCAGTAAACCAAGCACAGATCTTGCTGCGTCTCATGAAAAAATGTTGTGGAAAACATGCCTGAGAGGAATTCATACTCTTGCAAGTTTTTTGTAGATAGACTGTAATGATGGTGTGATCACTTAGTACCAGGCTAAGCCTGGATGCAAAAGTAGAGCTTGTAATTTCTGCAGAACCACCAGAAATGTTAATTTCAATGATGCTACCAAATAGCTATAGAAATGATGTTATCATCTCTTAAAAAAGTCAATTTACTAATCTGCTTGCCACTGCTTGTTTTCCTGAATTTAAGAAATTCAATGTCTCTTTGACATCCTAGTTAATAGATCATGCAAACTTTTAAAGATATCTTTAATTTCTTCGATATTTAGAAAAAAAAAACAACATAAACCAGACTTAGTAGACTCCAGATCTAAATGCTGTCACTTCAAGTTATATTGTTCTAAACCATTAAAATGAAAGGAATAGAAGAAGTACCAGAATTCTGTCACTGAGAGAATTCTAAAATGCTTTTCTCTGTACAATACCATTGTAATAGCTCTCCTGAAACACTAGCTAGTCCTTTCAGCTGTCACTGGAATAATTGTGTTTCAGATATATGTTAGCAGAACAGAGAACTACTACTAAATTTAGAGATTAGTGTTAGCCATAAGAGGAAGAGTTTCCTGAGAAAGCTGAGAAACAAACATTTAAAAAAGGAGCTGTATTGATTGAATTAATTTCCTTAGAGAGTCTGATTCTGGTTCAGAGAATGAACCCTGAAACTGTCCCTACTTTCTCTCCTCAGACTGGGGATGTGTATTCTCTCCAGGAGACCATGCAATCATCCTCTGATAGGGGCTGAACACTATTTTTAATGGCTGCTTACCCCATTCTCATGTACCACTATGCTTTTCAGGATCATCAATCATTTATTTCCACTGATGCATCAGAGGATGTGATCAGCAGTGCTGAGATGTGGCTTTGATGAAAAGCATATGGAAAAATTCAGATTTCCTCTGCCAAACTGATTTTGAATATGCTGTATATGTTTTTGTGCTTGTTTTTTTTTTAATTTGTAAATTAGATGGATACTTTTAAAAAAAATCTTCTGTTTTCATTACTTCTGTATTCCTGAGGTATGTTCCCTAAGCTTGAGGTATGTTCCATAAGCCATACAGATAAATTATAGCGAAACTGGTTTTAATGAGCACAAATATCTATAATATGTATTCTTGGTTTATGTTATGAAAGTCAGTCAATTTAACTGCTTGAAGATGTAAAGCAATGTGAATGGTGTAACACTAAATTTTGACTTCAGCCAGAATGGGTTTTTTCAGTGAGGCCAAAGAAATCTAAGTCACTGAGACAAAGACTCAGTCAGAAATGTTGTGCATATCCAATTACATGATATTTTGTGTAAGCATAATTTGTTTAATGAACTGTAAGAAAGACCTAGGGGTAAAGTCAAGTGAATAGGAAACTGTTGTGCCATCTTGGAGGCCACAGGCTAAAATAAAGTTCCTTCCTGTGCACCTGGTTAGGCTCATATTAGGTGAATTTGTTACGCTTACTCTGCAGCCAAATATATTTGTGGTGCATATATTCATCACATTTTTCCATTAAGTGAAATCTGATGATTTTGTTAAAATGATGTTACTATGTCGCAGCTTAATCAGAGCTCTTAGGGACTTCAAGTTTAGCTTTCTTCTTGCAAAAGAACTTCACTTTTGTAAGGTAAGCCTGAGGTTATTAGCATGGGACAGACACTTGTCCTGCTGATATCACCACATTTAGCGAGTGGAAGCGTATAGAGCCTTTACAGGCTTCAGAGAATTCCTTCCCCCAACCACATGACAGGTTTTTGAACCTGTTGGAACACGTGAATTGATGGGTTCTGAAACTTCTGCTGACCAAGATTTGTGTGCTTGTCTGGAGAGACTTGTTTCACCACTTGTCTGCAGGTGTGCTATGAGGAAGCAGTATTCTGCTGCCTTGCAGAAAAGGGGCCATCCATCCCAAAATTTCCAAGCTGCCTACAGATAACGTTATTGCCGAATAGTTTATAATCACAAAACCCCCCCTTCATTTTGCATAGTAGTGCTCACTCTGGTGTAGGTTCTTCTTTGTGACCCTTGAGTCCCCATAGGAAAGCTCTCACAACAGGCTGGTTTTGTGCACTAGTTGACCTTGATAAGGGGCAAGGGGAGATAAAGGTGACTGTGCTTCAAAGGCTGTCAATCACAGGAGATTTAACATACTCATACTCATTTTGTGTTGCTGTTGATATCTTTAATTCACCAGGACTTAAAGGCAAGATATTTCTATTTCATGCTTGTTTGCTGATACTGGAGTCTTGGGAACATTAACACTTATGGATCTGAAGCATTAAATTGCTGAAGTTCTCGATGGTTTAAAACTCCAATATTACTTAGGTTCATTAGCTTTCATTTTCCCAGGAACAAATATCATCTATGCAAAATATTACCTCTTTAATCAACTTTAACTTGTATACCCAGCAGCTCTGCAATGTCATCATTGCCATAATTTCAACATTACAGTTTCTCAGAGATTATTGGCTTGTAATCAATTTTGGAACTAAACAAAGCACCAGACTTTGCCACAGTAGCAAGCACACATCTCCTTTTTCCAGTTAGACCTTTTCCTCTATGTATTTCTGTTCTAACTGATACAAGGTTAATGCCCTCCTTACCTATATTTCTTATGTTTTCCCTATAAACAGTTGCAAGAAGGTAAATGATATTTTAGCTAAATACTTCTTGGAGAGAGTATATGTTTAAAATTTAAGTTTAAAGAAATCAACTGCTTTTCTTTCATACTATATCTTTTATCTTTAAGAACATGGAATTAGTAGTAAAAGTTCAAAGCTCTTTATTGTTGTCTGCCCCTTTTTACGCTATTCAATCCAGAACTACCTGTAGGGACACAAACTTTGCAGTCACATTTCCAAAATCCCTATCTAGATTTTAGAAAGTTTATTTTAGATATCTAAATGAGAAATAATTTGCTATGCTGAATTTCGTAGCCCTTCAGAAGTTCTAAAAGAGAAAATAAAGTGCTTGGTACTGTTCTATTGGTAGGGACCAAAAAAGGGGTTATGGTGATTCACAGAATCCTGTTAATAAAATGCTAACTTCTTTTTATCAAGTGTCCTAGCTGATACCAATTAATATTAAATTCCTTTGTGTTCAGACCTTGAAAATTTCTGATTTTCACATTTCTTTGGCAATAGGAAGGAAAACTACAAAATCCACAAGGTGTTCTGAGGGGGCTTTCTGGAAAAGCCCAGATTTAGGTAGAAATTCAACATTGGAGGTTGATTTACAAAGCATATAATGAGATTGCTACTGAGATCTCAGGAATTAGAGATTCTGAGAGAGAGCAATGCTCACTTACCATGTTCATCCAGTAGTATGTTGTCAGGTTTGATGTCCCTGGAAAATAAAGGAAGGAAAACATTACATTCTGTACCCAAAGGAAATCTGCAATTTTAAAGTTTTCCCATTTGGGTTTGAGGACTAAGTCACTTAAATCATTACAAACCCAAAGAAAACCATATAATACATAAAGGTAAATGATTTTATCAAAATATTTTTGCTGCCCTGAGAAAACAGGCATATTAAAGAGCCTCTCTGGGTTTCCATTTATTGTGGTTTTGTTTTCATATGGTTAGCATTGACATGGGTCTGGTTTTCAAGATTGTGTGCTTTATTCTTTATAACAGCAGTAAAAATGAGAAGGCAGATTTGCATCTAGAAGGTGCCTGATTGCTTTAGGGGCTCCACATTTGACAGAAATCATTTAATTTGAAACATAGGTGGTTTACCCTGTCTGCCAGACCCTGCTAATCTGCCATGCACAGTCACTCACATACGGCAGGGTCCTGTGATCTGCTTTCTGGTAATTGAGTATGTCCAGCAGCTCTGTTTTTACTCCCAAATCTCCACTTGGCTGTAGATAGTTGAACTTTCAGGATTATTTTCCATTGACCTAAGTTCATGCTGCTGGAAGGAGGGATGAAAACAACTTTTCCCCACCTCGGTCAGGCATTCCCATCCTCTTTCTTGGTCCAGAATTGTTGCCATTGGTGTGGGGCTGTCCAGGGAAAATTCATGTCTTGGCTTTGCTGGCTGGATTGGTCCAGGTTTGGCCCACCCTGTGGCTTTGGTGACTGTGATGTGGCAGTGTTGTGTGGCACTGCCTTGTCACTTCATGCAGTTTTGAAACGGTTTGTTCTTGGGGAGGCATTTTTAGAGTGGCAGAGGCATCAGCAACAGCTGTGGCCCTTGGGCTGAATTTTCTACTTACCTCAAAAGACACGGCAAAAAACTGGCAAAATAACTCTTGAATATTTGCAAATGAACTACAAACACTCCCACCTCTGTAATCTCTTTTAGATGAGAGATGGCTTGATCTAAACATTTCCTAGGAATGTTTTTTCACAACATGCCCATAAATGGAGTAATCAAAAAAGTGAAGTGTTGCAAAAGGAAAATGTATTACACCAAAATATTTTTTTTCCAAATTTAAAGTAGAGAAGGGCTTCTAAAGTAAACACAATACAGGAATAAAATAGCAATAGGAGTTATAACATGTAATTGCTTGCATGATATGAGCTCAGTCATCACCTAAATTTTACATCTTTATTGACAGAAGAAGGAAACCTACACTTTCCATAGCATTCTGGATTCCATACTTTCTAGCCCTGGCTGAGAATCATATGAAAAGATGAAAGATTCTAAGATTATTTTTAAAATTTGTGTAGTGGCAGCTGAAGAAACTCAGGATAAATAAGAAATTAGTTTGAATAATGCTCTGCATATTTGGAAATAATATAGAATGCATATATATATATGTGTATATACATATATATATATGCCTGTGTAAAGGAACAGGATCTCATTATCACTAACTATCTGGGATGGAAATTTAAAGTTAAACCAATGTTTCAGAGTGAAATACTGTCTTCTGCACAACTTACAGGCTACCTATAACTCTCTGATTCAGCAACAGTTCTAGTTATTTGTGTAATAAAGGGAACATCTATCCTAGACCCTATTTCAAAATCTTCCAAATCTTCCAAATCTTCCAGACTCTGAGTTCTGTCTTTCCTGTCCCCTGTAATCACTTGGCATATAATTTATCATATTATAATCTTTCCTTTTTTGATTTCATATGGGTGAAGTTGTGAGACAAACTGTAGGAATAAATATATTTGTTTATATTAGGAAACATGATTGTGTTTTGTTTGAACTTGGAATTTTGTGTTTTGTTGAATTTGGTTGAATTAGCATAGGAGATTCTATGCAATTCTAAATGTAATGTTGTATTTAATCTCTCAACTGATGAAATAGTTTTTGAAAGAGCTACTGCTCAGATGGTTTCTATATTTTAGTGACAATATGGTCTTCGGTTTCTGATAACTGTTTTGTGATAAGAGTTGGAATTGGGATTTCCTGTTGAATAGTCTTTGTAGTTGATTCATGACTTGAAAATACAGCAATAACTTTCCATGGAAGTAAGTAAGTAATAGCTTTGACAGCTGAATTAAATATTTTAAACTTTGTCTTCACAAATTATAACAAGCACAAGTTGACTCCACGCTTCTCATGTGGGTAAAAAGATTGGGGGTTATACACAAGTACATTTGGGTCTTTTTGCCGCCTCCTAAAACCAGTGATTCAACAGAGTCCCAAATTCTTTTCCCTAGTTTAAGAAAATTAAGAATTAAAATTATACAGTCATTAGCACTTCACCAAGAATAAAACTGATCAAAAGGAGAAATTCATCTTTATAAGTTACTGCTGTGTGGATAACAATACATCACCCAGGGATTGCTCATTACAAGAAGTGCCTTTTCTACCTTTTTTAAAAGAAGATCAGTTCAATACTTGCAATGGTATTGCATCATTAAACAGACTATACATTTTTATAGCCACCAGAAAAGACATTGACAAATCCACTTCACAACTGTATGTATCATCAAACATATTCTTCATTCAGTTTGTGTCTGTAATGTTCAGAAAGCTGAGTGGTGAAATTAGATCTGTGCTTATCTTTCCGTGACTAATTCAGGCAGCGGCTGATCCTTGATACAGATGTGCACAAACCGTAAAGCCTTTCCCACCTGAGGGATGTTCCCCACTGTTGGCTTTGCTCATTTTGCTCAGAGGCAGGATGTATCTGTGGGCAGGCACCACAGGGCGCATGGCCTTGCACACAGCAGGCCAACCCCTCAGTCCCTGAGGCAACCTGACGGACTCATAACCCTGCCTCAGACCTCAAACAGGCTATTTTAAACTGCTTTTGCAACAAGTACAAGTCGTGGGCTATCTTAAGCCAGAAGGTAAACAAGTCTATTAGGTAAGACACTGCTGTTTTGGGGTCATATGCCTGGGGCCATGTGAGATGCACGGATTCATGTGGCAAGCACAGGGTCACCGTGTAGACCGTGCCCTCCAGCAGTTCTCTGCTGTGTGACTGTCTCCAGTTCACAGCGGGCACTAAAATGTCTGTGCTCCAGAGGCAGCTTGTTGAAAGCTCTAAAAACTGCAGGGGATCAAGGGCATTGCTCTGCCCTTGAACTGACCACTGCCAGCTAGGGGCAGGGTGGAGAGGGTTCAGTGGGTTGAGGTGAAGACCTGGCAGTCCCAGGTGCATTGCAAGTTATTGGATGTATTCAGAACTGAGGGCTTCTGGAGTCTTTTATATTTTGTTCCTTCAGGTAAATACTCAAATTAAATTCACTAAACCACTCTTTTAGTGAATTTAAAAGATAAATCCTCTTTAGTTAGGCAATTTAAGTTCAAACATACTATGTAAGTGAAATTCTAGTTTGATTAAACATCAATTTTTCTGAAAAAAAATTCCCATTAGCAAGATATTTAAACAGCAGGGTATGAAATGCAGCACCTTAACTTCAGAGTTTTCTTGTTATACATATCCCTAGCTAAGAGAATTAATTGAAATACTCATTTCATAATCCAAGTACTTTGAACCAGCTCATAGGAGAAATTGAAAGGCTTTTGCAAGAATCACACTCACCATGGTTTGGATTCAGATCTGCCCTGGCCTTCTCTCTGACCATTCATCAAGCAATGATCAGCAGAGCTATGGAAGCACCCTTGACACTGATTTCATAAAAACAACTTTGTCAGTCTGTACCAGTACTACTCCAACTGTTTTTGTATGCAGAGATATCAGAGCCACATGGAAATGAGAGTAGAGAAACCTTCAAAGTCTTTTGCTCAGTGACAGGACAAGGCATAACTAACATAAAAGCTGGGTCAAGAAACTCAAAGGTGTGAACAATTGAGAAAAAAACTCCCACAGTTTAACTGCTACTAGTTGATATTGCCTGTGAAACCATTTCTAGATTTCTTCAATTGCCTTAGCTACAAATATCAAAATAAAGCTGCCTGAGATATGAAAGCTAAGTAAGATGCTGCTGCTTATAATTTCCAAGTAGGAAAGAACAATTAATAATCTACTTGTATCTTCTATGATATCTAGGCTGTGTTTGCATCCCATGAACTTGAGGTTTTCTCTCTGCATGGAATAAAACCACACATGTGACTCAACTCATGCTCACTGCATATCCCAGTCCTTGTCCTCCCCGGAAAGGCTCACAATGGTTATAAAGGACTTAGGTTCAAGATTTTGCAGTTTTAATTATCTTTTATTATAGTTTCTTTCTGATTTTATCAAGTGAAGTAGAAGCAGGTTTCTAAATCAAGGGGCGGAGAAGTCATGCAGTCTTCATCCTTGGTTTTCAAGACCTGACTGGATAAATCCCGAATAACCTGATCTGATCTGAAGGCTGACCCTGCTTTGGGAAGATCATTATACTAGAGGCCCCTGGAGGTTCCTTCCACACCGAATTAATCTGAGTCTATGAAAAATAATGTATCCAAGTTCAAAGACTGTCTTACTTCCCCTCCTTTTGACGTCAAGGAAGTTCATGAAAGATTGAAGAAACCGGTGAGAGAACTGTATATGTGGAATTTAATGAGTCTTTGATATAGTCCCCAGCAGTTGGCAGCTGGTGAGAGCTTTCACCTCTTAAATTCTATCATGGGGATTGAATGCTCATGAAGAAAATAGTAGGAATAAATAGCCTATCTTCATCTTGAAATGAGGTCAAAATTGAAATGCCCTGCAGTTCAGCACTGCAGAGGTATAACACAATAGTTGTTAGCTGTGTAAGTGGAAAAAAAATAAAGATTATATCACCTGAAGAGGACTCTGAGAAATCTCAGTAGGAATGACCAAATCTAGATTACTGTATTGCCAGTGTTAGATAAAATGACAGGAATTTTAAATATACATTAAAAGGGGAGAATCTGAGTTGCTCACCTGGATTAATGACCATAAATAACTTCCTAGAGGTCATACTTTTGTATTCTTTATTAGATTAAATAATTATAAAAGAAAGACTGAAAAACATGTGATGATGCCACTTGCTCTAAAGCTTGAAATTCAGTACAATCTCAAAAAAAGTCTCGTAATATGATCAATCAGGACTTCATAACTTTTTGTCTGTTTTTACTGACTGGACTTGAAACATCCGTCTACCAAAGAAAAGAGTATCTCTGGTGAATTCAACCATGAATTTCCCACTTTTCTCAAGAAAAAATTGATGGCTGGTTCATTGGCTATCACTTCACATTAATAACAATTAATTTTAAGTAGGTAAATTAACAAATTTACATGTGAATCACTGAAAATTCATTGCCTGACAATGAAGGCAACCCATGCCCTTGAAGAATGCTAAGGGTTTTTTTCTCAGAGATAGTTTCAACACATCCACAGAGAAATTAAATTAGATGGATTTTGCATTCTCATAAGGATGCAAAAGAAGCAGGATTCAGACAAAGGCCCTTGAGGTCAGTAGAAGGATTTCACTGTCTTCAGTTGACATTGTTTCCACTTTAATTAAAGTTTTCTAGTACATTTTTCTCTTTAGTGCTAACAACCCAACTGTTTTGTAGGATAATCTTTAAAATACTGAGTTAAAGGTTTTTCTTAATCATGCGGTTCATGTCTAATGATAATATTTTTTTCCTTACATAGAAATAGGCATTAAGGTTAATACTAGGTGCGTAGCAGTTCTCAACAGCCATAAAAAAGGCAAAGAGTTGAGAAATATAAGCTTCAGCTATGAATTATTTGAAGTCACATGGGACATCACTGGATCAGAGCACTGAAGTGAACCATAAAATGTATGATAAAGGGTTTTCTCCTGGTTATGGAAAGAAAAGTAAACAAATTCTGATTTTCACAGAGAGGGACCTTATTTCCTTCCTATTTCTTATTACACTCACAAATAATACAAATGTCCAAGGCATGCAGTTTATAAAAGAAGTGACTGCATAGATATTGAGGTTTTCTTTAGCTGAATTTATTGACACTTTGGATAAAGGGAAAGTCAATATATATTAGCTACTGTACAGCCAGGAGATTAATTTTTCCAAACATATTTTGCTTCTGTGAGGATGGCACAGAAATGAGATATCTTCAAGGGCTGAACTGTGCAGGGCACCTATCAGGAGGACTTGCACAAAAAATAACCTTAATGAAGTGTGCTGCATCTTTTTTTCCTTTTGTCAACACCTTATTTTTCTGTTTCTGATTAACATTTTTCCTAGTTTCCATAACTGCTTCATGTTTTTTTTTAAAAGATCATAGTAAGAAAAGTAAGAGTTTTTTATTGTTATTTAGTATTAGATGAATGGGAATGAAAGACTTTCACAGCTCCAGACCTCTGATTTCTTGTTCAGATACCATTCACTTAGATCTCAGCAGTAATTGCTGCCACTTACTGTCCTTTTATTAAAAGATCTTCAGAGCCCTCTGTTCCTGCTCAGGTGAATGTTGTGACATTATATGACCCTGTGCCTCGCTATAATTTTGAAATTTAAACAATTCAATAAAACTGAAAGCAAGTTGAGAAGACAAGGTATTAGATCATTCATTAGATCTACTTCCAGCTGCTTGTCTGGTAGCAAGCATTCATATGCTCCTAATCAAACTCCCATCATCCAGTCCATTATCACATTCCTTTCTGTGGGACAACCTGTGTGGCAAGACCATTTTGTGGTCTGTAAGAAACATATGACTGCTGTAATAATTTTGACAAGTGAAAAAGCTCTCACCCATGAAAGCCTCTGGAGGCCCTACCTCTCCCTATGTACATTTAAAGAAAATCTGGGCACCTGGTCAAGGTTTGGGATTGTAGTTCCAGTTATATAGAAACGAGAATCTGTGATGCTGAGTTGTGTGGTGCCTGGCATTCCTTTCTAGTTTAGTGCTATTTTTTACCAGGTGTCCATGACAATGTTGGATTTTCGTAACACTTGTACTAGCCAATTTTATATAGCTCTAAAAATTAAGCTGTCAAAGAAGATATCAAAACATTTATTTACAAATGCCTTAACTGGAACAAGCTTGTTATTTTACAATTTTATCCCCATGGTGAAATATACAAATATGAAAACATCTTCAATTCTTTTCTTGTAGCAATAGGTGGCAGTAATGATATCTACATTTGTCTGGAGGGCCAGTGGACTTTGGAAACATTGTGTTTGTCAGTTTTAACTTGGATAAATAGTTGTAGTAGATATTGTTATCCCAAGTTGAAGAAAATTACCTTTTTAAATAAAATAAAGGAATCCTATAGTTAACCTTTCAAATATCTGGGCACATATAGCCAGATAATAGTCTTCTTTGGCTACATTCAAGTTCAGAATTTGCACAGATGTCAAATTAAAATAAAAATATTAAACACAGACTATTTCATTATGTTGTTCTTACTGAATAACCAAAATTGCTCTACCACAGAGGTAATTATATACTGCAATAGCAAGAAAAATAGGCCAAGATTCTTAAATGTTATAAAAGCTAGAAAGATTTGCCCAAAGGAGTCTATGAATCTGTACTTTGTCTCCTCTGTGCTGCATTGTATAATATCTCAGAGAATGGGATTGCAAAGTATCACTGCAGCCTTATAAACAGAGCTTTTATATAACACAGCCCAGGCTCTATCATCCAGAATTTGTCTTCCTTACACAATGGTTCTTTTTCAACTAAACATTTACAGCCACAAGCAACTTGCAGGCAATGGTTAGTTTTCACTTTGCCTGAAGGACTTAAAGTAATTACAAATGTGACACTTCCTTTGCTGGAACTGTTTTCTAGAATTAACATTACACAGGTACAGATCCTGGAATTCCATGCAGAGCTGAAGGGAACCTGGGACAACTGTCAACACTGATGATGCCAAACATCACTGCATTTCAAATAAAAAGCTTCTTCAGTCAAATGTTTCTTCAGGTCATGTGAAGAAGTCATGCAAAATCACCACAGAGCAGTAATTTTTGATAATCTCACAGCTGATGACTCTAACCTTTTCTCTGTTGTAGAGTCAAGTGCTACTGGGACCTTCTGTGTGTACAAGAGTCAAACCACTCCATGTGAATCAGCTTTCAAGAGCAGGTGACACCTCTGAGAACCGTGGGATGGGCACAACTCATTAGGCATTAACTGGAGTGTGGCATTCGGAAAGAATTACTTGGTACAGCAGGAAAGTGTATGCATTGCAATGGTGATGCTTCGTTCCATGACCCTGTGTAGAGAGCTTTTGACTAGAAATAAGGGAGAATGTACTTGGTGTGAACTCTGCCAGCAATTGCAAGACTATCAGTCTCCTTCCAGTAGATGGCATATCGCGCTATTGTACACCACAATGACACAAAGACTCCGACTTCAGAAGGCTGAAAAAGGGACTCCTTTTTTCTTGGGAATTTCTCCCCTTTTTGTACTATTCTACACAGACCAATTTGATTGGTGACAAGAAGACAAACCTCTTCAATCACATTGGTCAGACCAGAGGGACATCAAAAAGAAGTTCCTCTTAGGGAAAGAGTAAACATTCTTGCCGTTACCAAAACATGTCTCTTGTTTACAGAAAATTCCTTGGGAAAGGAATTTCAGAAACCAAAACAGGTCAGGCACAAACCAGGGCTACAGCTTAGGCCCTCTTACAATTTCCACAGACAGAAATCCATGTGTGAAACTAAATGAGAGAAGAAATTGATGACATTTGCCCCCTGCCTAAAGACAAATCAGGAGAGCATTGTTACTGATAAGCGCATTTGGCTTCATCTGTTGTAAAACGCCAGCATCATAAGTGTGGGGTTTTGTACTGACTGAAATTCATATAGTTGCTCCTTTGTACTGACTGAAATTCATATAGCTGCTCCTTTGTTCTTCTCTGCATGAAATATGGAATAGATCCATTCAGATGTATCACATCCCCAAGAGTTTGTTCAGCGTATCAGGCAAATTCAAAAAGAAAATTAACAAATTTCCAAGCACACAGGTGTGCTTGTCAGCCACTGTTCATAGTGTGTAATTACTGTATAATATCCCTGATATTTACCTTAAACTCTCTACCAAGTTCTATACCTAAAAGTTCATACACCACCTGCTAGAACAACAGTATCCACAATAATATTATCACATTATTTAACAGCTGTTTCCTTCATCCATACCATAGTGCCACAAATTACAGTCAACGTGGCTGGCGACTAAAGAGTGATTCAGCATGGGGCTCTTCATGGGCAGGGCAAGGGAAGAAACAGCAACTTCTGAAGTTTTCAGGCTTTCAGTAAGTGTCTAGGCTCAATGCAGCAGTGAAACTTCCCAACAAGCACAATTTCTGCTGATCCGAGATTCAGCAGCACAGTGCAGCGGGGAGCAGGGCAGCAGATCAGCAATCAGGAAACAACCACGTGAGGCTTTGCTGTTCACTGTGATCTGAAGCCCCAAATGACCCTCACTGCTGACAGCATCTCCTGCTGGCTGGTGCCTATGACATGGGTAGAAATATTTGGACATTTGTTCCTCAAATTGACCACCTCACAGTCGATAGTATACACAACCAGGACATATCACCAAGAGGATATTGAATCTGTTCCACAAAAAAGCAACTTTGATGTTCTTCATATGCTTCCCCTTCATTAAGTGAATTAAATTCATCTCATAAATTTAATGTACAGAAAAGTTTGCTGCAGTAGACCAGGAAGGGAGGTGCAGTCTATTCTAGAAAAGAAAATTATATTTCATAAATAATTAAAAAACTGACCTACTACTACCTGAAATGTCAGTAGGATGTCCCATGACACTTCTCTATGTTGAACTTCACGTACCTTAGTAATAAGCTACTTGTAAGAATAATTTTGTATGCTTTTAAGAAGGAATATTTGCAAACAAACTCACAGAGAATAAATATGTGTATTACTACATATTATTGTTTAAAATAGATGAGACACGACAAGCAACATTTGACCCAAATCCAATTCCTAGTTCAGTACACTACCCTTCTAAGAAGTTTCACTATTCTAGGAGATGTCACCAACATATTGCTTCTTGCCTGAAATCAAACAGCCAAGTATTCTAACTCCTCTTGAAGAATCTGGATGAGAAGTCAAGTATTGGCAATAGTGTTTGAGCCCACAGACTGGAGTGCCAGCATCCTGGTTAACTGGATTAGTAGGCAAGAATACAGCAAGGCTGAAGGTGAATTTAGACTGCGCAGAGAAACTGCTGTTACAGTAACTACTTGCACTGAAATGATTATAAGGATTATTGCTATTTATTAAAGTAAAAATAGAGATGGGATTCTGATCTCAGGTTAAAACACTTGGATTAGGTTCTATTGTGAATTAGGCATCTATATATATATTGCCATTAGATGTATAAACATCACAGTCATCGGAGTGCAGAAGCCATGCATACAACTGCCTATTTTTAGATGAACTGAAAGCTTTATAAATTCTTTGAGCATTATAGATTTGTTGGCTAGGTTGGCTTCTTTGGACAGACAACTAAAAAAGTATAGACTCCTTCATTTAAATATTGGTGAACCATGGACTAAGTTTTTAAAAACATAAGAAAAATCTTGCATGCTGTGTCAAATTATGAAAACAACTGGGAATGTTCTCAAGTCACATTATTGTAAGGTGTTATCACAGAAGTGCAGGCAGGTGTCTAAGCCTCTGGCAGGAGTCACGCTTCGGGCTCTCATTGTCTTGTTTGACGTCATCTCACACCATGAACAACGCAATCCTTCATACATGATTAATTGGGCTGTATTTAAAACACCTTCTCATTTGCTGCAAGAACCTTCTGAAACTCTATACTGTACTGTCTTCTACTGGGTGAAACTTAGAGGGAGATGTCTGTGGATGGAGCCCAGGGGTTCCTTGCTTCCCTCCGAGGCAGGTGGACTTCACAAGCACAGTTGTTTGTGGCATGCAGGGAACCTGGCAATACCACACAGTGGTACAACTTTTTGCTGCTTGTGTACAACTGGAGGCACATTTCAGCTTGGGGAGTTAACATCTTGTCTCATGTAAGGAAATTTGTGACCAAATGTTTCGTAGGAGGGAACAGCAGGCAATGAGCGACCCCATTAACTGAAGAGTTACAGTGGTCTGATGTACAGGTTCAAAAATCTAGACAGCTAAGGCTCAATAATTCCATTTCTCAGCTGTAGCTCTCATATGCTATTCCTTTTTTACAATGTCACTTCCAAAAGCAAATATTAAACAATAATGATAGGATAAAAGAGTGTTTGCTGGAAATGTACTTCCTTAAGTACAAGCTCATAATCCGTAGTTTCAGCAGTAGAGGTACTCTGGGACACAGGGAAATAAGCTGGTACTTTAATTAGTGTTAACTGTCTTTACATATGTAAGTGCATGTGTTTGCATTGGGGTGCATCTGCAGAGCATTCCTGTGGCTTAGGAGATTTGCAGAAGACGGTTGAAGGAGCACCACCAGGGGAAAATTCTGCAGCATCTCAAATTAAGAGGCAAGCTGTGACTCTCTGTATAGATAACTAATACCTTTAATTAGCATAAAAGCTGAGAAATGCAGCATCCTGGCAATAGGTTTTCCACTCAGCAAGTCTTGTTAAGTGACCGTATTAGTAATTGTTACTGATTATTGACAATACATCAATTATTTTTTATTGGATTTCATTCTGAGTAGACCTCTGACACTCATTGAGTAGTCCTGTTGGTCTGATATTTTTAATGAAGATCATATCTTAATTACAGTAGCAGCTTGGGGGAGAAACATAGGAATATATAAAACTGCATTTCTCCACATCATCACCTTTTCTAAAAATACACAGAGAGATCAATATTTATGTCCATGCATTAATTTTCATCTGCAGAGCTCTGAGCAGAGGTTTTCACATCTGGTAAATAAAGCTGTTTGACCCCTACAAAGACAAAGAAAGATATACTCAAAACCACTCAGCCTTCAGTAAATCTTATCCCTCTGACTGGGAATTCACATACTGCCACCAAGCCCCTATTTCCTCTGTTACTGCACCCTTATGTTCACTCACTCCGCTCACTCATAACTTTGGCTTTTAGGGTCTTACTCTTTCCACAGCAGTTTTCTCTTGCCCATTCCCACACCATTCTCTGCATTCCCTGGTCTTTTCCTCAGCCATCCTAGTCCCCCTCTGGACATCTCTGCCCTACCTGATGCGGGTAGATGATGTCCTTGTTTTGGTACCTTCAAATCCTTATATCTTACCATCAATGTCTCTTTTACTGCTACTGTCTATCCAAAGAGAAGATGCCGAAAATATTTGCAATCTAAACTCAGGCTGATAGCAAAGACAGTATCTGAGTGTAGAAAGAAGGCCCACAGTTTTATCATATGACCCTCACATTTATCTTCTAATGTGTCTGTGTCCATAATTAAAACCCCAAACATTAAAAAAAAAGTGACATGTACACTAAGAACATCACTGGAATAAAATTTGAGACTATTATGTGATTAGACACAGAATAGTCACTCTGAAAGGCCAAAAAAGAGAGATGCTGTAGTTTTGTATTGTGTTTTTCTTGGGCTAGAAAGAAACTCCTCTGCATTCAGAACACTACAAAAGTTTCACATTTATAACAAAATGAGGAGATAAATGTCTGAATTAAAATGGGTAGCCACTGGATAGAGGCTATTTCTCAATATGATTAGTCAGACTGTAGAGATGATTTTGATCATCACTATAAAGAATGACCCAATTAATCTGAACCCAATTTAATAAATTTTGGTTTATTGAATGTGCACTGCCTACCAAGTGCTGTTCCCACCTTGCAAGGTCCCAGTTTGGCATAGTATTTTAATCCCTGCTGACAGTATTTCTTCATGTGCAAGAGCACTACAGCTGCTGAATTGCAGGTTTGCCTTGTCTCCTCTGCTGCAGGAAAGCACAATTATCCACACTGCATTATCCCAGGAAATGCCCCTGGGATAAATGTAAGCTGTGTATGCACGTGTTGGGAGAAGCAGAGGCTCATCAGTATCACTATCTGTCATACAACATCAAAGCTTTGAGCTGCTGTGCTTTGTCCTCTCTAAAACCCATCCAGGGGAGTTGGGACAGGATTTTACAGAGAATATAGGAATGTTTGAAAATAACCTTGAGGGAGTGTCCTGAGGAGCATCCAAGGAGACGCAGAGAGAAGAAATACAAGGGAAAAAATTGAAAAGGGAACTTCAGCATAACAAAACTGATGACAATTTGTATCTTAATTGCAGTCCCTGCTCACAAGATAATTTATTTTGAAAGAAAAAACTGTCAGATGATCACAATTACAACTCTCACTCTTTCTTAGTATATCTGTGAAGTTAAAAGTTGTACAAAGGAGACCACATCTCACCTAAAATATTAAAGTCGTACTGAAAGCTTCTGAATGCATTTCCAAGGCACGAAGGAAGCTCAAATTGCAATATCCATTAATGAAACATCTTTTGCCATACCATGAAGAGTTCGCTCAACACCTGAGATACAGAAGGCTACTGCAGGCATGAAGAAATCAAGTAAAAGTGCACTTTTTTCTTATATTTTGCCAAATATTAGAAAAACTTACATTGTAAGGAAGTCTCCAAGGGAATGATAGAATACTTTATGTATATGTTGCTCATCCAAACTGAAAAATACCTTGCCACCACTGAAGCAGAAACAGGAAAAAAACCCCAATTGTCCATATGTTGATCTTGGTTCATACTTTGCTCAGCATGAAACTTATAGGCTTTTCCATATTCCCTTTTCCATCTACATACTTTAATCAAAGATTTTAAATTTCTCCACTGACTGCGAACAAAAAAGACTCAAGCACACTGCCTGCAAATATGCCATTTCAGGGGAAAGAATATGCCTGCTAAGAGTCATGGTGCTGTGAAATTTCCAAGATACAAAGATATCAGAATGCCTATAACACTAACAATGAAGCTTTGGGGAAAGGGATTAATGTTGCACCACATATGATTAGCTCTTGATCTCTCTTAGGACTTCACATCATTGCTCGTTTGATCTCTCTGGATCAGCCTTTCCTCCACTTTCAGATGCATGGAGGGGTTGGGGTAGGAGGTGAAAGGCCAAAAACCAGGGTAAGCCAGGAAGTGCCATATGAGACAGTGGATACTGTTATGCCTCTGTAGAAAGAGTGCCTAATCATTTTAATTACTTAGTAAAAATTATTTACATGTAGGTATTAATACTCTTGATTATTATATTTAGCATAACAGTATAAACATGCTATTAATATGGTGGTCTTTGCTGGCACCAGTCAGGAGCAGACACTCATACTAAAATCACTTGAAGCTTTAAAGCAACACCAACAAATTCTTTAATAGATTTCTGTGAAAGAAAGAGATCTCTGATAACTGGCCACAAAGAAACTAGCAATATGCTAAAGCAGAAAACTGGCATTAACCAGATCATATTTTTGGGTGGAGACCTGAGATAATCTTGAATGCAAAGCTCTGCTTTACTTCTTTCAGCATCTTCTGCTTTAGTGTCTGAATGTCTAAAAAAGATTCATGATCAAAATTCAAATACTGAGGAGTGGGGGAAGGAAGGAAACAAAGGAAAGGAAACATTTAATTTTATTATCCATCAATAGGATGCTAAATTATGAAGATAAGGGGTATGTAGCATTTTAATACATATCATGAGCCCTAAAGTCTGCTTTTCCTAAAAGGGTAAGTTCATGTAAAAAGTTCATGTAAAAAATGCTACAGAGATTTAAAGAAAACCAGGAAGGGAAAAGCAGAAACACAGACAGGTGATGGCAACTGATTTACATGGGGGTGCAACCAGTGTTTGTGTTTGTGGTGTGTACAGCACAATAGTTGGTTTTCTTATTGATTGCTTCTCTGTTTAAAACCAGACACCCACAAAAGTGTAGATATGATCTAGACACAAAGGAGTATATGACATGAATCCAGAAGAAAGAGTTACTAATTTTTCTAGAAAGCATTTCAAACAATATTATCTAAATCATAATCTTTTTTTCACTGATTTAAAGGTTTCCCAGAATCCTCCCCCACTTCATTGTCATTTAGCTGAATCCCACAACAAAAAAAAGAGAAATCTCTAGAATCACAATGGGCATTGTGGACTTATACAGGTCTAGATCGTATCTCCACTTGCCTGGGTCTGATTTTAAACAGAAAAGTAATCAATAAGAAAACCAACTATCTTGCTGTGTACACCACAAACACACATTTAAAATGGCCTTGATGTTACAGTATTGAGAGAGGGAAGATGAAAAAAAGGGACAATCGGTGACTTCATCTACTCACTTGAAAACTGTAAGGAAACAAGCAATTCCCTGCTGGCTTCAGTGAGGGTGTCTCAGCCATGGGGTATTGAAGGAGTGAGGGTGTGATGGCATCTTCTGGTATTTCACCTCAGTGAGGAAGGGAGAGCACATCAGACCCACAATAAAAGATCGCATTTGTGCCAGTGGCAGGAACTGGAGCACCTGATGTGACATCATGCACCTCAAGAGTGTTCCCTGTGTCCCTTTCCCAAACAGCCTGTTTTGCTTTATTAGTAGTTAATATACTCTGTATATGGAATTCTCAGTATATTTCCAAATCAACTTCATTTATTAACAGTATCTTATCTGGTATATCAAATAACTTCTTCTGTAGCTAAACAGAAGTACAATTAATTTGTTCTTGTAGGGAGAGAACTCTGTTCAGAAGTTAAAATGCTTGTTTTCTGTGTATTTGTATCTCGTGGTATCTAATTCTTTGCTAAGCGCATGACTGAAATTTAAATGCCCTTTTTGCTTAGAATTTGTGAATCACTTTCTTTTTTCATCTTGGCTGGCTCATAAACATTCAGCAGGTGTTCACGGCTTTATGGTTTGCATGATGCTTCTTTTTTGACTATTTTTGATATGTTTTCTGATTTACTTCTCTTACGTAGCTCATTGCTCAGTTCCTGTAATTTTTCTTCGGAATAATGTGGGCTAGTGCTTGTTTACAGAACATAATACAATGCCATGGAAAAGACATGAGAACACGAACTGAGACAATTCAGTGGATGAGCCTCTTGATCTGCTATGATCTTTGACACTGCTTATGAATAGTAGTCACATTATGGTTATTTTTTCTCTAGTTCATCTGCTTCACACCCTACTACATTTTTTCTTCATCTACGCACACTCACCAGAAAGTAAAAGAGTATGAGTATGAGCAGAAATCTGTAAGGAACTGTTTTATTTTGTATGTCCAGCTAAGTTTCAGATTGGCACTATACTGCCTGTGACATCTGTGAAGAACTAGGGGCAAATTTTCCATTTCCAAGTAATTTTCAAAACTATTTACTGCTTACATACTTAATGGAAAATGTTACAAAGGACACCGTTGTAAGTAGAGTTTATTCTTTTGCTGTATGTTTTCACAGGTGATACAGGGAAGGCCCATTTTAAAGAACTGTCTAATCATTTAGATGCAGTATCTTATTTCACCAGACTGTTGAACAACTTGGAAGACTCAATGATAATGAACAAACAGGTCCAGTTCTGAACACAGAGTGGCTCTTGTCTAGCTGGTAGCAGCCAGACAACCTTACCCTGCAGTGGATCATCTGGCAGAGGAAAATGCAATGCTCAATTTCCCACCATTTTCCATTAGCTTTGGCCCACCCTGCACTGCTATTGAGTTACTTGGAACTGGAATAAGTCCTGGTGCCATTCTTCATTGGAAGCAGAACTTGGAGGAATGGAAAACAGATTGGTGATCACAGTAGCCACAAAGCACAGACCTGCCAAGACAGGCTGATTCCAGTCATATTGTGCTCAAAAAATATTTTTTGTACACTTATGTATATACACATACACACATGAATAGTTTTGCATTAAATAAACCCCACTAAAATAAAAGTGTCCTGGGCACGCTGATCAAACAGCTAGTCCAGTATCCTAAAATTGTGCTGGAAGGTTACTGCAATTTCCATTCCAGACATCTGCCACATCCAGCCTCTTCTCTAAACAGATGAAAACCAATGGAGCCAGACGATGATGAAAAGTTGTGAGGGCAAGGCATTAACACTTGCCCCTTAGAAAGAGAAAATGTGATTTTTTTCAGCATGAGCATGTTACCAGGGTTGCAGTCACAGCATTGCAGGGCCAGCACTGCCCTGAGCCAAGGCTGTAGCTGCAAGAGCATCCTGGAAGAGACAACACTGGAGCCACTGCCGGAAGAACTCACTGAATGGAAACAGGCAGCCTACTTTGGTGAGGAAGCAGGTGGTTTTATTGAAATGTATGAACAGCAACATTTGTGAAGGGAGGAGGTTGAGTTACTCATGGGTGAGATAAGTTTATTCAGGCTCTGATGAGAAAACTTTTGTCCAATACATTATTCACTGGCATTATAACAACCAGTTCTGGAAGGAGTGTGTTTAGTCATACCATCTTGAAATGGCAGAATTCCGGATTTGATCCAAGATTTGAGAATGTTTAAGACGATGTATACTGTAAGAAACCTTTCTGTGTGTACTGAGATCCAAGGGTCTATAAGGAATACCACCCTTCAAAATAATCATTTTTTCATGTGAGAAATGTGGATAAAATATAATTACAGCAGAGCTGTGAGAAAATAAGGATTTTCAGTGTAACTCTTAACTGTGACCAACAATCTCAATATTAAATTAGCTGTTGTATAAGTTAAGTGAAAAATATACTCAGAATAGTCTTCAAATAATAGCTTGAAACTTAGATTTTTTCTTTTTAAAGTTATTATAATTCTGGGTGAACCATGCAAATGCAAACATTTACAATAGAGCTGTGAGACACAGAGGAGCTTTTATTATTGTGCCATAATAAATAATTCCACTATTGCAGAATTATGCATGACAAATATGGATTTTATACACATCGATGTGATTAATAAAAATTGCAAGTTTCATAGATACACCAGAACAGCAGCAGGTTTCACTATATTTATGGCTAAATTTGTCCCTGCAGTAACAATAGTCCTATTGCTGAAATGATTGCCACATTCAAAGTATACACCACTAACCACATCGACAAACACAGAGGCATTGCAAGGCATCTCCAAGGGGAGCTGGCATAGTACTGATCTCTACACTTCTGCATCCATTCATATGTGCCTGGGAACTCCTGTCCCCTTCAGTGCCATTTCCTTTTGTAGCAAACTCCCGGGGCCACAGGTTAACCTCGAGAAACCCATTCTGTCATTGCTGGATGCAATAGTAGTAGAAACCTGAACATATGTCATACATGACTGTATAATGGGAGTTAAACTCCTGATTCACACCCCATATATTCAATTCTTTATGACACTGCAGTTTGAAAATCTACCAAGCCAGTCTGATAAATTGTTCAACTTCTTTTTTTTTTTTTTTTGTAGCCAAGACAACATCTATTAGAGGGCTCTCTCAATGACTTTCTGACTTACTAACAGTTTTTTTTTCCTTTTTGCTGCCAACACATTAATTCTAAAATGAAAAATCTAATATAGTTTTGTAGGTCAGCATGTGAATGCTGACTGGAAACACTTGGTAACAATGATATTGCTCAAGCCTGTGGCCACAAAGTATAAACACCAAGCAGATCACTGATTTCACCTCCAAACAAGATGGTGTTTGCAATGATAAAGGAATGACTAGATGTGTCCTCACTCTGCCTCACTGCTGGCTCTGCTCCTGAACAAATTTAAGTCAGTGCTTCCCTCTTGATGCCAGAGATGCTACAGAGATTAAAGGCAGCTGAAGACCCATCCCACAGACTGCTGTTCCAGGTAGTGGTAAGATAGAAGGAAGAATGTTCTGGGACTCACCTGGCTAAACAACATGTTCACTGGTGTGTGGATCATTTGTGATTTTGTGCTAACTTGTGAGAAGATGAGAGGCAAAAAACTCCTTGTGCCACAGTTGGGTAATTTGGGCAGTAAGCAGTGAAGTGGGACAGACACACCCAGATGTCAGGACTGCCAGCTTCAAAATAAACATCTCTTTCATAACACAACAGAATCCTGAACCAGATCCCTAGACAACAATCCTAGCTAACCAGTCAGTACCACTCACTGCAGGCTATTTTGTCTCATGTTTTTCTGTCAAAAATTTTGGTACAGAGTGAAAGCAAAATCCAAACGCCAGAACCTGTCCCCACATCGAGACAACAACCGGCTCTGGATGGCCATGCTTTCCCCATCTCAGTTCAATCAGCAAGTGTTGAACCACTATGACTCAAAGAACAAAATAAGTCAAGTGCTTACTTCTTATGATTAAATAATACAAAAAATTTCATAGTGGGACCATGACAAGGCAGACACTGTCACAAAAAGCTATGAACCACAATGGTTTCAATCCAGATTCTTTCCACACATCTGTCACCTTTCTCAGGCTTTTCTGTGATACTTTTTTAAGCTACAGACTTCTGGCAAAATACAGGTTTTGATTACAAACTGGATTGTCTCATGAATATTTTGCCAGCCTATTTGCATAAAAGATCTCATCAATTTGTTTTTCACCAAGAACATTCCTTAAGGCATTAGAAATAAAGGTCAGCTGTAATTCTGAGCTCCACTTTTAAAATACTCACTGAGAAAAGAAAATTTATGCAAAATACATGGAAATGTACTAAAATAGTAACAGTGTACTAAAGAATTTTCTTGCAATATTTGCTAGTTTTATTATATTTGAAGTTTTAATTGCAAGCAAAATGAGTGTTGCAATGTTTAATGGAATTTCGTCTAGCACAGTTTCAGTAGCACAAAATACCCACCTACCATTGTATCTCTGCTCAGATAGATTTCATGCTCACCATTCCTCCTCTGAAAGTCAGACCATACTATTTATTGTATCTTTATTGCAAAATCATGAGGCAGCTCTGGCAAGTGGATGAAAACTCTCCATTAATTTATTTAAAGGAATTTGTTTAGATTGGTCTTTGGGAGATCTATGGCACAATTTAATTTAGTTTGGTCTCTGAAAATCACATCCAGATTTTGTATACACAAAACGGTAATTTTTCATTCATCCCACTATAAATCAGAAAAGATAACCCTGAATTTAGCCTAAGAAAGAGTAAAATAAAGGTTCAAGCCCATAATTTTATAATTTCATAGCTGCTGTGTTAACATAAAAATAGAAGTTGTCCCTGCTGCTTCAGTTAAATGCCAAAATGTTTAAGGAAAACAGACCCTGATTCCTGACACCTTTTTCGAAATGAATACTATCTTTGCTTCTGTATGGCAGAAAACCTAACAGATTGCTGTAATATAAAAAGTGCAAAAAAGATGCAGCCTCTACCATTGTTCCAACTTATTTGTACTCTCATTCCTATTCCCCCATCTCTCTTCCTCCTGACCTTCATGCAGATGCTGCAAGTAAAAAAAATATTCTCAGCTTTAGGTTCTATAACCATTCCCTGATGTTGTTGTGGGAAGCTCTTATACTGGATTACAATGTTTTTGTGTTCAGTGACATTGGGGCACTGGAGAATTAAAAATAAATTAAAAGCAATCAGGATGCTGTTATGGGTTGTCTTTAGTATTTAAAGACCATAGTGAAAAATGTACACCATAGTATGAGATCAGAAGGAGGAAAGGGCAGTATGAGAAGGATACAAGGCTTCTAAATGGGTCTGGACAGAAAGAAAACACTTAAAAAGAAAACCTTTCAGAGCCAAGTTCCACCCTTGAATAGCAATGGGAACTTTTCAGAGGTTTTGAATAAACAGAACTATAAAATCAGATATATGATAGAATTCCTCTGCTCTGCCAAAAGCAAGCAGCCCATTCCTCAAATGAAATTCACTCACCTGTGAATGATGTGGTATCTCTGCAAATAATCCAAGGAAAGTGCCAGCTCACAAATGTACAGCTTCACAGTTCCTTCATTAAAGTGGACATTCTGCTGCAAGTGGTAACGCAGGTCACCTCCGAGTAAGAGATCAACCACCATGAACATGTCTTCTTCATCTTGAAAGGAATACCTGGAAAAAAGGGTTACAGCTGAGATCTCAGGACCGATGATGTAGTCACAGCCATGCCTTGGGGTGGCTCTCATTAAGGAGGTCCTGGTCAGTCCCTGATTTGCTCAAAAGGCATGCACAGACAAGCATTCTCACTGCTGAGTCCTGCAAACAGGCTTTGATTGTGGTGAGACTGAATATTTAAGCGTTGTGCTTTAATCCCAGTGACACCTAAATACCATGCAGACACTCTCTCACTCCTCTTTCCCCCAGTGAGCTGGAGAGGAGAATCAGAAAAAAGAAAAACCTTGTGTGTTGAAACAAAAACAGTTTAGTAATTGAAAAAAAAAGAAAGTATAATAATAGTACTAACGATAAAAAGAGTAATAATTAAAATGAAAAGGAGAGAAAGAAAGAAAACCCGAGAAGAACAAGTGATGTACAATGCCAGTGTTCACCACCCCCTGAATGATGTCAAGCCTATCCCCCAGTACCAATCAGCCCTTCCCATCCAAATCCCCCAGTTAATATGAGCATGGTACTTTATGGTGTGGAATATCCTTTTGGACAGTTTTGGATCAGCTTCCCCAGCTGCATGCTCTCCCAGCCCCTTGTGCAGCTCCTCACTGGCAGACATGAGCCACTGAGAATTCTTTGACTTAGGGTGAGCACTACCGAGCAGCAGCCAAAACATCAGAGTGTTGTCAACATTATTCTCATCCTGAATCCAAAAACACAGCGCTGTTCTAATAAGAAGACGACTAATTTTATCCCAGCTGAAACAAAAACATGAAGGTAAGAAGAGCTTGAGCTACTGCCATACTACTGTCTTATTTTAAAGATGAATTACCACCTGAATGTTGATAAAACAGAATTTAAAACACCTTTAAGATTTTTACATTCTTAAATAAACATCCAGGTGACAAATAGCTTACAAAGTAGGAATGGAAGGCCTTGAAACACACTTGGTATTTACAGACATACAACCCTAGTTCAGTGCTTATGGAAAGCATCCTGGCAGCATTGAGAGCTGCTGTCTCAGGGGTATTTTTCAGATTCAATAAATATACACAATGTTCTATTAGCTGAGGATTTTTTACAGCTTGGAGCGTAGGTCCAAATTCAATAAGGACTAAAACTGCAATTTTACTGCCTAACAATACATTTTCTTTTTCAGTCAGCAAGCTGTATCTTATAAAATGACAGAGTCTTCACGGTTACTGACAGAATTCTTCTGGACCCTTTCCCAGAACTGCCTGCTGAACACTCTGAGGACCAAATTTTGGTGTGATTTAAATCCTGTAAATCCAAAGGTGTAGCCAGTCAATGTATATATACACATATATGGTGTTTGGGCAAGCAGGAATTTCCATGTGTTTCTACTTACCCTGGCTATGCTGCATTGCCCTGGTTTCTTGTGGTCTGAGTGAATTGACAGAAACTCTCTGGATTTCGTTTCTAAGTGTAACTGTACAAGATACAGTTTTCCCAAATGAGGAATGGTAAATGCCTTATTTCTGATGTGAAATCACTCTTTTCTTAGAAATTGTCTTAGAATTAATTTTGATGTGAAGTTACATTATCTTATACCGGGTATACATGGACTACTGAGAGGTGATCCACAATGGAAGTGCCTCTTCCAAGACCTCTCCTACCATGAGGTGTGTAATATATGTTGGCTACAGATGTGATTCAGTTCTCCTGAACTGTAAAATTTATGCCAAGAAAATAAAAAAGTGAGGGCTTCCAGAAAATCTGTGCACACCCTCCCCCCAGAGGCAGAAAAGTCTATATTAGATTATTTTAATTGACTGTTACGTACCGTTTCACTTTCGTTCCCAGGCTTGCACTTACTGAAATCAGGCACTGCTTAGGGGCTGTCACAGATGGCTCATTTTGATTTTAATGCTTGCTATTCTTTCTGAACACAGCTCTGAGAAGTGACTTTCTCTCATACTCTGCTCTTCTGTTGCATTTCTGTGTGACTGCCAAATGCCAGGAAGGGAAAGTCATTTTATTTGCATTAAGCTTACTTCTCAATAAGTGAAACCTCTGAAGCAAAATGGTAAAGTAGGTGGCACATGGTGTCTGCTCACCTCTAGAGAGGCAGAATTTTGTAACACACAAACACATACACAAGTTAAAAAACCAGAAAGCTTCAAATATATTCAAATTCCTCCAAGTATTGTGCATTACTGAGCCTGGAGCAATTGCAGAAGCAAAGTTTAAATGTATAGTTACATTTAAGATTTTTTTTTCTTTTTTGACACATGTTATTTTAAGTGAAGAAATTCTAGCATTGAGCAGAGATAAATTCATCATCATGGAATGGCTTTGGTTGGAAGGGGTCTTAAAAATCATCTATTTCCACTTATAATATAAAAAAAGAAAGAAACAAAATCTATACCTTACTCAAGCGATAACTGAAGGGACAATTTAACATTTTTCAGATGATGGTGAGGCACTGGAACAGATTGCCCAGAGCAACTGTGGTTGCTCTGTCCTTGGGAGTGATCAAGGCCAGGTTGGATGGGGCTTTGAGCTCAAAGTTATCACTTGAGTAAGGTATAGATTTTGTTTCTTTCTTTTTTATATTATTTTAAAAATTTTTGAAAAAAAAATTGCAGATTGAAAACTCTACCTAAATGATAAATGAAATTGTGTCTTCTCTGGGAACAAAGAGCACTCTTGGTGCCCAAAGTAATTTGATGACATGTCAGTAGAAATGGGACTGATGCACCTCTAGTCTTGAGATATAAATGTCCTTAGTAATTTTTTTTAAGCAGAGTGTGAAAGCAGGGTAAACAGTGACTGCTGTGAATTTGCTTTTAAATCCAATGATTATTCCCTTTTTTTGAAAATTATGAGTATGTTTCAAGGTGAATGTTCAGTCTAGACAAAAGACCCCATGAGAACCAGAAAAAAAAGTAAAATCTTGTTCACCTCGAGATAAATGCTAACACTTGGTGCAACATGATTTTCATTCCAAACGTTTTTAGGCTGATGTACTCTGGTGTTGTGTGCCTGTGAGTGGGGAATGATGGTCCTTTGTAACCTGCCAGGCAAGCTTTTGTGCATCTGTAATTGTTAATGATTTAAAAGAGAGATCAAACAAAGCTTTCCTACAGGGCTCAACCAACCTCCACCCACTCACTGCCTTGGGACTCTCACAGCCTCAGGCATCTCTGGGAATCCAGGCTGGGATGACAACAGATGAATTTTGTCCAGGGGCTGTCAGATTTGCTAGTGAATCAATCTCCTGCTGCATTGCCTTGCCTCTCAGGTAAACACATGAAACGCAATCCCTACAGACAGAGCTACAGGGCTTCCAGAAGGGACTGTACCTCTAGAACAAAGTACTTTGAACCCAAACACAAAAACCAAGCCAAAAACCCAAATAAACAAAATCCCCAGCAATACCAAAACTAAACTGGGAGACAGTCAGAAATACAGCTAATGTTTGCACTAGGCAGCCTTCCCACATAGGACACTTCTCAGATTTGTCTGGGCCATCTTGACTAGATCATGATTTGCTAAGGAAGGTTGGAGCAGATGATCCTTGAGATCATTCTACCCTTTTATTCTATGTTTCTGTGATCTTTCATGACCTGAGGAGGGAGCACAGGTGAGCTTTATTGAGATGTTGAAGGTAGAATGTTGCACACCAAGACAGTGCTTGTGAAGCTCCCTATATCCTTTCTGATGTTCTGCTCTTGCACTCAGAGCCACAATTATTTTTTTCTTTTGTACTGATATGTGTCTCTGGTAACTCTGCTAACCCTGCCAGAAGTATTGTGTATACTGGTTTGGTTAAGGCATAAGCTGTATGGGCATGGTTTGAAGGAACATGCGCACAGACGTGTTCAGTCTACCAGCAAATTTCTCCAGCCTCTCTAAATTCCATCACACCTGACACACATCATGCTGATCTCACACCCGTTCCCATGGATGATGGTGTCTTCCCTGCACAAGACAGCTCCCTGGTTTGACCCAGCTGGATCAAACTATGGGTGGCATTTCTCTGTGTGGATCAAACCACAGATTAAGACCACTCCAAGACATTTTCTGGAGGGTAAGGAAATTCATCCTAGCGAAACTATGTGTCTTTGACCTAGAGGACAGCTTGGGCATGGCAAACAGGAGAAGGTCTCTGGAGCTGACAGGCACTCCACCAAGCAGATCTTGCAGCTACCAATTTCTAAGGTACTGAATGCAGAGCAGGAGTTTCTCCAGGTCCTGCTGTGCAGCTGGATAACAAAGGGTATTGTTGTCCTCCTACCCTGCTTTAAGGACTAACAGGACTTTGTGTACCAGCTTAGACAAGTTTGGTTTGTCATGGTCACAAGCAATCTAGTCCTATGCCTCTCTCCCTCACACAAATCCAGTATTCTGACTTTACATAAGAAATGAAATATTATTTTTTTTTCTTTTTTTCTATTTCAGTATTTCAAGAAATAAGAGCTTTTGATATATTGATCTAAGAATTGAAATAGACAAGTGAAATACTGGCAGTGGGAGAAAGGAATCTTTGAAAATGCTGCTGGTTGGGGAGGGGCTGATGGCAAATCAGACCAGAGGAGATTACTTTTTCAGCAAACACTGTAATTTTACTTTTGTAAGCTTCTTATCTGCTCAAAGGTAAATTACATAGAAAAGGGTTGATTGGTTTTTGAAATAAACTCAGGGGTTATTTGGGATTTGTATGTTAACCAGGTAGCTGAAAAATACTTTCTGTATCAATTTTAACATTGGAACTTATGTCGAATATTAATCAATTGACATTGAAACCAATAATACATTATTAGTTACCCTAAAGACAAAATTTTATTTTTCCTTGAAATGAAAGAGTAGATGACTTAAAGTAATAGTTCTTGTTTTTTTCTTAAACAATGTCATTCATCAGTTATAGGACAACTGTTCTAAATATAGAGCCAGCCTCTGCTTTCACTTTGTTGAAGAAAAGTTTTAATGCATTATAACAATTTTTCTCCAAATTAAGATAAAATAATAAATCCCAAAGAAAACAGGGAATTGAATTTTTTGAATATCTTCAGACTGGAAGATAAACTATTATTGAACATAGTCCTAGATGGAAAGACATTTAAACAAAGTATTTTTTGAATAAATTATATCTGTTTCCACATTTATATCTGTATATTTCTTTTAGTAATATCTAATATTTGTATTTATTATTTGTAACCCTGTCTTCATAAAAGCTGTTACAGATGAATTATTAAGATCATTTTCCCCCCTTTCATTCCTTCTTTTTCGTTAACCAGGGTAATTTTTCATTGAAATCCTTCCAGTGGAGGCACCCAGTATTCATATATCTTGTTTCATATGAATTACCTGGGAAAAAGGACATAATGATGGATATTTTATATATTACTTAAATTAAAGATAGAAACACATTAGAAAAATTTCATCATTAGGACCAAACTTAACTTCATAATCTTGAGATAATCAGTTAAAGCAAGATATGCACAGTTCATACATTCAGATAACACTTCTGCTTTCCACTGAATATGACGAATGATTGATCCTTGGTGTCTCCTAACTACAAAATTAAAGAATCCTTTTCCAGTTTTCCCCTGGAAACATTAAAGGGACATGGCAATTTTTTCAATGACATAAACCCCCCATAAGTAACTGTAGATTTACCCAGTGTAGATGTAGATGCCATTTCTTGATAAGGTTACCTTGCTTTTTTCTTACTAGTCCAATTTGTGTAACTATGTTACAGAATACTCCTCACCCTCTGTAAAGCAGCAACAGGTTTACCCAAGACTTGCTGGATCGAAAAAGAACAGGTCACTTAAAGGCTTGAATAATTTGACATTTACCAAAGAATAGTTAGAGAAGAAAAATAACAGTAGAGAGCTCTCTTGTTGAAAGATGGGGTATAGTGGAATAAAAGAGACTTAATATAAGCTAGTATAAGTACAGGTTATAATACAGGTGCCAAAAATAGCAACTTCGATCAGTCAAACATCAAATCATTACAAATTTCCCCATGCTGAGAAGGTTACACTGAAAACTGCTGAAAACTGTTACACCCACTGTGACTGCAAATAGCAAGTACTTACCTTTGAATTATGTTTTTCATAAAACCAAGTGTCCAAGCCAATCAAATTAAAGTTTTTGTTTAAGTTTGTGTGTTCTTCCAGCCAAGGACAAGCCTTAAGAGAAAAAGCCTCAAGATTTATTAACTTTGTAAATACAAATATGCAAGTATTTTGAAGGACTGTTGGAAATGTTCCTTTGTAATGTCTGTTTTGTTTACATTTCTATAGATTTCTTTGTTATTTTGGAAAATGGATGAACATTACTTAATAGAATTTGAGATTTGTGCTTGTAAAGTCTTCAATAGAAATCTATTGTTGCAAAGAAAAGGAAATATGCCTATTTCCAAACTGAGAAAGACAAGAGTCATTTCTACAAATGTTGTTAAGAATGAAGGACAATTACTTCCTTTATTATTCCTATATTTCTTTATAAAGATATGAAAATATCTTTCAATATTCTCTAAGAAAACTTTTGAGAACAGGGGATTTCTTCTATAAGGAATTAGATTGTTCATGCTTATTCATTCTCAAATTCTATTTAGTGCCAAAGTGACCAAATAAAACTGGTAAGAAAAATGCCTAAATAAAATATAGCCTGAAATTAAGTGGAAAGATGACTAGAATTTGTTTCAACTAAGAGAGTAAGAGACATATTATTGACTTATTAGCACAGACTTATTAAATAGCTAATATTGACCATTAGCTTCCATACAGGCAAGGATTATTAATTAGAGAAAGTTTAGTATTCATCCTCACATGGAAGAAAATTTTCACCCTCCACGAGCTTGGGAAGTCCACAAATTCTCTTTGATCTGAGAAAGAACTGTTCATCATCTGGATGTCACCCAGCAATGTGCACTCACAGCCCAGGAAGCCAAATTTGTCCTGGGCTGTATCCAGAGCAGTGGGAGCAGCAGGTGAGGGAGGGGATTGTGCCCCTCTGCTGTGCTCTCCCACCTTCAGGGCTGCATCAGCTCTGGGGCCCCCAGCACAGGAAGGACAGGGACCTGCTGGAGCCAGTCCAGAGGAGACCACCAAGAGGGATGGAGCCACTCTTCTGTGAGGAAAAGCTGAGAGAATTGGGATTGTTCAGCCTGGAAAAGAGAAGGCTTTGGGGTGACCTAACTGGGGCCTTCCAACACCTTAAGGGAACCTACAAGAAAGAAAGCATGTAGGGACAGGGCAAGGGGGAATGGCTTTAAACTGAGGACAAGTTTAGATTGGATATCAGGAAGAAATTCTTTACTGTGAGGGTGCTGAGGCTCTGGACCAATTTTCCCAGAAAAGCTGTGGATGCCCCTACCTGGAAAGTGTTCAAGGCCTCTAGTGAGGTTCTGAGCAACCTGCTCTAGTGAAAGGCATCCCTGTCCAGGGGAGTTGGAACTAGATGAATGTTGAGGTAGGTCCTTGCAACCTTGCAACCCCGGCCACTCTGATTTTATGATCATTCCCATATGCACTGTCAGCATTTGTCTCAGTTGAGATACACAAGTTACACAACCATACCATGGGCGGGCAGCGAGCAGTAATGAAATAAACATGAAAAAGCAAAATGCAAAATAACTGTTGCTTGCTCTTTTACTATGCACTTTGCTTTCAGCTGATGAAATAAACCTTATATTTCTGCATGTGCAAACTATAGTTATTGATCAACACAGTTTTGAAGTGTTTAAGTTCTTTGTAAGTCTCGATCATTTGAAATGGTTTATTTTAGAGCACATTTTCTTTCACTCCTTCATCTGGTTCTAATCAACCAATGTTTTGCTCCACCTAAAAGAAGCTTCTTTATTTTTGCCTCTGATTTTGCAAATGCTAGGGGAGTAAGAGGTTATTTGGGATGTGAGTTATGGTAATAACTGTAGATTGTGAAAAAGGGCAGGTTTAGATTTGATGTTAGGAAGAAATTCTTTACTCAGAGGCACTGGAACAGGTTGTCCAGAGAAGCTGAGGGTGACCCATTCATGGAAGAGTACAAGGCCAGGTTGGATGGGGCTTTGAACAGCCTGGTCCAGTGGTAGGTGTCCCTGCTCATTGGAAGTAGATGATCATTAAGGTCCCTCCCAATCCTAACCATTCTATGAAAATACAGTATTTTGTTTGTCTTTCATCATGGTGATATGGTAGAGAAACCATGAGAGAAATCATGTGATTAAATGTAGGTGGTCATCTGCGAAATGAGAAAGAGTTCTTACTGGTTTATGTTCCTTTTAGGCTGGGACTAAAGAGTTTAGATCCAGGGTTTGCATACAACCCAAAGTCATGTGAGATATTTCACACTGTGATTAAGTAGAGGTCACTCAACATTAAAATAGACAGAATAATTTTGAATGGAAAAGCTCTTCAGATGTCAGCACTTCCAAATTCCAACCGCCTCAAAGCAGGGCTAATTACAAACTAGGTCAGGTTTCCTGGGGCCTTATCCAGGGCAGTTTTGACAATTTCCAAGGATGAGAATTCCACAGCCTCTCAGGGAAGCATGTTCCAGCCACCCATTTAGTCTTGAAGAGACATTTTGCTTATATCCAGTTAGGATTTCTCTTGTTGACCTATATCAATTGTGTCACTCATCCTTCCAGTGTACATGAGTTTTTCTCCATCTGTAGGTACTGCCATCTTCACATCATCACCACCACACTTTTGGGTAATGGCTGTAATTAGTTCCCTCCCTCAGCTCAGCAGTGTCATGTCCCTGCTCTGCTCCCTAACCCAGGAACAATGATGCTTCCTCAGATCTTGTAGAAAAAGGCAAGATGACTTATTCCAAAGAAGACCACTGCAGTAGGAAAACTTTGACACAATAAGTGACATTAGTTGAAACTTTCATGAGTACTTGTTTAAGGCCTAGAAAATTTCAGACAGATAGGATGAATTGTTGGTACATTATGAACAATCAAATGGAGGGAAAAAAGCCACACTGCTATCAATTACTGTGACTCTGGAAGCATTTTTATTCCCACATATTAAGAGCTCTGTTTTTGCAAGTGACTGGTCTCTAAAAGTGTTTTCTCATAATTTGTTTTTCAGAAGAAAATTAATTACTTTTCTGGCTCATTTGCTCATATACTTGTAGACTTAATGGCACAGTCTCACGATAAAGTCTGTGTTTTCTCAAATATTATTAGACCAATGATAAAGTAAGACTTGCAAATGAATGCAAAATAGGCTCATTTCTCAGTCTATTTGTTTAGGATTTTTAGCAGACTTGGATGCAGTATCCTCAAAGCTTATTTTAATTGTTCTGCTATCATGAAAAGTATGGCAGCTTCTACCAGCCTCATTCAGTTTTACTTTCTGAGACCAAAGTCAGTTTCATTGTTCATCAATTATTTTCCAAATGCTTTATCTTTCATATATCTTTTATTGAGTGGAATAAAGAAAAGTCTCCACTATCTTCTGTTCTACTTATAAAGTAGGTACACCACAATTATACATGAGAACTCCATTCTGGCTGAGTGAATTAAAACATATAGAGAAGGCATTTGGGATTTGTTGATACTCTCATCTGAATGCAGCCTCTAAAATCCATTCAGCTGTGTTGGAGATGTGCTGTGACTTGGCAAATGTTCACCAAGTCCTTCATTATCACTTTGTGTTATTATCACTGCCAATTTATAGCACTTCATATGCACGTGGCACTACAGCAGTAGCAATTATGTGTATAGTGCCAACCAGTCTCTCTTGTCCCCAGCTTGTCTCAAGCACTTCCAGTTAAAGCAGGCAACAGACAGCTTGTGTGACAAACCCAGGGAAACTGCTCACACAAACAAGGACCTCAATACCAATACAGGAAGCTGCTCACCTGATGGGTGTACACCTGATGGGCAGAAATGAAGAAGACAATCTTCTTTGTGGTGCTCTGGGACAGTACAACAGGTATTGAGCACAAATTAAAACACATGAATCCCATGTGAACACAAGGAAAAACACAGGTTGCTCAGAGAGATTGTGGAGTCTTGCCTTTGAGGAGTTAAAATCCCAACTGGACAACCTGTCTTAGGTGACTCTGCTTGAGCTGAGGGTTTGCATCAGGCGAACTCAAGATGTCACTTCCAAACAAAACAATTCTGTGATTCTGCAACCTTCTCATTGCAGCGGCTAACTGGCTATCTTAACTACATACAATTAAAGGAGTGTTGAAGAACAGAATTTGAGCAGAGGTTTGTCTCATGGCGAATTTCCTGTTTCTCTTCCCTCTATCTCACAACCTCATTATTTGAGGTTCACATTTCTTCATTTAGTGGAAGGTTTTTAAAAAATCAGTTATCAATGCTAATAGCTAACTACTAAATAAGCATTTCAATCTGATCAAATAGTCCAAAGTTTTGGAGCACAGAGCAACAAAATTGTGCTGGGACAACAAAACTAATTTAAGGAAACTGTTACAGGTCTGGACTTATGTTTTCTTGAAACCCAAAGTTCAGCAATCAAACTTCTGATAGATTACAATGAATTATTCCAAACTCTTTCTAATTTTAGCTTTAAACACTGTCTCCATCTTAGAGACAATTTTGCGGGGGTTTTTTTCAGTATTATGAAGCAAAGAAAAATCAAAATTGCAGCACTTATCATTAAGCTTCAATCATAACAAATTTAATCTTCAGTGCGTGCTTCATTGAATGAACAACAGAGCACATACTGGGGTTAAGAAAAGGTGGGTTTTTTTGCTGTGTATAACCTTAGACACTGCACTGATTGTGTATATGTATCTCTGTGTGCTTGGCACCCTGCATGGGTTGAGAGGCTTAAAATAGTGCTTTTCTTTTTCATTTATTTAGCCATGAATGAGATTTTCCTCTGAGCTACACAAACCCCTTCATTTTCCTTGTATGAAACCTAGAAAAGTCAGATCGATCTTTCCCTGCATGCATACACCTTCTGTAGTTAGTTTACTCACTAGAATTGGACAGATTTCCTATCATCCCTTTCCTTCTTCCTGACTTCACTGTAAATGAAAATTTCTCACTGCTACTTAAATAAACGGTTCATCTTATTTTGATTTTGTTAGAAATATACAAACACTCTTCAACCAGCTTCCAGAGAATCTCCTCTACTCCAGTATAATCCTGGTGAATAATGCCAGCTACTCAAAGGGTTTCACTCAAGCAGCTTCTCTTATTTTCTGTCAATAAAATAGTTAATTTAAAACTGTGTTAATTAAATTTTAAAAGTATGATCCTTTCAATTACATGTCGATGCCTACTAACACTTTTAGACATTCCTCTTAGTATGATGTACCTTATTTCTTAATTGTGGGCATTTCTACAATGTTAAAATAAATGAAACAAGATGGTCCAAAACACATCTCACTCTGTGAAATCTTTACTAGCTCATTTCAGACTTACCCTCTTAATTGGCATGCAAGTTATTTTGCAAGATTTCGAAACCCAAAAGATGAAGCAAAAATCTGAATAGGAATGTGAAGGATGTAGTGCAAAACAAATTAGGCTTATTGTTTCTGTCATTTTAAACGAGGACAGAAAGCTGTTTTCAGTTTCAATTTAAAGATAATTTCTTTCATGCAAAAATTTCCGTACAAAATTCAATTTCCATGCAAAACCCAATTCTTCTGGAAAGAATGTAAGAAAGCAGTGTGATTTAAGTGGTTCTTCAAGCAGCATGAGCATACATGAAATAATCTTTTCTTTTTACTGTTTTTTTCTCATCCATACACCAAGTCTAGGAGAAACCTTAAAAATCCAAATGGCAGGAGCTCAACAACTCACTAGAATTGAGTTTCTTAGACCCGGTTTTGCCCAGACTACCTTTGGGCACATGATTAATGTACTATGGGTTAGAAAAATAATTTCTCTATGGTCACTGTGCAGTAAGCAGGACACCTATGGTACTGCTCACAGCTGTGGTAACTACCCTCTGGAATTTCTCTTTTTCCAACTGATTACAGAGGCAGACCAAGGCAATGAGGCTGATGTCTGGAGTGAGCTAGGAAGAATTCAAGTTCTCTAGAGCTTGTGTTTTCTGTTTTGGGAAGTCTCTGATATGGTCAGCACATCACATTCACATGTACATTTTGACTGGTACAGAAGGGTTGATAATTATGGCTGTCAGAGGACTTTTTTTTTGTTTGATCAGCAGAGAAAAATATAAGACAGATTTTCTGATTTATGCAGGTCTTACAAATTCTGAGTTCCTTCCTGTGGTGCATATCTTGCGTCTGATCAATTAATTGATTTTACATTTAACTCCAGGAAGACAGACCTTCGCCTACTGATGTTAAAAAGACAGCAAAAGTATTAACTTGCAAATGCAACATGCTATGATGAACCAGGAAAAAAGGCAAATAATGAAAATTTCCCTAATTTTCTATCTATGTTGCTCAACATAGAAGAAGCTTTTTGTTAATGTTCAATTTAATGAAAATGTCAGCTTGTTCTTTAATAAGAACAAAGAGACATGGAAAGAGTGAGGAGCCCTTCAGGTTAGGGATTCTGAATTAAGAAGGAGATTCTTTAAAGCACTTATAGGAATAAGTAAATTAAGTAAACATAGGCAATTCTCCTGTGCTCTTATTTTTTTTTATATTGTTGTCTCTACACCAACCCCAGCTTATCAGCGAGGCTCAAAGGAAGAAAAGCTGCTCAAAAATCTCCTCTGTTTACTCCCTCTTACTCCCACATGATGATAAGCAATTGGGTTTCTCCAGGTACTGCAGAGATCAGTCACACAGCTGGCCACAAAGTTACCTGCATTGGCTCACAGTGCAGCAGTGTAAGGATTCAGACTAGGACATCTCTGTGGTTCTCAGCCAGCAGCATTTTGTCCTTGTTAATTTGAATATGAGCAGTCAGATTATCAACACCCATGATTCTTAGTGTTCTGTTTCATAGTAACTCTTGTGCCTTGGTAGGAATGAGGCTTCCATTTTTATTTTGTGTATGTACCACATCTTCATGTCCCCTCCTTTCCCTAGCATGTGAAGTGGAACATCTTTCCTGGGTAGATCTTTTGGGTCTTTTTGTTTTCTGAAATGTGCAGCACGGTGAGTACTGTTAGGAACATTCTCCCATGCTCTTAGCAGATACAGAAGTTGTTTAATACAGTTCTTAGAGCATGGTTAGAACTATAGCTCTAAAGAAAAAGAAAAGGAAGGAAATTCTTTTACTGCTTTATTTTATCCATGAGTTAGGCAAATCTCAAATATATTTTTCAGAGAGGATGGGAATTTATGATCTCACCAAGTGAAAAAAAACCCACCCAAACCCAAACTTTAGTTCTGCCTGTATTGTCTTTGTTTAAATTTTCTGGGAATGGATCTCAATGATTCACTGTTCTTTATTCATTGTAACTGCTGCCAAAGAGCAATATTTTTGTCATGGCAAAAATTTATTTCAGAATATGAATAATCAAACCTCACTGCCACCCTTAGATTCAGCATCTTGTTTTTTCAATTCCAATTATAGTCACAATAAATGTTAAGATTTGTTATAAAACTGAGATAACTCTTGCGTTTCTAATTTAAAGTTGAGTTTATCAAGTTGATTCAAAGCAATCACAAAGAAGCAACTTCAGATGTCAACTACTATCATTCTATCTCACCCCAGACATTTAAATTATTCTGCAAAATTGCCTGTCAAGCCTTCAGGGTTTCCTCTGCTTTTAAATTTAACATGTCAGAGTCATGTTATTTGTGGTAACATTGCTTAGGTTAATAGAGGTGCAGAGAGGAGGAGCATGTCAAACTGTCAAGAACAAGGGAGAGACCCCAATAAGAGCAAAGAACATCACCTTCAAAAGCACCAATGCACCAAGGAGGGATCATGAACTAAATCTAGGGCTGTACAGAGGGCCTTTGTCATCAGGCATCTTTTCCCAGATGCAAACAGAAGCAGACATGAAGCTGAAAGCTGCCTCATAGGCATTACTTCCCAGCTCCCACATACAGGGCTTCTTGAACCACTATTTCTATGTTAAGAATACAACAAAATACAGGAGTTATTAATTAAATACAATAGATATAAATGGACTTACTGGTGTCTATCAGGAAGACTCCCCTGACTGCATGTTCTGCACTACTGCAGGCCACCTGCCAGACACAGGTTGTGCTATTGGTTAAGAAGATGGGACAAGGAATTAACTGGATTAAATGGTTGTGGATGGCCAAATCTACAGTGGAAGAGCTACAGTCCATTCTCTGTATGGATAAGCAAATGGCTGGGCAGTTGCTTTTTCCAGGGATTCAGGAGAGGATGGAGTGTTGCTTCCTTTCCTGACCCGTCCTGCCTCTGCACAACTGTGTCCTGATCTTGCCTTGAATCTCTCTTAAACTGTTTCCTTATAAAGAAAATAGGAGGGGAAAGGACATTTAAGCAACTGTACTTCAAAATTAGTTTCACTGATGCTTATAAACATCCATGGAAATATCACATTTTTCTTTTTCTTGTTAACGTGTACCCAAACACTACAAAAGCTGTGAAAGGCACCAGCCTGGTGACATGACAGCTTCAGAGCAGGGCAGTCCAGACACTGAGGTGAGTGTAGATCTTCTGGCTCAGGCAATCCAGCAGCCAGAATTCCCATATGTGGGAAGAAGGCAGAAATCCAAACTGGGGGCTCTTTCTTCTTCACAACCCTCTAGCAAAGGAGTCAAGAGTATAGCTGTCTAACAGTCCTCCAGGCAAGACAAGGAAGGGGCAAGTTTCCAAAAATTTTTTTTCTTAATTGACATGTCTTCAGAAGATTTGATTCGCTTTGAGGTTCTTCTCACTTTCCTGTGCAAGACTCAGCCAAGTTCAAACAGCAAATTTCTCTTACTGCACATGAAGAGAAAATGGTTATAAGCTGTCCCCCCAAGTTGTATTTGTCTTAATTTGAAGTAATAATTGAAGTGGATCTGACTCTCAACGCTAAGGCTGGCAGCTGTAGCTAAATTGGATGGGACAATGGAAACAATATATTCTTTTAATAAGCCAGTATGAGACTGAAAAACGTTTGCATTTGGGACTAGGACCAAGAAAGAAACATTACTTTGTTGAACACATTAACCAAGCTTCTAACAGGCTGATGGCAATTTACACACAATAGCAGAAACTGGGAAGATACTTTCAGCATTCAAATATGTAGACTGAAGATGTAAATTTATCCTCTGACAGAGGGAGGCAAATACCTGCAGAAATCATCCTTTGTGAATTCACGTCAGCTGCAGTCTTGAGTACAGACACTGTAATGCAGGAGAAGTAGTCAAGAAAGCTGAAATTCTGAGAATGAAGTTGGGTAAGAGCCTGAAAACAAAATTGACAGGGAGAAAACTTCAATTTTTTTCTTGGTCCCACATTCTTCTGTAATTCTTAGGCCACATCTTTAAATAGGCAGGAAAAAAGCAGGAAATTCCTTGTATCTATAACCTCATCCATGTGCAAATACAGCATCACCTGTATACAGCCCTGAACACTACACCACTGTGATAAATCTGTCTGTCATGTCTCCTCTCTTTTCTAATGATGACAATATTCAGCGTTCTCACAAACTTGTCATTAGGAGGAAATGATGAGTGCAGAGCACCCTGCACATCCTACTGAGGCTGTTACCCCACTGTTCTGGTCTGTGGTACTGCCTCAGGAAAGGAAATTATATTGAAAGATGTAGGACTGGTTGCTCTGAAAAACAGAAATGAAAAGAAAGGAAGATTTTTAACAATGGGCAAGGCACATGCTGCCTTCCATCACTGCTCTGCATTTTGTGAACAACATCCCATTTTAACAGGAGCACAGCTCTTCTGTTGTGCTTGGCCAGATCCCCAGGTCAGGGAATTTTGACTCTGACTTCCCAGTGCAGGAACAATCAGACAGCACTGGTTAGAAATGAAACAGACTGTTTCAAATGGATATTTATGAGAAAACCAATATGAAATTTGTTTGTCTTTACATGCCAGCTTATTACATAGAAGGGATAGAAAAGCCTCATGGACCACTGTCATTAGAAAAGACCTGGTTATCCTTGTTTCACCTCTGAGAAAAGATTCCATTTGCCAGCAGGAAGGAGGGGTGTCCGGGCTGTGACCCTGTCCAGCTGTTCTTTCACATCCACCTTGTGCACTCCAGATCACATTCTCCCTTTGTTTCCCTGCTGTCCTCAACATGGGTTCCAAGTTCTCCACCCCAGGTCACTGCTTGTAGAGATTTATATTGTACTAAAGCATCCCCCATCCATTTTGTCTATGCAAAAAATCACACCCACCCAAATTGCTTTCCAGTGAAGCACTTCTGACTTAATCACTAAGCAGTGATTAAGTACACTCATTAAGTGCATATAGTTCTTATAGAAAAGCAGATCCAAAACCAGAACCTTTAAGCAAGTCTTCTCACCTGCTGGGAGCAGGTCATTCAAAAAGAAGCCCCCTACTTATTGCATAGGAGTGACTGGCAGTTTCTGACTTATGAAATGAGGAAAAAAACCACTGTTTAATCAGAAAAGCTCAAAAGTGGTCTCATCTGTGACATAACATTTATAGTGAGTTGGATATGATGATAGTCTGTGCTCAGAAAGATAAGAGCAGAGCATGAAATAAAAAAAATCACCTTAAATGAATCATCAAGAGAAAAATATGAAAAATAAAAAAGGGCGAGTACAATTATTTTCACAAATGCCAGACTGTAAATCACGTTAACTCAAAGCCTCAAGTCCTCTCTCACAATATGGCAGAAAAATAATTATAACAAAAATATGCATTCGCACCCACCACACAAAACTCCAAACAACTGGATAAAAGCAAACAAAGCAATTACTACAGAAGTAAAAAAAAAAAAAAAGTTCATTTAAAAGATCTATTTAGATATCTATAAGGGAGGATAAATGATTTGTTTGTCCTCTTGCTACCATTATAATTTGCTGCTTTTGTTCTTGGCACTGCTGATGCACAGAACTGGTGACAATTCTCAAAAGGATGATCTAGTGGGAACTGGAAAGGGAACAGAAGAACATCAGCATTTAGTGGAATGTTAATAGAGTGAAAACTGTAAAATCAGCTGATGGCAGCATGAAGCCATCAAGGTACCAGCAGAATTGTATTTTGGTCTCCATGACAATGTCATAAATTGTGTATGAAATTAATATTTAAAAGCCAGGAAGAAGTCCTCTGAAGCACCAGGGTTTCACCAGAGAGCACACAAAAAGGCCAGCAGATACCTCAAACTAAATATTTCCAGAAAAATAGTTTAATAACTGGGAAAGTCATTCAGTATTTTCTCCAAGACCCCAGCCATTTTCCACATCCAGGCATATAACTAAATTCTCTGTAGCAAAACATTTGTAGCATTGATGGTCTGCTCATACCTTAATCAGATCTGCTGAAATGCACATTTGAATTTTTCAAATACTCTGAAATATGCACTTTCTTCCCACTTAAAACAAATTGTATTTTTATAGCTATCAAGAGTTAAGATTTGGGAGGCAACTATAAAGTGTTTTTGATGGTTAATAATTTCACCTCTAACAGGTGGGTTAGCCTTGCTTTTCGGCATTTAATTGCACGGTGTAACAAAAAAATTACCCAAATGCTTTTAAACAATTGGTGACTATCCAATTTGGCTTTTTATAACTTTTTTGTTTTATAACTACAGAATACTGGGTATTTATTAATTTGCTTACTAACAGAAATTTGTGTGGATTTAACCACAAGTCACAAGAAGACATTGATTGGTTTTGTTTCATTTTTGCCCTCTTGGCTTCTGCATTTCAAGACAGAGGGCCAAACGCTGATTTTTTTTAGTTTTGGGGAATTCCAAATGGTAAAACCTTCTAGGACCTTCCATTTCTTCCTTTTTTCACAGTCATGTCAATTACTATCTTAAAAGTGCCAAAATGAGGCACAGTAAGAAGCAGAAGAAAGAGATAATATTAACTGAGAGTTTATTTCCTGAAGTCAAATTAGTAAGAAATACCATTTTCAAAATGCCATAATAAGTTCATTATAAACTGCTTTTACTACATCACTTTTATGTTAGTTCCAAACTTTAAAAGACAAGAATTCACGCAATTTCAAACCCACCTCATTTTCCAACTATCTCTTGCTCCAAATGAGAAAACCCAGTTTCAGGGACCATGCCAGCTCAGAGAATCAATCCATTCATTAAAAGAAAACTGAAGTGCTCGCAGCTCATTAGCATTAATCTTGTCTATCAAATCATCATAATTGTCACCTCTCCCAGAACAGACCCATTTCTTCCCAGAACACACCCAAGCATGTTCTCATCCCTTACCAGCTCTTCCCCACACTTATCTGCATGGCTCCAGAAACTAATTTTTCATCTCAGGTCATATCCTTCTTTTCTCTTGCTCTTCAAGCCCACCTGTTCAAGGTCAGCTAACCTGTATGCCCTTAGGATTAAGCACATGGGCAACCTGCTCTAACTGCTCTTTCCACTCTCCACATCCCACTCCGCCCACAGAGGCAACCTGTGTCAGTTTTATCAGCAGTTTATTCATGTAGTATCATAAGGGTTGCTGCTTTTTGCAGGGCAGGACTCGTTACTATCAGCAGAGAAGCTGCAGTGTAAATCCACTCCTTGCTCATCCCTCTATTTCTACATCCAGGGTTTAGCTCCTGTACCTCAGGAGTCATGAGATACAGCACAGGTACACTGAGATTTTAAAATAAAATATATGAAGCAAGTCTCCTCCCAGCAGTCATCTTTATGCAGGAAAGGGAGAAATCTTCAAAGCCTTTAAAGAGGAGGAGTATCACACTGATTTGAATTAAAGAATTAACAGGCCTCAAGTACAATACTGACCATTAATGGGTTTCACAGCATCCCTGTGAATTATGTGGGTAACACTCATGTCTCCATTCTACTAATACACTTGAAATAATAAGATAACCTAAAGCTGCTGAGAACTGTTCATCTCATTAATGGAATCCAATATTAAAAGTATTTCTCAATTCCTATCTGTGGGAACAGTCTGCCAGAAGAGATTGAGTCAGCTCTAACATCAAACGCAATGAAATGATGTTCAGTGTCTTGGTGTGTGTCTTTCAATTATTTTAAATACTAGTGACTGTAATTGCCTTTCTTTCTAATGGTTGGTTTTAATTAGGCAGCAGCTCATTAGTATGTCACAGTTCTTCTTTAAATAATCTGATAGAAAATTTCTTTATTGATATTTCAGGTGATTCAAAAGAAAAAGAGGGAAATTTCATGACCAAAACTTTTTTGCAGAAAAGAATCTTTTGCCCCTCTTGGCTTCTACAAAACCAAAGATTTTTGCAAAAATTATTGCAGAAAGCTGATCTGATTCTATGCTGTAATGCCGTGGTTTTTAACATTCATTTTATAGCAAATTTCTAAAAGATTAATGAGATATAAGAGTCTGAACATTTGTAATTCACTAGAGAAAGAGGTGATATGGCCGACAAATGAGTTTGAAAGTCTAATGGAGATTTCTTAGATTTATTAATGCAAGTAAGGTGCTGCTGTTTTCAATGAGTTGTTGGATTTTAATCAGTGGAATCAATAATAACTTTAAGTTACTGCTTACAGAAATGTGAATGTCGTTCTGACAGAGTGGTTTCTGGGCTGTTACATCTACAAATGTAATTCTCTGCAGTTGTTGGGATGTTCAATTTGAAGCATGATTGGTTAACATTGGCACATGCCTTTAGTTGAACAAACACTTTCTGCTACTTCTTACCTCTCTACTGACATGTAAGAGATTTTATAGCATGGAAAACTGAGTAAGTGCTGTCAAAAGAGAAGTTTAGTCAGGAAAATTATTCCAAGCTGGTACAAAAAAGCAATTAAGATGAATACACATCATGAAGATGACATACACATCGTGTTTCACATAATTTAGAGATAGTATCTGAAAGTTTAATGTAAAAGTCTTGCAAAATGTAGGACTTTTTGGTAAGGTCTACGGGAGTTTGCCAAAGAGACAAAACATCAGTCCACCTGTAGACCATTAACTAAAATATTCAAGTGATCTAAATCAGCCATTTATACACAAATACTTAATATTTTCAGGCCACCAAAAGTTGATATTTGAGGAATCAATTAGTTGAGCTTTTCTGCATCATAAATTACTGCAAGATCCCATCTTCACATTTGAGAAGGGATAGTTGACCGTACCACATTCACTCTTTACTCACACTTTTTCTGTCTCAGTACCAAGCTGCTTGAAACTGCTCAAAGAATTTAACTACTGGAATAAAATTTAGTAAGAAAAAAATCCAGGGTTAATTTTATTCATTGATCTGCACTATTTTCTCTCTGTTAATCCCACAGAGGATATATTAGGATTTGGGCAGTAGGGAATACTGACAATATTGATAAAACCAGAGACACTCATGCTTCTGAGCCATTATATTTGAAGAAAAATATCATGATCTTAAAAGCAAAGAAACATTTTCAGACTTCTCTTTTTGTTCCTTTTTTTTTGAAGCTTTTAATTAACATATGTGAGCTCTTCACTACTACATGATAGTCACACACTATCATGTGTACTCCAGATGTGAGTCAATTTTCCACAGTTCCTTGACTGCAGGATCTTGTAAATAAATAAAAACAACACATGGAAGAAGTAAACTTCTCTCATATTTTATGAATGCATTATCAGGGGTCATTTTCCCACAATATTTAGTTTCCTCTCCTATAAGCACTTGGATCATCCAGAAATGCTTCTGAATTACACGTTACTCAACTATTTGTTCCCCGTGGTGAAAATGTATTTTGTCCAAAACACAGTTTAGTCAATAAATGTCCCTGGGTTCTATTGTTTCACTTGAAGAGCACCAGAAATATTCCTGAACTATATTTGATTGAAGTGGTTGCTGATTTTATAGTTGCAGTTTTTGCAGTCAAGACGTCTAATTTGCCAGTCACTGACCCCTGAAGCTTGGTTTCCACTTGACATGGAAAATGTATGACGAAGTATTGCATATTCTGACTTTGATCTGAACATCTAAGCCCTTCATTTGGAGGGCATACACACATGAATCAAAGAAAAGTATAAAACTCTAGGGTATATCCTAATTTCAGAGTAGCATTTCTACTACGAGTTCTGAACTTTCTACTTGACTATTCACTTAATGGAATGAAATAGAATCGTAGCAGGAGGCAGAATGTGATTCAAGCTCAAATCTGGCTTTTGAATTACAAATGGCTGTATTATCTGTGCACCAATAGAAAAGCAAAGGAGTAGCTAATAATCTGCAACAGAATCGAAGTACACAAGAGAAGTTAATTTGCATGCTTTTCAATTTTTATGGAAGACTGGAAAACAAAATCTAGCAAGCAAGATTAATTTATATGTTAGAAGAGTACTTTGAAGAGAAAACCACATGAAAATACATAAAGGGAGAGTAGTGAGGGAGAAAAATCTCTCAGCGGGGAATTCTTCAGTTATTTGTCAAAACTTGGCAGATAGTGATGCACAAAAAAAGTCAACAATTTCCTAATAATTGGAAGATGTTCCCCAACAAAGACCGAAATCACAAGAATATTCCTGGGAGAACAGCACCCCAACCAGTCATTTGATATGCATTTAAAAGAACTCAGTTTATAAATAACAGCTTGAGATGCCCCTGGTAGACACAGGACACATGTGAGCTGATCTTCATCAAACCATGCTTACATCCCACATCACAAGTGGTGAAGCCTAAGATGACAGACACTGCAAGTACACACAGCATTACCTCAAGTCAGGAAAATTGCTTCCTGTTTTTTTCTTTTTTTTGCTATTTTCAGACACCCTTAATGTGCTAAACTAGTAGATAATCTTGAAGAGGAGAAATGAAGATTCTCCTCTTCATTTCCTGAGGAAAAAAAGTCCTCATAGTAGACTTCTCAGTGCTTAAAAGAGGATGACCCCTCCCCACAAAACACCCAAAAACCCCTTACAAAAAAACCCCTTACAAAATAAAATCTACAAACAAACAAGCAAGCCAAAAGCAGTTTCTCATGCACTGTCTGTTCACATTGTCACTCTGATATTTGACCTTCCCGTGAGATCTGACATACAGAGAAAGGGCAATTTATGAGGTTCTGGCCCATTGAGTAAAAGGAGCATGTGATTTCAGAATGCAGGCAGCTGTGTACAGCGGGCAGACAGCATCTGTTTTACATTAATGGTCATGAGAGCAGGTGCTAATTCTTCCTGTAGAATAGAAATAAGCCTGCACTATGCTACCATACCAAAAGACCTTTTCTGTTCTTGTGCCTTATACAGCTGTAAGATTCATCCATATTCCACACATGTACTAACGATTTTCCATCAATCCCCCTGGCATGCTGGATGATCCTGGCATACCCTCTATGCTCAGCCTCTCTGAATGTAGTCATTACAAAGTGACACCCTTTTAAAGTGGTCCTGGGGCTGAAACATCACTGATGGCCCACATTTGAAGCACAATTCAAGCTGTATTTATCTGGACTTGAACTAATATTCAGTAGAAAACCCAAACCTTTTCTTACAAGTTCATCCAACTGGAAGCCATGAAATTCTGTGGCCAGAGTCATCTGCACCCATATGGAGGGAGGCAAAAAAACTCAGTGGAGCAATGGGACAAGGGAGAACTGAACTATTCCTTCACCTGGCTTCACCCAGAGCTACATCACAGGAGATACAACTATTTGATGGACCACCCAAGTCTAAGTCCCACTTCCAAAGGGATCCACGCTGTGTATACTCATACACATGTGTTTTATTTCCCCGTAGGAGACTGTCATCCTGGATAAGGCCACTGGTGGTGCTTGTGCGCGCTGTGTGTTCTGCCTGTACTAATCTGTGTGCCTGGCACATGTATGTGTGTGGTGTAGGGTTTGTTTCCACCTGTGCCTGGTGGGAAAACATGCTCAGCCTTACTCCTGGTGGGACCTGAAAGCACAGACCTCTACTGGACTACTACACTTTGTAACCCATGACAGAAACAGTGATATTTCGCCTTCAGAAAAGTGAAATTGCACCAGCAACAGTAAGATCTTGCAACAGACCTCTTTTAAAATGGGAATAATTTTAAATACCTACTTATCTGCATGTTACATATCTGATTTTAACAAACCCATTTGCTGATGTTATTTCAGAGGCAAAATCATGTCATTTAACTGTTACTTTCCAGACTTTAACACACATTAATATGCTTATGGGTGTTCTGCTAGCAGGGATGGTGACATTTGAGTAGCCCTTTTAATTAATTTTGACGTTTTGCCATCAAGAAATAATTTCCAAATACATTTTGCCCTTGTTCATTGCAATTTTTTGCTGTAGATTGGATGGAGTGTTGTCTTTTCAGAGTAATTGGTAAACAATGCTGGTGATCACTAAGCAGAATTCTTGTGTAGAAGAGCAGCCAATACTGGAACAATAGAACCACATCAGACTCAGAGACACAGATGGAGACCCAGTCAGAGGTGCTGGAAATTTACCAGAAATTCTTAAGTAATTTAATTATTTTTAAGTAATTAAATTATTTAATGGTGAGAAAAATCCAGGGCTTCCTGGCTGAAAAACTTTGCTGAACTAATCATTCTGTATCAGTGGAACATGTGTACTGCACCTGCAGCCAGTGCTGACTTTACCTGTCATGGTTAACCCCAGCTGGCAGCTCAGCCCCACACAGCCACTCACTCACTGCCCCCACAGAGGGATAGGGGAGAAAACCAGAAGGGGAAAAGTGGATTGAGATAAAGGCAGTGCAATAGGGAAAGAAAACAGCACATGCACAAGCAAAGAAAAGCAAGGAATTCATTCACCGTGGGCAGGCAGGTGTTCAGCCATCCCTAGGAAAGCAGGGCTCTATCACATGTAACAGTGACTTAGGAAGGCAAACACCATCACTCCAAAAGTTATCCCCTTCCTTCTCCTTCCCCCAGCTGTATGTGCCGAGCATGACTTCATCCAAGATGCCAAATGATCTGGAACATCCTGTGGTCAGTTGGGGTCAGCTGTCCTGGCTGAGTCCCCTCCCAAATCCTCGTGCACCCCCAGCCTCCTCACTGGTGAGATGGGTGGCTCAGGGCACAAACAAATTTCCTACTTCTCTGTTGCAGTTCTCTTCTGGAACATTTGCAAGTATCAAACCAGGCAGAGTCAGCAGTGATTGCTCTCTATTGCTGTGCCATGACAGGCATTTAAAGCAGAATGAAATTCTAGTTTTTCACATTTGCAGGCTAGATTCAAGTCCTGCTTGCTGCATAATTTTTGTCTGAGTATTTTTGAATCTTGTAAGCAAGACATTAAAACATTTCAATTTGTCTCCAAGACAAAGTATTTCCTTACATCCTAAGTCCCCAGTCAATAAAAATGGATACGCTTTCTATACAGATGCATTATCACAATGTCTTAGGGATTAAATCTCAGAATTCAATTAATTCTGATTTTGATCAATCACTTCCCAACTTCTTTGCAATTTAAAGAGCTGCACAAGGGGAAAACAGAATATCCTAGATGCCCAGCTTCTTACTTTTGCAATTATAGTTGCCATAATTCATTATGTGTGTCCTACTTTCTTTGTGGACTGTGAATATATCTTGGAATTAGAAATAACCAGTAGCTTGTTTCCTCTCACCCACTGCACAACACAAGTCAGAAGCATTTTACTCATGCTTTCATCTACTGAGAGTAATAGTCAGTATTTGAACATATAAATTAGTTTAAAGGCATGTAAACAAATTGAGTTCACACTTTAGCTGTCATTCACAAAAGGATGCAGAAAGTTGTCCTGTGTGTACAAATAGGCTTAAAATTATTAAAAGTTAAGGTCTTGTAAGAAATTTGTGGTACTTGCCTGATGACAAAAACCATCTTATGTTGTTTTGTTTCTTAAAAATCCCTCTCTTAGAATAGCAGTGACTTTAGATTTTTTGCCAAAGGATGATGTGATAACTAAACACATGGGAGTTTATTCTGTCCTAAGAATGCTCATACCCTCTTTTACCACAACACAGACCTATTACAAGTAAACATGAAGACTAATCAAGATAATCTAAGGCCAAAAGGAGCAAACCAATGCTTATTCTTGCATTCTGGATGCCATAAAGAAACCAAAAAAGATAATTTTTAATACATTATTCCCTCTCTACCTGGGCTTTGCAGGTTTGAAGACCTCAAGAAAACCCTGATACCATATTTTATATTATGTGAGACTTTGTGATCAATATGCATTTTATAAAAAGACAATAAAAAGTAAAGATCATGTCAGCCAAATTGGTCTTTCCTGAAGTTAGGTATATATGGCAAAAAAACATCAATAAGATTTTCTGGCTCTCCAGATACAACTGAAACTGTGTTTCATCAGAAAATATAGACCAATCTGACCAAATCAAAGTGCTAAAATCAAGTATCTTAAACTTATAACTGAGTAACTAATACGAAACATTCAGAAAACCACTGACTTTCACAGCAATAAAATGTGCCCACATTAGACAATGTGACTATATATTTTTTGCATGCTAAAGGTCCAGTCTGAGACTTGATATGATAACCAATATGATCAACCCCTCAGCTTTTGAAATCTAAGCAGACATTGATGGATTTATCTGCAAGATTTCACTTTACCCTGCTCTTCCTGCTGCTGATCCAAAGGACACAGATCTTGAGAAAAAAGAAATCAGGTGAAAAGATTGAAATAACAGTAACAGTAGGAGTTAGTAACACATCCACCTGGTTTTTACACTCAACATCAGAGTGGAATCTCTCAACTCTTACAAAAGTATTTGCTAAACAAAGGAAATGTCAGCAACAGACAAGGACATCTTTCACACCACCACCACAGCCACTGGCTCCTACGAGAGAGTGGTGGTCTGTCGGGCACTCACCACCCCAGTGAGACTTTTCTGAAACATTCTGAAACCCATTCTCAGTTTTTCTGAAAAACATTTACTGAAATAGCTTTGTACTCTGCATAGCAATAACTCATTTCCAGACAAACATTGCCTGAGATGTGACAGAACATTAATTAAGGGTCTGCTAAGTTATGACAACTCCCACTGATAGACACACACAAGTTTTGTAAATTTGTAATATTACATCTGGGAGACTGATAAACATCTGTTTCAACAAGACATTCCATGACTAAACAAGCTTCTCCATTTCTGATTAATTTTGTAAGGAAACATGTGCAAAGTGAATAAAACCATTTAATTTATTTATTATATGGGTCATTAGATTTTCATTTATTAAACGCAAACTTGTCACAGTATTGAGCTTTGATTATAATTATAATTCATATAAAGGCACTTTTACTCCTGTTTCCTTTATGTTTGCATTTGAATGGCAAGAAAACAAACAAGCTCCTAACAGAAGCTCTGATTAGCTTACCTTTTCAGTTTATCTTAGGACCATGTCTTGCATCAGAATGGTCTTTGACACAGGCTGGGGGGTTTTTTGCATGAAAGCAAATTTCAAAATTGCTGGTGTCAGGATACAATTATAAATACAGAAGAAATAATTGTGGTCTGAGGAACAAGTGTGTAGTATTACTTTTGAAAAATGGGCTTTCCATTTAATATGCAATCTTAAGATGTTAAAGTTTCATCTTATTTGGGAATTTGGGATTCTGAATTCTGTGAGAAGTTTTGAGAAGACAATTATTGAGTTCTGAATTCTGTGAGAAGTTTTGAGAAGAACCATTTTGACTAGTAGCACAATATATTAAAATGATTTGATTTCTTTACAACCTGTATATAGTGTGAACTAGCAAAAATCTGATGTAACGTCCATATTTAATTTTCACTGTTTCTCACTGATGTTTTTTCTTTTGACAAAGAAATATATTTATCCTCAAGAAATATATTTAAGTTTTCCAGTAAAAGGCCAGGGAACATAAAATTCTGATTCTGTCTGGTAAAAAGAGAATATATTTTCACATGGAATGGCAACCATGAGCATTGCTAATGCTCTGCTTTTTTTCTACCATATTCTTTCATTTACATGCTACCCTATACTTTCTTTTCATAGAAGGGCAGAGGGGTGTTTGGGAATATTTTATATTCTACTGTTGGCCTGAGAGGTTTTTTGAAAGGTTTAACAAACAGTTTCTAATGGCAGTTTATCCATTTTTCAAGATGCAAAATTGCAGGCAAAATAAAATAAGTGGATCCATATCAGTAATTTGTTTCACAGTGAGACATAAATACTGTTCTTTTACTCTTACTAAAAAAAGATCTGGTGCACTAGAAAAGAAAGCCTTTGATTTGCAGTTTCTTAAAGCTAAAATATTTCTACAGAATACTGATCCTTTCCTGAAAGGAATCAGAAAATGAGCTGACTTGAAGAGTGACTCCCTCTCTCAGATGAAGGACCCATGCACCACGTCATCAATACTTGATGCCTGAATGCCAAAGAGATTCTGGCTCAGGGATAGACCACACAACCCAAATACCATGAATGCAAACAACTCTCCCTGAAGTGGAAAAAAAAAATCTTTTGACCAGTTACTCCAGAACATGCATTTGGAAAAGATCAACACACTTGACCATTGTGACTTTGCCAGCATCACAGATATTTGTCAGCAGCACAAAACCCTTTAGGGCAGACTTTACAAGAACAGAAAACACAATTATGACACCAGCTTTCCTCTGGGATTCCTGAAACAAACACCATACTTGGGCAGTGGAATTAAAATGGTATTGCCCCATTCCTCTATTTATTTTCCCTATATATTTACAGAGTCATTCAAAAATTAACTTGACTCACCCAGTTCTGCTCAGGTATTTATTGGGATAATATATATTAAACAATTTTTCAATATATAAACATTTTATTAATTGACTATCAAGTATTTCAGAATATTAGATGTTATTATAGAGAACTGTGTGATATAGACTGTTATACATTGTATTCTTATATATTGAATTATATAAGAATAACAATGACTATTTATTAAAGTGATACTGTTTTCCATCTTCCAATGGAGTTCAAGAGACCTACAGAAATGTTTGCTAAATAAATATCAAAATTACTGAAAAATACAAAAATAATGAAACAGTAGCATGACAAAGTCTTCAAAATCAGGGATTTGAGTACACAAGAATTGGAAGTGTCCCAAAATCAGTATGGTCTTACTAGAGGACAATGAGGAGTATCATTGGTGTAGCCCTCAGGACAAAGAAATTTAATAAGACACAAGAGAGCACCATTGACACTTTGGAGCTGACTCAGTGTTATTAAGCTGCTCTAATGCAGCACTGTGATCTTTGTGAAGTGTTAATGCAAGGAAAGAATGATATCTCAATGCACAACATTCAAATTAACTTTGACCTAACACTTTGCTATTGGAAGTGTTGTCAATGCATTCTTCTTGTAAAAAGATTCAGTGCCAAATAGTCACTAATCTGAAAATTTTAGAGAGCATCTGGCTATAGAATGACTTATACCATATTGACAAAGATGTGCCAGTTTTAAAATCCAAGCCTGTGTAGAGTCTGCTAGAAGCAAACCATTTTAACAGTTCAATAAGTTACGTGCATTTATCATAATCTGACATAAACATAAACATCATAAACAAAGAGGATAAGCCAAGAGACCAAATTTTATTCCCAGAAACATTTCTATGGCCTTAAAGCCTTTATACATACAGTGGAATGTTACTGAATATCAAAGTTACTTTGGTCAATAATTGTTTATTTTATTCAACCAAGTTTCTCAGATGTCATTTTTCATTTAAGTAGCAGAGAATCCTTGCATGTGCCTCTTACAGGGCACATTTCTCTTACATTAATGAGAAAATAAACCCCTTCTGTTTGCATCTCTTATGATCACTTAAACATTGCTGAGACAGCCACAGCACCAGTCTAAACAAGAAAAAAAATTCTTCAGAAAATTTTACCCAAAAAAACCCTAACCAAATTAAAAAAGACATAATATCTGTGAAACTTTGCTTCTAGTAATGACCTTTGCTGTAGCATTGAGTATTTCCACAGACAGGCTCTGAGGCTGTAAATCAGCAGTAATTGGGCAGAGGAAGGCAGAGTTATGCAGCTATCAGAGGCTACCTGCTGACTGTATGGCAAGGACAGCCAGAAACAACAGTCCACACATGTACACAGTGCCTGTGAGTCAACCATGATAACATCAGACTGAAACAAACAGTAAGAACAGGGATGGATCCTTAAAGATAGAGTGATCTCTCAGATATTTAAAGCAACATTTGGCAAGTTCTTTGCTAGCAACAGAGCTGATTATTGACTACATACAACAATTTTAGTCACCCATGTAACAGGAAATACGCATAACAGGATGACGTATGAATGGTATGACATTTGCAGCTTTGGGAAAGGGATATTTTATTTCCTTTATTCTGGAAAGTACTCCATAAATAATAGGAATAGGTCTACATTAATAAAACAGGGAGAGGAAAGAAAATGGGTGACAAGAAGACAGAACATTGCCCGGTCTAAAGAATGGACCAGTTACACTTGGATAAGCTGAGGCTTCTCTGATAACTGGTCCAGATACTGGCACATAAGAGAAAGCCTTCCACAGCTTTCAATTTCATAAATTCCCAGCCAAAAAGTCTCAGAACCTATTGAAAATAGAGAAGAGCTCTGTGGTGACAGCGATGTCATTCTGAGTCAAACCTTTGCCTCCACAGCAAGAAATTTTAACTGCTTTGCAATCAACATCCAAGAGATGTGAAGGAGGAATAAAACTGTAAGAACATGATTTAAACACATAGAAACACTGTCTCTGTGAGAAGCTATACTTTCAGATATTCATCTCAAGGAAAGAGAGATTAGGATGAGTATCCTGGGAGAAGAGCAAAATTACAGTGGCCTTATTAACTCAGAAAATTAAACTGGGATAAAACTGATGATACAATTCAGACTTAATGCAAATCTTCTCATCCTATAGCTAGAACAAAACCAAACCCCAAAATATATAATAGCTATGTCTGGTAATTTCTCGCCTTTAACCTCCTGTAAGCCTTTCCCTTATGGAGTGATGAATGTTGCTAATTGCAATAAAAATGCTGTCACAAATGAATGAAATAATTTCACACTCATTCTCTATGGGAATTTATATAAAGCTTTAAACAGCAGAGACTTCATCAAAAAAGGAAAAAAAAAAACCCCTGTCATATTAAAATTAATTCTGTGCTGTTCACAACACAGTGAACACTTTTTAAGTGAAAGACAAAAATGACAGTTTTTAAACTGTTAGTAGCACATTCACTGGATCTCAAGAACCTCTCCCTGAAGTGGAAGAAATTTTCATCTTTATCCCATATACATATATGTCTTTCAGTGTTATAGAAACTGAGGTGAAATAACCCCTAGGGTATGTTTTGCTTGCAATACTCTTCAGAAGGTTTAGAAGGAGTGTAGTGTTCCCAGCAAAGAGCATACACCTGGATGAAAGGCAAATGCCAGTGATGCACTGACAGTGTGACAGCACTCAGCTGCAGACGCCTGACACTCAAGAAATTCAAAGGTAGAGGAGGATGAAGAGTAGGTAATGATTCCTCTCTCCACAGCCAGCTCCTGTTTTTTATCTGTGCCAGGGGTAAATAATTTTGACATGTATCTTTTTTCTTATATGGGTAAGAGAGAGTTTAGGCAGCTTCATCAGAGATACGTGCTTCGCTGAAGGATGGACAGGTACCAGCTCCTTCTCAGCTATTTATTCTTCTGAAACAAACTTTGTTCCAATAACCTGGCTGCTTCCTGTTTAAGCAGAAGCATATCTGGCTGTTGAAAGTGCCACACAGATGCGTCTTTCATTTCCTCCCTTTCAGCTGCTGTTTATGACTCACCATTAGCAATTTTAATTATAAAAGCCTCCAATTATCATTTTTGTATTCTACCATTATTGCTTATTACTACACACCTAAATCTAATTACCATGAGGTAATTACTGCTGTTGAATTATGACAGTCCTCTATCTTTGATTTAAACTAGTAAAATCAATGGTTCTGCCTCTAAAGAAGCCACCACCATAAAATATGGATCAAATAATTTTTACACAGTGTTGGAAGCAGGATATAATATGGATATTTAAGACCAGCAATTAGCAGGAGACTTTGCAAACACAATGACATTTAAATCAGTAATGGACGTCTGAAATGCCAGAGAGAGTTATCTACAGAATGAAGGGGTTCTTACTGCTTAATGAGGGTTAAAGATTTTCACTGCTCTAAATCTAATCCCTGAATACCAATTCCAAAATAATATTTGTTGCATGGTGCCTTAGGTGGTCAAATTATTGTGATACTGAGGAAGCACCTTCCATTTCCAAACTTGCCTGCCCTACTTGCAAGCCCCAAAGCCACTGTGCAGGGCTGTACCCAAAGGGAAACCATCCCATGTGCCTTTGCCTTCATGGAGCTGCTTTTCCAGATTCTTCAGCACAGTTTGTGGAGCGGCCTCATTGCTTCCAGTCTGTATATCTTCACATTTCCCTTGAAGGTTCTAAATTTACAGTCCTGGAAATAACATGGTAATTCCTCATTTACATACCCTGAGATATTAACTAATATGATGGATGTGCAGGGCTCGGCCAGTCAACACACAACAAATGCACCTGGGGTGCCAGGGGTGCCTGTGGCATCATAACAAAGCCACTGACAAGGAGTCTGAGGGAGCCCCAGTGTACAGCACCATGGTCCCAGTCCACAAACTCAGACTGAAGGAAAGTACCCTGAAATCAGCACAACATGGCTCTTCAAACATCAGCAACCACTGCTTCACTCCAGAAATCCATTCCTAGAAGGCAAGCAATGTGCTCCTTGCTGATACATAGATTGAAAGAACCAAATAAATCACAGTCAGACGTTTTAGCCACTGCTCTGCTACTGATGGTTGGTTGCAACAACTTTTCATCTTTCTCCAAGGACTAACACGAAGTCCTGTGCTATGGATAAATTCATTTACCACTTCATGAGCATTTTAATTTTCTCTAACAAGAGCAATACTTCACAGTGTGGGTTATCATAGTTCATTCTCCATCAAAATAGACCTGAACTAAAGAGCTCATAGCTTCCAGAAGACCAGCTGAGCTACAGGAAACCAAAACCTTGAATCTTAGGGGTCTGTACTAAAAATGTGGTGTTCCAGTAGTTTCAAACACTCATTTTTTTTTTCACTTCACATTTTTTTTAGACAAGAGATGCTAACTTCAGTTGAAATCTTAATAGAGAAAAAGCTCATCTGCAAAACAATGTCCTACAACTTAGATGGTAAAACTACAAAATCAAAAGACAAGAAAGAACTCTAACTACTTTTCTCAAGGCCATGGAAAAAAAATTATGATTGAATACAGAAGGATATTCACATTACCCATCTGGATAGTGGAGTCCTCCTTGTATTTTACCCAAACTGACCCCAACTCCACCTGTGTAAGGTGTTGCTCTTCTGTGAGTTAGTGAGATGCTGTGATAAGTAGATCTCGTATAGAAAAGAAAAGTCAGGATTGTCAACATACCTTACAAAACAAAAGGAAGATGTAGATAAATACTGCTTTAAAAAATAAGATATTTCATCCTGTTGCCATTTTTTCTCACCAGACATAGATTTCAGCTCTACCCTGCCCCCTCAATTATGCAGTCAAAGTCAAGAGGCTTCTTTCTTCCTCCCAAAAAGCTCTTCTGACAGCCCTGGCACCTGCCTGCCCCACCACAAAGAGTGGTTTTACTGGAGCTCTCCTTGCCAACAACCTCTTCAAGCATTAGGAGCTACTGAAGTGGCAGGCATGGGCACACATCACACAGCATTTTACATTGTCTTTTTTCCTCCCTTCTCTCTGGCAGTCAAGAAAAGAGTAGAGACAAAACAGTCTTTAAGAGATATTTAGACTGGTTGTCAGAGGTGTCAGAGGCCAAAACAGCATTACTGCAGGGGAAGATACCATTTACTAGAATGATGTTTGCTCCTGATCTCAAGTTACTGTAATACCTGGGCCCTTTCAGGGGCAAAGGGTTTCTTCTGCAGGGTATTTAAGAATCTGCTGCTTCCCAGCTGGGAACTGGGCACACTTCTTTCCTTCTGCAGCATAATTACTTCTCATAGCAAATATGCTTCGGGTTAAATTATGAGCCATTTCTTTGAGCCCCTGTAACACTGGGGCTTGCCTATGCCAATGGAATTGTATTTACTTCTTTACAAAGGCTTCTGCCCCATTCTATTTTTTTCTACCTCTGAGACTTGTGCTTTCTGTGAGGATTTCATCATGAACCATACCACCACATCCTCTACAGATCAGTCACATGGGTACAGCAAAAGAGGATTCCAAATTTCCAAATACTCTTTTCATATCCCCTTTACATGCCAAACATTAATCCATCCTTCATCTCCAAGACTTATTCCACTGGGTTAGCATGACAAGGTTTTGGTAGCAGGTGGGCTGCAGGTGTGCCTTCTATGAGAATTAAATTAATTTCTCCATGTTGAGCCTGTTTTGCCTGTGAAGGTCACCAGTGAGAGATCTCTCCATGTCTTTATCTTGACCCATGAGTGTGGAAACCGAATGGGCTGAGATGAGCAGTGGTTTAGCCTCGGTGGCTTATGCCGGAGGCTTCACCCTGAGACCATGGGAGGCAGGATACAGAAAGGATGGAAGTTAGTATGCTAACAGAGTCATTCCATAACAGGCCATGTTTCTGGTCCTCAGCTGGTTCATGACCTGTCACATATAAGGTCATGTACCTATTCCATGTTCAGGATTGGACCCCTGCCCTCAGATACCCCTATATATTGTTATGTTCATGATGCCCTTTGGTCTTTGGATCTTGCCCCTCAGCTCATGGGGTTTCTGTGATTGTTATTTTCACTATTAAAGTTCTTTATTTTTCAGGCAACTCCATCGTTCCCATCCCTCTATTTCTGCCACTGTCACCCGACCAGACCAGACTTGGGGTCACAGTGAGCAGGACTGTGACACATGAGCCTTCTATTCCATTTTCTCTCCCGCATCCAGCTGAGGACAGGAGTGACAAAGTGCCTTTGGTGAGCACCTGCAGTACAGCCAGGGTCAATCCAATACGCTTACCTTTTCCAGAAACCCCCATTATCATTCTCACTGTCATTTTTTCTACTTTCAATTTATCTGTACTCAGATTATATCAACAGTACATAGAGGGAGAGGCAGATACATTCCAAAATAAACTGGGCCAAAGGGAAGGGTTTTGAGTATCCCCACAAGCACTGAACCAGTCTGAAACCCTCCCCTATAATTCCTCCTCTTTGAAGGCAGGCTGTCACCACTGTAATCAAATTCCCATTCAACTCAGTCATTTTTGTAATGACCTAATTCTCCAATTCATCCTGTATCAGGAGGTTCAGTTTGGGGTTTCATTTGTGATCCTTTTCACTCTCATCACATCTTTACACATCAAACCACTTTCAGAGTTTCCTTTTTACAGAGCTACCTCATACATACAGCTATCCTCAGGCTTTACAAGTGCCTTGTTTTCTTCATCAGCCAAGCTTTGTGTTTCTAAAATGTTACCAGCAGTAACAGGTGTGCCAAAGCAAACTTTCCTTGTACAAAGCAGACTTTTAATTGTCAAAGGCAGAATTTATATAAATCATTTTCCCTGAAAGGCAAACAATAACAGCAACCACTTTCTCCAGTCCACTGTTACTTACTCAATGAAAGTTTATAACCTCCATCCTGATTAAACCTTTTGTGGAGACCATTTGTCTCAAAAATCCTTGACACAACTTGTCTTCCACTGCAGTTGTTTCCAATATTTATGTCACAATAGGACACGAAATAAAGATGCTTGCCTCCAGCCAGAAGGCAGTAGAGATCAGAAGGCTTTATTTACAATTCATTCAGCCCTTTTATAACATCCTGCACTAAGAAAACACATTATTGGTCCATAGGACTGACTCCTCTACCATTGGCTAAGTAACAGAAATAGCAAATAACACCTGTTTTTATGGGAAAGGAATATTGTTTACACAAGGTTGTTCTGGGAAAAAGAAAACTGTTGAAATGTTTCCCTTGGGAAGAGCTAGCTCTTCTCAACCTCAGAAAATATTGAGTCCGCATATTGTTTCCCTTTAAAAAATCCAGATCAAACAAGCAACTCCTCATTCTACTACTCAAGCCCCCTTGAGTAGTATAGTGTTCATCTTTGACCTGTTTGGTCCTTTTGTATTTCAAAATATGCAGTTTTCTACCATTTGTGATGCAATATCTCCTTATATGCAGAAAGCGACATAAGGTGCAAAGTCCTATTTCTTATGCCTAGCACATTACCCCTTTGGAGGAGCAGGGTGGGAATGTATCCTGCACTCTATAAATAGTACAGTCAGTTGCTTGGGCCTTCCGAGACATCCATAAGATGACATCCAGAAGGACTCAGGGTGATACTGAGGGTGTTTGGGGAGGGGGTGGAGCACACATTGTCTGATCATTTACAAACCACCAAGAATAGGGTCTGATGAAGTCATACCCTGCTCAGCCAGCTCTCCCCGGCTGCTAACAAGTATTTTTCAACTGAGCATGTTGAATAGTTGAATTGGGCACTTTGCCCAACTTGTCACAAAATGTGACAACTGCCCCGCAGGTATCTGACCCCAACTTTTGTATTTTGAAGTTTCTGCTGCTTGAAATTTCTCTTAGAAGAAGTAGAAATGTCTCTGGCTTGTGCCAATGAAACACAGATGCAACTTTTTGGAGCTATTTTAGGAGAACTACTCAGACCCTGATGCTCAGAAAGACAGCTGAAAATAGGAGGAATTATTGTATGTGTGTGTTTCAACAAAATATGTCAGTGCTTTCCATCATACACACACAAAAGAAGGAGCATTTTAAGGTGGGAAACACTGTTCGTGCAAAGTCATCTGAATACTTTGGAGTAGACTGATTTATTTTGTAGACGTATATGAGATCCATTTGACAGAAAGAGAATATTAAAATCAAATTTCTTGTCTATCAGCACTCAAGAAAATTTACAATGACTTCATAGTTCTGCTCTTTGTGGTTCTCCATGGGGAAACCCACAGCTGTCTTAAACACTTGTGTTACAGGCTAACATTGATGGTTAAGAACACGGGGTTCTTGTATTTGCAGAATTTTTTCCTAAGTGCTTTTTACAAAAAGATACAAACTTCTCTTAAAAATACCTATTTAAATGTGTGCAAATTAGATTGCTGTGGGCGCTTGAAATCCTCTCATCTTTTTCTCTTGACTGAAACATTAAGCAAATGCAACAGACTACAATTTGCAGTAGAATTGATACCAACACTGGAGAATCAAGATGATTCGGGATTTCAGACTTTTTTCCTAGTAGAAGACAGACATTTAGAAGAAAGAAAAAAAATAGATTTTAGTTGGTACATCATTTTGCGTTAAAATTATTTTCAGGCACCTCTACACATGATTTTCATAAAACTATGTAAGTTAGCCTATAGCATAACTACTCCTGCCCTGGTTTTATTACTCCTTATTGCTGCATTAGTTAGGACAAAATCCCTTATTGCATTTGCATAAACTATTCTTTAAATAGCAGAGAGTCAAAATTACAGGTCAGCATCTCATAATAATTTACATTTTTACAGAAGACTACTGTAAATAAAGACACAGGAGTTTAATATGTGAGCAAACACTCAGAAAATCTAATTATTTAAATTTACATCACATTTTTAAGACTACTGACCAGAATGCAAATTATCAGTTTTAACTACTGGCTTTGACCGATTTCTTTCTCTCTGCTGTCATGGAAACCTACATTAAAGGCAAAGAAACAATGGAACCTAATTAATATCTCATCATTCTTCTGTACAGAAACACATTGGGCAATACTTGGTAACATTATGGCAGCACATACAGCATGATTTTCAAATGCATAGTTAAAGGATTTCTGCCAAAACCAAACATTTTTCTATCAAAATATTTAAAAAGAGAAATAAGTCAGAAGTACAAGATAGATAAAGGAGAGTCTCTCACACCACTCTTCCCCCAGGTACATTTTGAGGGTTAAATTTAGAGGAGGAAACACCACTTTGAAATGTTCTTGCATTTAGATCCTGCAACCTGACAGCTTCTCTGTAAGACTAAAGATCACCTTGGGTTAGAAGTAAGAGCCTGTCAGGTTGCCATGAGAGATGTCAGGGTGTGGGTGCTGGCAAAGGGAGGCAGCATCAAGAGGGTGGCAAGAGAGTGTTAAAGCAATAATTGAGAAAGAATGATCTCTCTTCATTAAACTTCATAAAAGATCTCTCTTTGTCACCTGCCAGGTTTCATTCTTCTGTGTACTGTCATACCTCTGTACTTTATTTCCAGATTGGATTATTTCCCCAAAGACTCTGTGTTTAAAGTGGTACAAACAACCACATTTTGCTTTTCTAGTCTTGGCCTTAGAAGAAGGTCTGCAAACACCATGGTACCTGTGATGCTTTTATACCCTGCTGCAGCTTCATGTTACAAATTCAGTATTGGCAGAGAATATGGGAGAGGATAGCATGGGTGAAAGTCCTGTAAGTTTAACTGCAACTTTTTATTTATTACATAATGAAGTACTGCAAGTAGGTTAGATAGGAGTTTAATAGCAATACTTTTTTCCCCACGTTAAACAATGGATAGTTACAGAATTTTTTTCTTTACCACGATTCTAGACTGCAACAAAACCTGGCATGTCTCAGGGAAGGAGATGCTTGTTGGACAATATAATTTAATTTCATTACAACTTTACATCCTCTTCTTCTGGGAGTTATGAATGAACAAAACAAAGACTCTTCCCAATGTTAAAATGAATCACTTCACACACAACTGATTAAGCGGGGAAAAAAAGTGTTTGAGCATGTTGATTTCTGCTGATGTGCACCAAATTTTCTGTCTGTGGCAGTGGCAGGACCCTGGTTCCAGCTGCCTCAGGCTGTCAGCCTGACTGGGAGCCTGAGCCACGGCTCCTGCCCTCTGCTGTGCTCAGCTCTGCCCCCCAGCCTCGTTGTGTCTGACAGCCCCACTACTCTGAAGCTACTGACAGCATCCTTAGCTTATTGTGTTCTATAGCTTATTAAAAAAGTCATGTTTGAAGGCTGTAGAGGCATTGTTCAGCCAGGGTTTCCTACTTAAACAGAAGCTGAACAACAATCTGGACTGTCTCCTTTTTCTCTTGTCCCTGGGAAAGACCACAGACATACCAGGAGAGCACAAGAGCCAGGGTGACATAAAAAGTTTTCAATTGTCTCCCAAGTAAGAGAGATAAAAGAAAAAAAAGTGTGAAATGAAACTATTCATTAGAACAGATACGGAAAAAATGAATATAGGATGCCATTAGAGCAGGCTATACTTGTCAAAGGTTGTGATAATAATAAAGATAAATTTCATCTGAATTGGTGGTATCAACCATTGTCACTAGTTATGCAGATACTGTGCATGTGGCATCAATTGTACTAAATTGACAGCTAAAGAAAGGACCACAGGCAGCTCTATATTTATTGATGGGGCATCCTGAAGCTGGAATATCAAAACTTTTTGAAAAGATTACAAGATTTTCTTGAATTGTCTTCAGAAAGGAAAGTAGAAGGAGAGAGATATTAAAAAATACATGGTTCCTCCAGCCACAGAGGAAACCCAGGAGATATATCTGAGCAAGCATTTCTCTGTATGTCACCAGTGAGTGACAGACCCTGCCGAGCAGGAAAAAGCCCATCATGATTGGTTAGAAGCACAGACAGACACAGTGTGGAGGTTTTTTAAGAGCTCAAAGGAAACTTAAATACAAGCTTGAAAAAGCAGTGCCAGCAGAAAAGTTCAAACTCTTCTTCAGCACTGAATTTTGTCAAAGAGTCATAAGAATATTATTTTTTCCCCTGTTGGTCTAAATGAATCCTGTTGTGCTGTTTAGCTGCCTCAAGCGGCTGAGATGCACAATGCTCAAAGAGATTTTTACTTGCTGTGTGGAGGAAGGAAGAGCTGTTCATTTCTTGATAGCACACATGCAAGAGGCAGTCACCTCAGAGCTAGTCCCAAAAACACCCAGTGCTCTGTGATTCCAGATATTCACAGTGCTATTTTCATTGTGTCACTCCTTTTAAAAAGGCTGCCTAATCAGTCTTATATCTTTGTATGCTAATTGCTAGTGTCAATTTCTCATTCCAACTAAAATCATACTTTCCACTTGAACAAATGCTAGAAAACCCTATGCTTCATTAGTACTATTCTGTAGTTTAGTGATCCCAGATATGGATCACAATCAGAGTTTTGTCATTGTTATTTCATAGGAACTTTGTTATGCATCATATTCCACTGACTTTTAGATGAGGGATAGGATCACTGCAGGTAGTTTGGCTCAAACCATACTTTGCTAAAGATTGCAGAAATGCAGGCAACTCCACTATGGCTGAAGATGAATGGAAGGCATTGCTGCATCAGATTCCCAGCCCCAGCAGAAATATGCAGGTGCTCACCACATGGACCCAGATCCTGCAGTAAAGCTGATATAAGAAATGGAAATTGTCCTACCTGTCAGTCCCACAGAGCTGCTTGTACTGACTGGAAAGAAGCCATGCTTATCCTTCCCTTAGGAATGCAGTACTGTACTGTCAAGACTACGGATGTCACCATTTACTAAGCAATTTTACAATAAAATTGTAAAATTTCTTAGTTTTGAAATTTGCATCATTTTACAATAAAAACAATAATACTTGAGACCAGCATAACATTTTATTCCTCTTAGACGTTCATATTTTCACTTATAAATTATATCTCTACTTTTTTTAGTGCCTTATGAACCTTAACTCCTAAAATTCCTTTTAAATGGATATGGCTTAGAATGTGCTGTTCCTTTTTACCATATCATTTGATCATTTATTAATTACTAAATTTTCTCTATGAAGTAATATATAGGTTTTGAATATTTTCTTCAAATAAAGGACATTTTCTTCAAGGGAGAATTTCAAGTGCTCTCGTTCAAGATGAACAAAATATTTGGTTATTTTTAAAAAAGATTTCAGAGTTTTCCACTTCCACAGAAAGAACAACTTGCACAGAAATCTATATTTCATCTCTGTTTCATTAAAGAGACAAGAAACATTACCTGATTTTCTCTTCTACTTTATTTTCAAATATCAGTAAAGGAAGTCCAGACCTTGAAGATTCTGATTTATGTACTGATATTGGTTACACGTTCTAATTAGGTCAGATTTTGTACCCACTGAAGGAGAAAAATGCCTTCTCCTTTCAGCCCACAGTTCACATTCTCATCAGGCTCATTATTATTTTTGTTTGCACCTGTATTTTCTCTCCTTCTCCCAGCCCATGTCTTGGTGAGGCTGTGAGACCTATGGTCAAGAAGAATTATTTCTCTTAGGTCTATTTGACTTGCTTATTAGTCAACAAGGTTCAATCCCACCACCTCAGCTTTTGCAAGAAAGAATTTACTCTCTGCACTCTGGATCAATTCTAGTTTAGGTAGTTAGAGAGAATTTGCTGGGTAGAAGTAATTTTCCCACTGGCTATATCCAGTTTGCAGAGGAATTTAAATAGTCATCTTCATAGCCCATGACCTTTCATTGGTCCAGACATTAATTTGTAAAATGTACATCACCACTGAAAAGGAACCTTAAATCCTGCCTTATGTGTCATGTACTTATGAAACATGAGAGTTATCCTCTTCTCATTAGGACTGTAAACTGCACAACTGTCATTAATCTTGAAACAGGATGCCATTAATAATTTTCTGAAGTCTTAGTATCAGCCCCTCATTGCACTTTACAAGTACAATAAATATAATTTTCATTCAATAAAATGGAATTAAAAGCACACTTGTGCTGTAAAAATCTGTAGTTGACTTTTAAATTAATAAAAGCTTTGATAAATTTTAATGAGTTAAGGCAAAGATTCTCCTAGGCAGGCAAAATAATTTATGCATTACAGAACTTCTTGCTTTGGTTTAATTGCACAATTTTTCATTTTTAATTCACTCTGATACAATTCCAACAATGGAAATTTTAACTTGCCTTGCAATCAGGATTTTTATTATTATTATTTAATCATTTATTTACATCTCTTATACCCTTATATACAGGCTTCTGGCTTCTGTTCTGTCCTTTTGAACAGTTGGCAGAAAATGTCCCCAACTTTTAATACTTGGCAACTTGAAAAATATACTTGGCATTCTTGGAGAAACAAAAAGCAATTATGACTTGGAGAGCTAACATACCACCTGAAGCACAAAGATATTCAATTACCACTATATTTGATATCTCATGCTAGTTCCATGGGGCTTTAGGGTTTTTCTAGTATCACTACTCGGACTTTCACTTCAGCCGGTTATAAATAAAAAGGAATTCACCTATGTGTTTTGTCTGGTTTGAAAGAAGGAGCATCATCACTTAAACCACAAATACATTAAAAAGTAAAACAGGAGAAGATTCTACAGCCATACAGGAATACTATACCAATGGTCTCCAGGAAATACTAACATTTTTGGACTAGTTGTATATCTGTAGGATCTGTTCAGTACCAAAGTTTTGCAATGGAAGGGTGAAGTACTTATTTTTATTCTGTAACAATCATCTACTTCCCATTCTCACTTCAGATGGTTTTACAGGTGCATCCAAGACAGTTTTGCCCTCTGATGGCCATTCCTCTGTGGTTGGGCTTTGTTAATAAAGTGCTGAGCTGCATCTTGTGTAATATACATTTAACAGAGCCTTTACTATAGGCTAATTGCAGTCCCAGTTTTCACAACATAGGTAAGAATTGATCCTGACTGAAAACAGTAGATTTACATGATGTACCCATTACTCTGTTAAAAGAGCCACTTTATCTACAGGACCTTGGTTATCAGTCTAATTGCACACTGTAGCTCTTGTGTTGGGCATTCATAACCTTTAAAGCAGAGAACGGAAAAAATAAAGAAAAAGAAAATAAGCTCTGCTTGCCATACGTGGCAATTGAGGAGTCTGAAGCAATATCAAAGTGCTTTTGTTCTTTCTTTCACATTAAGTTGTGAGCACCAAAATCCTGCTCTCACGCTCTCTTGAGAATACCCCTGCCACAGCCCTGGAGCTCTGCATCTGCCCAGAAGGAATAACAATCATTCCTGCCAGAAATGTGCACAGGATTTCTGCAGCTGTCTTCACCACAAACCTGAGACGTGGCCAAGACTCCCTCCAAGCTCAGGAGAGTCTGCTTTGGGTAGCAGCTACACCTCTGTGAAGGCTGAGCAAGCTAAGAATTGCAAATTCACAAGAGGAACACGGCTGGAAATGAATTTTTTTAAAACAGAAGGGATTATTTTTCCCAGCAGTTTGATATTTATCAATATTTATAGTAAGATTCTTCTTGCAGTGAAAGCCCTCTGTGAGAAAAGTTTATTAGGGTCAGCAAATAAAGTGTGTCTCAGTAAGAATGATGCAGAAGGCATGCTCCTAAGAAGGGTCTCAGGATGCAGAGAGACACACAGGAGATGAAATATCTCGTGCAGCAGTTTCTCATGCAAAAAAGATCAAAACTTAAACTATGCCAAAGGCCAATTCCTGCTGCTAAGAATGTATTAAAGTTGAGCCCAAAGATATATATTTCAAAGTGACAACAATTCCTCACAGGAAACAATTAGTCACCAGAATAAAATTTATCCAGACACTGTCCCAATACTGTCAATTATTATCTTAGGTTATTAAAATCAGCACAAAAATAAATAACTTTTGGATCACGCATTCATCAGTTGGTGATGATGTTACAGCTAACATTCATTTAGCACAAACACCCAGAGGTTACCAGCTGGCAGTGCTGAGTCCAATGTAATTTCCACAGCTAGAAATAATATCCTGAACATTTACAACTCAAGTCAAATCTATTCTATACTCTTTTCTTCCAATTATCTTACCCTTCCTGCTGCCTCATCACCTTTCTCTGCCCTTTTCCCTCCATCATTATCTCTTCTAAGTCTCTAGAGAACAGAAAATTTTTTCAGTCATTTTCAATATCTTCACCTACTTCAGATTTACATTAATGCACATGAATTTATCTAGCTATTTGAGAAAACTACTCACCCTCTGCTTCATCTATAGCAAAAATAATTCACCCATCTAAGATCTGTGCAGGATGCTAAATATATCTTCCTCCCTTGATTTGCACTCTCTTCTTGGCTGGAAAAGAAACTTAGACAGTGTCAGAAATCTGGAACAGACCAGGATTACATGGCCTGGTATTCATGACCTCAGCTAAATTCACAAAAGTAAGAAACACAGGTTGCATCAACAAACACTTCAGTGACTGTTGTTCAAATGCACTGAGACCAAATGGCCCAGAAAAGTCTGTTCCTGGTCAGCTCCCAAAGCCAGGGACAGGGTGTGCAGGCTGCCAACCTGCTGGGAACGGTCTGGCTGCACCTGGGGCTCCTCTGGGACGGTGCTCATGGCCCAACCCACAGCAAGGCTGGGAGTAAGCATAGAAACATTTAGCAATGTGAAATATTGGGTTTGAGAGCCCAAATCTTTAGCCCCTAGTTTTAAGTTACTGGTACAGGCACAGCCAATGAGGATGATACCAAAGTCTTGCTCCCCGTAAACCAGACTTGGAGCAGCTGGGTACAACCAGAGAGCAAAGATCGTCAAGGACCTTCATTACTCTCCAGGAAAACTGAATGTGTGTCGGGATTTTTTCATGGCCTTTTTGGAATCCATCACACGCTACGAGGACAGACATCAGTACAGTTTACTTTTCCTTTTTATCAGGACTTCTTACTGCTCATGGGGCTGTCAGGCCAATAGCAAACACCCAGCCTGGGTCCTAGCAGGAAACAACACAACCCCACTGTTCCCTTCCAAAAACATATTGCAATTTTTCTGTTAGATCATGAGCTTTACTCACAGCCTTTACTGTAATGTCTCATGAAGCTCAGAAAACCAGTCACACCCCATGTCAGAAAAGAAAAGAAATTTTGAATCCTCCCCCTGAAATCTTTTCAGTCCACATTAGGCCTCCTATATCAAGGCAAGTTAAGCAGCCACAAGACCACAGCCACTGAGCAAGCCCACCTGCGACTGATCTAAAGCACCCCCTCTCATTGCCTTGGTCTCTGATAGGTAATTGGTGTTCCTTGGCTGGTTGTTTTCATCTCCAGACAGCAGTAAAACATGTGGTCAGGTGTTCTTGATTCCTAAGTTTGTAGATTTATGCACATTTTGATACCAACCTGAGGAGCAAAGTCATGTTGTGGGGCAGTCCAAGAAGATATTGCTCCCAAAGTATTCTAGAAAGAACACCTTTCACAGGGAAGTGTTAATTTCCAGTTATGTATCTGTATACATGTGTGTATATGTGTACATTGGGCAACCCAATGAGACTGGAAAAATAATTTCTTGTCTCCAGAATCCTTTTATTTTTTTCTTTTCTGCCTCCTCTTTCTTTTGAAAGCATGTTGGGGTATTAGATGAACCCAGAAATGCATGAACGTTTTGCTGCTATGTGTGCTCTTCAGCTTTCACTGGATTTGAAACTTCATCTTACTGTAGCTGGCAACAGTAATGTACTTTTGTGGGTCTGTCATGGAATACACGCAGTTTCCATAGATTGATGAGTCCACAGAAAAATACATCACAGTATATAGCCACTCTGAAAATGCAGCTAACACTTCTTCATGGCTTGTTAAATAAATCAAACATACTGTTTTGTCTATACTAGGAAAATGACCTATAAGCTGAAAAAAAGAAAGTGGTTATCCTTCTCCCTCTGCTGCTTTAGAAAATGTTCTGGCAAGTTAAAATTTTTAGCAAGGCTATAAAAAATAAGATCACTTCTATGTTTCAAAACTTTTGGAAAATGGTCCAATCTTTTTTCATTTTTTTCAGTTCCTCATCAGCATAGCAACCACTTGGCTACATGATTTTTTTTTTAATTTAAAAAATTCTGTCTTTTGTGATAAGCCATGTTGTTTTCAGAGCAGCCAGTGGATGCTTCCAACATCTCTTCCTGATCAAGGACAAGTCACACAACACCAAATCCACCTGCACTGCTACCTGGCAAGTAACATGGCTCTTGGCTCAGTCCTAATGGATGTTGTGAGAAATATATTTAAAATATGAATACTTTCAGTAACACCACTCATCTTGCTCAGGGGACACTCAGATATCAGGGGAAGAAAGAATGTGGATAAAATGCTGAATGTTAGAGAGGAACAGTCTCAAGGTGGGACCAAGCTGGCAGCCGGCATTTCTACAGTCCATTCACGTACGCTTGAAATACTCATGACAAAAAAAAAGGTCTGCCAAAAAACAGGACTGCATTTTATGTTAAGAGGGAATCTCTATTATCAGGAAAGCCTCTAATGGTGATAAAACTGGCTTTAAGTATTTATTCAATTTCATTTCTAAAATGAAGGTTATAAATCAACCCCAAACCCTTCCTGAAAAACTCCATTCCTTGGAGTTATCCTCCAAGATTTTATGAGCATTTACAGAAGAATGATTCCTTTCTGTGTCAGATGTTATGAAAGACAGTTCATACTTCAAATAATGTGATTTATAGGTTGAGATTGTGAAGTTAAATTTAATAAAGCTAAGAGAAGATGCATGAGCTTCAAAAAGCTTTTTAATAGAGTTCTTTCAGAGTTGAGATGCTTGTTCTGTATGAACTGCTCTGTATTCTTGTGTAAGCTGTTGCTGATAGATCCAGCAGAACCACCCAGCACAGAATGTTTACCTTCTTTCCTGTTCTTCTCTCCACAAGAATTTAACTGATGATGAATTGTATGCACTCATCTCATTACTTTCTTCAGTTATCTTGAAAAACTAAAGGACTTTCCAGTATTCATGTTTGTTTCTTAAATTGCTAGCTTTTATTTTTGGTGATGTAATTTCTCAAAGAAAGATTAGTATGCTTAGTTAGTATTCCCTTTTGTTCAAGGAGCTGTTAGGAGTTATTAGCTATGTTAGTTATTTTGAAGTCCTGATCAGAAACCTTTGAAAAGAATTTGCTCTGGTGAGGGACAGTACCACAAACTCATAAAAAAGTTATCATGACAGAATTTTGACGGAATTTCCTTCAAATATACTTTTCAATATTGATTTATGATTTGACATTTTGAATTGAAAGATGTAGGATTCCATTGCAATTCATCCCAATCCANAAAAAAAAACCCAAAACAACAACAACACCAAAAAAACCCAACCAAAAACCACACTGAAATTATTGTTACAGAATGATATTGATATTCTAGGAAAAATAAAAGTATTTTATTTTCTGCATTTTAGTCACCAAAATCATGTCTTAGACAGGATTTCCAAAAACTGATATGAACCTTAAGCAAGTGTGATAGAGCCTAGAAAGACAGACCAGGCCACATGAACTTCGGCATTTAAAGAAGCTGAAGTTATCTTATTACCCATACACCATGACATAGCTGTTCCTTGTTAGATTAATATTCCAGTTTCTGAAAAAATACAGGATTAATAGCTCCTGTTACAGTCTGTTTGTACATTTATAGTGCAATTAACAAAACAAACCTCAAAATCTAAGTCTGAAAAATGAAATTAGCTGCAATTACTATAGAAGAAATGCAGATTCAACTGATTCCTTCCATTAGTATGTCAGGAATTTCCTCATAGGAGGAAAACTCATGGATTCCTGCTAATCATCTAATATAAGTTATAACTACAATGTAAATGTATTTGATGCAAATTGCTATTGCATCTAAACTGCAAATAGGAATACATTAAACAGAATGCTAGCTCACCAGCAATCAATGAAAATGTTATTTTAAGAAGCTATTTCTGGGAACAGCATATTTAAGAACTATTCCATTCATACTTGCAATGTTCCTTTTCCCATGGTAGAAATAAAAATGTAATTTAAAATATTCAATAAATGAAATATAATTAATATGTTTAAAAGCTTCATATGGCTTAGTGTTAACAGAGCAGACGCGACTATTATTCATGGATCATTTATGATTTTTGTGCTTTTTGTCATTATTTGAAGATAATGTGCAGAATATCTTGAAATTCAGCTGAAATTTGAGACAGAGAAGTCAGAGGTCTGGAAAATGCTACTGCAGCCTACAAATGTAGACACTCCAGAAATATATCACAAGTTATTTTAAATTCATTTAGTATTGTTCAAGGCTAATTTTTTATAGAAACACATTATAAACCTGATACAAGGAAAGAATTATTCGAGGTAGACTAGATTAATTTTGGGAAGGCTCAGCTCAAGATTTCCCTTTGCTGTCCTAGGGTAAAATACAGGATCTCCAGAAGTTCACTAGCTTACTCTGGAGTCAGGGTTTTGAATCTTGAACATGCAATGTTTGAGGTGAACACTTCAGGTGAAAATAATAAGATTCAATGGAATTATTTTTTGGAAAAATTTCTACAATTCTAATTGTGTTAGTCTGAGTCCCTGAATGTCAGTAGAGCCTCATACATGATCATAGAACCACAAAACACCTTGAGTTGGAAGGGACCCACAGGGATCATAGAGTCCCACTCCTGGCCCTGCCCAGGCCATCCCCAGGAGTCACACCACGTGCCTGAGAAAATTGTCCAAACGCTTCTTGAGCTCTGTCAGGTTTGGTGCTGTGACCCCTTCCCCGGAGAGCCTGTTCCAGTGCCCAACCACTCTGTGGGAGAAGAATCTGTTTCTAATATCCAACCCGAACTTCCCCTGACACAACTTCATGAAATTTCCTTGACTCCTGTCACCAGTCAGGAAGGTGAAGCGATTGGTACTTGTAGATAGATTGGTCAACTATAACCAGAGACATCAAATATAAAACATTGCTAGTGCACTGAAGTATCTTGAATAGTGTCCTGTTTGCCTGCAACCTTTTGTAACTCTAGGATACTACATTTCTCTATAATTTTCTGCATTTCTCATACGCACATAAAGTATAACATTTGAGCCTTGATATCCTGTGATGGTATCTTAGAAGTGTAGGAAGGATAAAAGGCATCATAACACCTAATATATTTTAAAGTTTGTTTATTTCAAGTTTAATCTTTGGCATGGAAAAAGAAAATGAGAAAGAATATTTATCATCTGATTTTAACTCGGTAATGGGAGTATAACATCCTTTTTGTTTCACAATAAATATTTGATCTTCAGTCTTTCAGCACTGTTATGTTTATCTCTCAGATCACATTAACCTATGACTGGTTCTGTGCAGTGTCTTGTTACCCAGTGGAAACTTCCACACCTCCTGATAAAGAACAAAAGTTAGTGGGATTTCAAAAAGGGAAATACATAACAGAGAGCTCCACAGACTCCTAAGCACAGATAAACCATATCTTTGGTGAAGAAATCCCAAGACTACAAATTGCTGGAACCTTGGAAAATCTACTGGGAAAGTTCTGTATTAGAGTCACAACGATGTATTTTTCTTTAAGCCTTCAACAGGGTATTAGATTAGCTCAGATATTTCATATCAGGTGAAGAGCACATATGTATGTATATAATTAGGCCTTTTGGACCTAATTTAGAATCAATTTTGTGTTCAAATGCTTTCTATTGTAACAGAGTGCAATTATACTAAAGCTGTGTTCACTCACAACAGAGCACAATTTGGCTTTTAATTTGTGAAAGGTGCTAACCTGCCACCAGGAGTGAGCTAAGGGATGGGCAGAACACTGTAGGTTAGGCAGTGACCTCAAGTAAGACAGCTAAAACTCACAAAACACCAGATCAATGTGCACTGTAATTATCTGCAGCCAATCAAGCTATTCACAAACTGAATAATTTACATATTGCAATAGTTTACGTCCCCTTCAACTCCTTATTTTCTGAATCATACAGGTAATTAGATAAGGAGGAAAACTCTTCATCCCATTACTACTATCACTACAAAAGCCAACAAGCATTATCACAGTACACAAGAGCCAGCAAATATTTTAAGCTGGTGGTGTAGTTGAAGGTGGTCATTGCTTGACCAGCATTTTCTCACACCCATGTGTGACCAAAAGATTCAGTGGCTAGCATGGACAAGATAAGGGAAATTCCCGGTGACAAAAAGGCACTTTTCTGTTGTCATGTGACAGTAATTTTTAGAAAGTAATTGAGTTTTGAATTTTCTCTACCTCAACCAAAAACAAAAAAAATTAATTAATGGTTGGTTTTGATATTCCACAGCTTTATGAGAGATGTTTAGTCCACATATTGTCAAAAATAAATGGGACAGGACAACACATTTCCGCACAATCTTGAAATGATTTGGAAAGAAACCAAACCAGAAATGAACAGATGAGTATGATGTTTAAATATTCCAATTGAAAAAGACACCGTAAAAACATTAATGAAAAATAAAACTTCCTGCGACACCTAATACCTTTAACACAGGAGGTCACCAAAATCTTCTGCTCTTTTCAGCTTTCCAGCCTTCCATACTCTAAACTGATTCAGCAGCAAAGAGAAAATGAGAGATCCATGAAAGCATTTTAAACATTTTCTTACCATAGATTGACTAGGAAGGGATGTTCCAGGCCTTGCATTATCTGCAGCTCCCGGAAAACATTGCGAACTTCGTCTCTCTCAATGCATTTCTGTTTATTCATATACTTCATGGCATACATCTTCTTGGTGTCTCTCTTCTGTACAATGCACACCTAATTGGCAGCAAAGTAAAAGAAAAATTTTGACACCTTGAGAAAGTGAATTCAATTGTGACTTTGGAAAAAAGAACTCTTCAATGATATTTCAATAATTCAGATCTGGATACTACAACTGAGTAACGCCTTCAGTGTTACTGTGAAGTTCACTTCACAGCTCTGCAGGATTAACAAAAATTAACAAAAAAACAACCCAAACCTGCATAAGAAGAAATGGGGACCTAGAAAAATATCATAACTTTCAGAACTTACATGGTAAAGCTGAAAGGAATATGCTGCAATGGCTGAAATCACAGGCTATTTAATTAGTCATTACTGCCTTCTGCCCAGGAAAATGCGCAGTCATTGTGCTCATTCCCACAAGTCAATACTCACATCTTGATTACTGCATCATAAACCTTGCCTGTGCTCCCAAAGCTCAATATTTCATCTATAATATCAGAATTATGCTCCCTTAATGATTGTTGAAAAGAAAAAGAATTTTCATATTGATATTCATCATAATATTTCTGTATTCACAAGAGACCATTACAATTATTTAGTCTCTGGCAGTAAACTTCTACGCTTTTACTTTTTTTTTTTTTTTTTTTTTTTTTTTTTTT
>VZDJ01007747.1:34443575-34828306 GCA_008694505.1 Cyanoderma ruficeps | reverse complement strand
GCTTGCTTGCTTGCTTGTTTGTGGAAAACCTTTAACCAAGCTATGCTTAGCATATTCCAGTTACTAGTGATTCCAAGTACATTGGAAGAGGGCAGGTTCATTCCTTTTTGATGAAACAAGTTTTATTTGTATATTAAAAATTGGCCAAGCGAGTTCAGAAGTAGACAATTTGAAACCAAAAATGCTGAACTCTGATCTACGTAGCTGCTCCTTGCAAGGGTCAGCATGATTTGGATATATCTTTAACTTTTTTTCCTGTACATAACTTGCACTCTTGGACCTTCACTTAGGTTGACATGGTATTTCACCTCTGTACTGTGATAATAAACAATTACAGATCTCTGCTGCCCTGATTTTAAGGGGGTTTTAAGTACCTTTTTGCCCAAGCAGCATACGCTCCTGTTGACCTCAAAGAAGATTTCTGCTGAAAACTACTGAATTGAATAAGGACCATGACATGAAGGACCATGCTGTTCTGCTGAAGTATTTCTGGCCTCTCTAAAATTAAAGTCATTGTTCTGCATGGAGGCCAAGAACCAGCAAAATCCTTTAGGTGTTCTTAATGCATGGCTACATAAGTGCCTCAGCAGCACTGAGCTAGCATATACTCAGCAATCATTGAAATGAAGATCCAGACAGCTGTTGTTTGATCAGACACCTGATCAAGTTCCAGTCATATTTCACCTTCAGATGTATCCCCTGTGAGAAATGGTTTCTAATATTTTTATATATTAAAAAGCCACTTTGTGGTTTTGTATTTGTATTCTATGTGGCTATGTGGCTTTGTATTATAAATTTAAAGCCTTGTTATAATCACTGTTATAGGAAAGAAAGGTTGTCTACTCAAGTGTAAACAAACCATTAATCTTCTCTCTTTCAGAAAAATCCTGTTGAATTGAACAAACATTTACTCAATGATCATAATTATATTGTATGTCAGCTTACAATAAATCCTCCCAAGAGGATTTATTCTATGTAAGGTGCCTCTAAAGTATTGCAATTATTTTAAAGACACAAATGAGCTCAGAGATTTAAGAACAAGATCACTTTGGTGGACTATCTAAATAAGTAGTCTGCTTCTATCTTTTTGTTGATTTTTGTTTCCATAATAGATTTCTAAATTCTGGTAATCTCCAATTGGGATAATTAATTATTATAATTTTTGCTCAATTAATTTTAGTGAATAGATATATATATAATAGAAACAATTTAATGAATAAACAGTTCATACAGGTGGTCAGATGTCCTTAAGAAGGAAAAGGCTACAAAACCTTCGTTCTTTTATCATAATCAAGCCGGAAAAACACAAAGGTATTTCCAATTAGACATTTACCTGCTAAAAATAAATTGATTCTTACCTTTCCAAAACTCCCTTTCCCAATAGCCCGCAATATTTGAAAGTGGTCGAAGTTAACTGCAAAATAAAGGAGAGAAGAAAAGGAAAATAGTTTGTAGTGTGCTAAGTCAGAATCAGAAATCAGATAAGAAAAGAAATCACAGTGCATCCAACTAGTGTCTTTTTACCATGTGGTATTCCATTTTTTCTCTTAAGAGACCCAATATTCTTAATAGCTGGCAAAGAGGAAGTCTGCTTTAAAATATGCTGCATTCATTTTGTTCATCAATTCATCTTGGACCAATGTCTTCAGTGCCCAGTGTCTCCAAAAAGAAATATATCTCTGTCCTAACCAAGTAACAAGACAAAAGTTAGCATTATGCAGCCATTAGCAAAAACTGCTCAGCATTTTCCAGAAATGTTGAGATCCATTAAAAGGACACTGAATAATTCAAGTAAGTAACACCCTCTACCTACAGATATGTAATAACATATGGATAGCATTTTTACAGTAGTCACTCTTCAGGATAATTCCCATATTTTGTTAGAGATGGAATCTTGTCCAATAACAAGGTAGTATGACCAGCCTTTCCAAAGTTTTCCATCCTAATGCAATACATAATGCTAATACTGCAAGTAAAATTATTTCATAATTTTAGCAAAAGTTTGTTTTGAGAGATTGTATTTTAGGTTGGCGGTAGAATGGATTTACTTGCACTTCAGGAAAATCTGACAGCACAGCCTGCTCTAGACACTGAAGTGTTTTGCTGGGAGGGTGAGTGAGATTTCATTTCTCAGAAATGCCATTTTTATTGGTGTTACATGAGTTTAAACACAGCATGACCTTCAAATCTTCATTGGTATATCTGGTGGTTTTAAAAAAATTCCAACCTCCTGAACAAAATTGATGCAAAGTCACTGAAATACAAACACGACAATGTGTCATACAGTTTTTACAGTCACTTCTCAGAAAAGAATCACACTTGGGGCTAAATTCAGTGAACCAGAGATGACAAAGTTCAGTGCAACAGGATTTTTTTTAAATTGAAACTTTCTTATGTTCCTGGTTTTGACCATGGACCTTCATCTACGCACCTGTCATTGATGTAACAGTAACTAGCAAAATTGTGGAGACAGACTGCCACTGGAAAAATCATAGAACCATAGAATGGTTCAGCTTTGAAGGGACCTTAAATATTATATGTTTCCACCCCCCCTGCCATGGGCAGGGACACTTTTCCCTAGACTAGTTTCTCCAAGCCCCATCCAACCTGGCCTTGAGCACTTCCAGGGACGGGACAGCCACAACTTCTCTGGGCAACCTGTCCCACGTCCACCCAAAAATTTGATAGCAAGAACAAATACAACAAAAATGCGACTCACATCAAGATGACAGAGAAAATTCTATAAAACTCATAATACTTTAAATATTTAACAAAAAAGTTATCCATCTCAAGCTAAGCTTTGCATAGAAAGTCGAAAGGTTGATAGCTATCAAGCTTCTAATAAAGGGTTAATATCTTACTTTCTCTGTTGCAATAATACCTCATTTACACTATTAACACCACAAAGCATTTGTCTATTTATGTTTGCTTATCCTGCCTTCAAGGAAACATGGTTGCTCCTTTCATTAGTGCAGTATAGCAACCACTTTCCTGGTAATTGCTGAAGACAAATCAAGCCCAGAGCCAACAGAGCTGAAAGCAGCAGACTCTGTTCTCCAAGAAAAAAAGTAAGTGAATATAGCAGCTTTAGAATTTGGATACTGAAATAAAAATGCATAACCTTGCAGAGGACTTATAACCTGCTTGGAAACTGAAAATTGGGTGAAAAATTTTGAGCTGAATTCTGCAGGAGTCAGGGTTGCCCAAATGTTTGAGAAGCAGAATTGTCTGTCAGCAACCTGCAGCTGGGGTCTCTGTTGAGAGTTTTTACCAGTGGGGAACTCTCTTGTAGTTCTTGCTGGCCAGTACTGGTCTGCTGAACAAGACAGACAGTTTAGCAAAATCCCCTTCCACAAAAACTTGCATCCATTTAAATCCTGCTCCCACCAGTCATCCCGCCCAAGTGGGTTCATGACTGGGCCATCTAAGATGACCCTTAATTTATGTAGGAATTCTCTATAGTGTTGAAAATACCCTAAACAACTTGTTTATCTCATTAATTTCTTTGATAGGAAAAGATAATCTAAAAATTCAGTACAGCATGCTGGTGATTTCTGTGTCACTCTTCTGTTTTCAAATTTTCTCATGTTTCCTGCTTATTTTGCTAAACTTTTTAACAAGCACATTCCTTAAAAAAAGCTTATTTTGAATATGTTCTTTACCTTGCAGTTATTCAGCTGAGTCCAGTTGCCAAAACAAGTGAGAAATTGTTGAAGCAGTCTGTAATTACCTCAATTTTAGTCAAGCCACATTTCAGTAATACTTGACTATATTATATTCTGTAATCTGACATGTTTTGAAATACATCAGTTTGAAGAATGATTTTGTTTTTGTAAAACTAAGATCAGCCATTTATCTGTAGCTATGAAAAGGACATTTCTTATTGTCCATATAACTTCTATTTCTCTGTACTTCCATCTTTTCTGCGCTTATTGCTCTGAATGACTAGAACAACTTAATGTTTTAATTAGATTATTTGTAAATTGGACTTCCATAAGAATGAAATTATTAAATGAGGCACTAGACCACGGAGTTGAAAATGGATTACTAGGAAGCTAAATAAGTGGTTAAGAATCATAGTCACAACAAATGATCAAATTTTCTTAATTTCTATGTTTAACTTGAATAGAAAGTGGAATGTTACATTTTCATATATTCACTAAGAAATAAAGGATTTTTTTTCTGTAGCTAACAGTCCCAAGAGCCTTATTTATATTAAGGTACAATGATTATAACTCGCTTTTTGCAAGAGAAAATAAAGACAACTTCACATGACTGAGGAAATATGTAAACATGCCTGAGCCTGCATCTAAAATGAACAAGGCTTGCAGCCACTGTGGTTCTCTGGAAAGAGGTAATTCACTAAAGTGAAACAACTCACCCTCTTTTGATCATTCAAACATACTCATAATATTGCAGATTCACAAACAGGAATTTCCTCCTTTGGGATAACAGCAAAGAATAAAACACGGGCTATCTTGCAGCTGAGACTAATACCAAATTCACTGAGTAAAACTAAGATGCTTCAAGCATAGGTCCAATCTAGAACAGAGCAGCACCTCCCTGATAACAGTGAAGGGTTGAGCTAAGTTCACTGCCACCTTGGTACTACATTAGCCATGCACCTCAGGTGTTTTGCCCAGATGTTTTTAATCTCACACTCAAAATTTTGGCCTAAATTTGTTCATCTCAAATTTTTTCCGTATGTGCTTTTTTTATCTTTTCTGGTGAAAATTCAATGCCAAAATATCACCACTTACTCTGAGAAGAATTATATCTCATCATGACCTCTGTCATTTCCAATGTTGAAAATATCATCAAGTTCAGGCACTGCCATTTCCTTTGTGCAACGAGGACATCACAAGTATTAAATTCTTGTCCTCTGAAACATGGCATGTCTAGTTCCTGTGATGCCTGGTGTTGTAGCAAATGACATTTTTCTAGTGCAAACCCCACTGAGATAATGGTGTGGCTGGCAGAAGGACATTTTCTTCAGTATCAGTAATATGACTATTACTGCTTTGAAAATAGCTTTCTTTACTCAAGAGAAAATACTTCAATTCTCAAGAGAATACTTTCTTTTACTCAGAGGAAAAAAAATATTTCCCAACTCTTTGAGCAGTTCTTTTATTTTATTACCACACCATAGTTTGGAGGTCTTACACACCATCTCTCAATTTGAGTATAAGCATATGAACTATTTTCAGAAAACAAAATTTGTTTGTATTATCTTCAGGTAATTTTTCATACAAGTAAACCCACAGAATGGAACTTATTAACAGCACTATGAGTGAGTCCCTTTCCAGTTCCTTTGATTTCCATCAATTTGGAAAAAATCAAGTATTATAATTTCCCCTCCCCCAACTCCCACCTTCATCCCTTAAAATGTCACCATTAATTCAAAACTAAGAAGGAATATGGAATAAACCAGACATTTTGCTAAGAGTAAAAAATAGATCAGCATTTATGACACCCATTTCACATTAAGGTATTAGAGCAATGGATGCCTGTTAATTTCAGCAATATGTTGTATATATACATACAAATACTTTATTTTGGTTTTTTCCACTTAGTCATACTCAAATAAACCTTAAATTCATTCCACTGCACAGATTCAACTCTCTATCAATAACTTTTAGTGTAAGTATACCTTACTTGGATTAGAGTCATATTTTCAAATTAGCCCCATGTGGAGCATTTCCCAGTTGTTTGATCTTGAACAAATAAGAGCCAGATGATGGTAATGGGATTCACAACTGAATTAAAGGTTTCATCCTGCTTGCCATGCAAAGCAAAAAAATGTGGTCCTGACCACTACACATACTTGGCCAAATATATCAGTGTAGTCAAAATCTGTCAGGAATATCTAGAAGGATGGTGCAGTGGTTTGTGACTGAGTTCTACACAGGAGCACCTCTACTGCCACAGTCTTCTCATGTGACCTTAGATGACTGCTCCAATATCTTCTGCCACTGTCTGTAGAAAAATGAATCATTGCATCTCTAGGCAGTGTAAAATTAGGTACAGGAAGTACCTTAGAGCTCACAAATCATTGAGAGTAGTAAGACCCAGCTCAGGTAATAGTGCTTTATAAAAGCACCATGAGGACTGAAAGCCATTTTTAAAGTGTGAGAAGCATACACCACTGTGGAAGAGCAGGTACAGAAATCAGTGGACTGATTCAAACACCACACATCATGTTGTGGCAGAGCTGAGAACAGAACCTGACTTCCACTTCACACCACACTTTCTCATGCATGTCTTCCAAACTGTACGAGCCTTGATGGAGCAGATATTTGGCATAAAACTTTCTAATCAAAGATAAAATAAAAATTTCTTGCTCCACTGCTCCCTGAGGATAAAGTATACTTTGGGGAAAATATTCACGTTACAGACTTGGGTTTTTACAACCACACTGCAAAAACACTGGATAGTTTCAGTGGAAATGCCTATTATTTTTTTAATCAGTACTATATACATAATGATCTATGTTAAAACAATAAAGTATTTTATATGCATTTATCTCTGCCGTGTTATTCACAAATACTACGTTTACTTGAACCAAAAAAACCAAAGTTACATCAACAGCATACCACTATGTATTATGTGTTTGAGTCATGATCTCATGAAGGAATATAACATTTTAACCTTTCGCTTGCAGTTTTACTGTTCAAAATATTCTCATGTTGCACATCATTCAAGTGTAAATCACATTTAGCTAAAGAGGCAATATGAATATTGGGTGGGTTCTAGTAGACTTGACATCTGTTTTCTCACTGCAGTTGAGGAATATTAATTGCATGTATATGTGATTAGTCCAAATGCACTCAATAACCATTAGCTCAAAGAACTTTGTTTCTCCTAGAGAAAATATCCAATTGAACGTGGCCAAAGCACAGACATACATGTGCTTTGCAGAATGAAAAATAAAGTAGAGGTCTTTCTAGAAGAACTCAATAAGCTAAATACAGACTCTCCTTCCCTAGTTGAGTCCCACTGATTTATTTGGACTGTCTGGGAGTAGCCAGAGTGTCCAAAACCAGAACATGAGCCCTAAGGCATTAGGAGGTGTACAGTAAAGCCATATTTTTAACACAATTAGCTTTTCAACACATCGAGATTCATTCTCACTGATCTCAAGAGAAAACAGAAACAAGGAGATATGATTTGGTCATTAGCAAAGAAAATAGATTTTTGTTCAAGTCTGACCCCTGTCTTGCAGGTCTCTTTTGGGGTGGTTTAATGCCTCCTGTTTCTGTGAATCAGGAAAACAGAACAACAACGAAATCAAATTTCCTTCTAGATTTGGCCTGGATGGTTTGACCTGAGATTTATTGGATTGCACTGCTCTTAGGATTTCACACTAATTCTGCAGTCTTCTTTTTACGTCTATCTACTTTTCTGATGCTCCAGCCTTTTCCAGGGAGAGCCACAGGCTGGGCCGACAGGACCCCAGTAGATCTTAGCAGCCATCAGGTCTTGTTAAAATTGTTGCTGTCCTTCCACACATAACACACAGGATGAGTAATCAAGTACACACAGTCATATAAATTCAATACTAATAATAAAATCCCCTGCTTGAATGGACATAGACAGGACAAACATGAACAGTGCCTAAAAATTAAATTAAGGGTCATAAAATGGTTTGGGTAGTCATAAGGAGTCACATTCTATCATGCTGTCTTCATGGTAAGTGCATTAGTGGAGAAAGACACTGCTTAAATTAAGGAGGAAATTAATTTTTGCTGACAGAATGATAAAGCCAGGCATGCTTTTGAAGTGAATGAAGAGTAAAAATCTGCACAGCTTCATGGGTTTCTGAGTAAAATGGGACATTACTATACATTATTTGACTGGGAAACTTACTAGTTAGATAGAGATACATAACCAAAAAGAAGTTTCAAAGCTGGTTTTATGTCACTAATGATGAATCATGATGTTTCCAATCGTATTTAGGGGCTTTGTATTTAAATTGCATTACAATGTCTCAATTCTTCATGATTAATGAGTGTTTTAGGCTCAATATAAACTAATTATGTTAATATGTTTTTATAATTATTCAGACTTTATTTGCAATTAGAAAGAACTTAAGATCTTTGTATGCAAACCAAATTTTATTTAAAATTTAGCTAATTTTGTTTTGAACTTTCCAATGCATTTTAGTCTGATCATGTTTACATACTTCACTTTCTTCAATCAAAGCGAAACATTCCTGTAGTGTCAAAAGACTTTCATTTCAGAACTCCTGACTGATCCAAAGTGGCTTTTTCACAACAGTTCATTTCTGTGCTTTGCTTCCTTGTGAAGGCACCTGCAGGATGGGATCTTTGGCTGCATCTCCCTTTCAGAGCGTCCTCACAGCACCTGCAGGACCTGTGCTTTGTTCCCTCTGAGCTGGTGGAGTGCTGGGCTGTGGGATTGTAAACAGGTACAGGATCTGGCTCTACAGAACTGGACACAAGGATCAGATTCCAACACCTTTGAAGAAGTGTCACATCACAGAAATGTAGTCCAGCTTTGAACTGGGCCAGAAGGAAATCTGAAAAGGTAAACTTGAATTCCATTCAAAGTTTCAAGACCAGCTGTGTTTTCCCAGGATAAGGCTTAATTTTCATCAAGGAAAATAACAGCATTTTAATTTGGCATTAAGTTTATCCATTAAAATTGTTTTCAGAGAAAGTCTGTTTCAAAAAAAAAGCAAACAGGGTGACAGAGCTTCTTATTATCTTCCACCTATGTCACATTTCAAAGAAGACATAGGGAAAGCAACCTTTTCCCTTATTAAAATGGGGAGAAAATCTCAGTACCGAAGTGTTGGAAAACCAGAGATATAATTTTATTTATACCTCTCTTATTTCTATATTCTATAAATAAATAGCTGATATCAAAGATAAAAGAGTGAGCTAAAGAACATCTGCTGTGATGCATCACAGACATTCTGATTTCCTTATGTCAATCCTCTTACAAAGCAGTACTTCACATGCAATTTAGCTACACACTTGATGAAATTCTGTATAGAATACAGAATATTTAGACCATGTTCATCCAAAGCAGTGCCAGCATCATGGGGTTCTACACTGTAATTAGTGAAATCCACCTCACATCACATCATTAAAATGAGTGGGGTTTTCCCTAAATGGCTGGGAATTTTCTGCATGTGTTAATTAAAATGAATACTGGAAGGAACTAAAACATCCTACCATTTTCCAAAATGCTATAAAAACAGACTTGAAGAATTTGGTGAATCAGCTAATAATTTACACTGTTACAGAACAGGCATGTGTTGCCACAACCAGAAGTAAAATTGAAATTCTAAAGGAAATTAGCATTTGAAAGTAAGCAAGCTGTTAAGTAAAAAAGATCTTAGGACTGATTCTCAAAAATCTTCTTCCTTTTTAATTCTGTGAAAGAACATAATTGTATTTCTAATGCTGGTCTATAAAAGCTTCAAGAAAAAGAGATGTGATTTTGCACTCAGAAGGAAACTGTGACTCCTTGGTAAATAAGAATCTGCTTGAACCCAGGATCAAATGAAAATTTCTCTCCAGAGCTGTTTATACCCGCAATAAGCCAAATTGAAATGATACTGCCATTAGATACATCTATTCTGAAAAATGTATCAGGCAGCTACCTGAAGCCTGTAAAACAAAGTTTGCTCCTTGGACAAGTAGAACAGACTGCAAATCATTACAGCTTTTCTCTGAAGGAAGTTTAGACTGAAACTCCTGAGTGCCATCCCACAGTCTCCAGACCTTGTCTGGCAAATTGGAGGTCTGTCACCAAACCAAAAATCAAGATAAGACATCTGATGTTTTTAGGGATGTGGGTGTCAACTTCTGTGAGCCAACAGGAGGGATTTGTCTGCAAGCCACTGAAGTCAGGACAGAGCCTTACAGCTGGAAACTGCAGTAGGATTTTGGTCTAACAACACAGGCATCAGTTTTTGCCTAAAGGCTATGGAAAGGTTGGCACATGGCAGCCCTAGCAAGGGCTTCACCAGAAGCACCAGTGACTCCAGGGGTTCCTGTCACCATTATCCTGTGGAAAAACAAAAATTTCTTGTTCTGTGGAAGGTGTGAGGCTGTTTAGCTGCTGCTTTGTTCCACAGGAATTTTAATACAGATTAGATGAAATTAGCTATCTTCCTGAAGGATTGAGCACAAATAGGTGTTTACTGACAAAGATAAATTGTACTGATCAGAAGAGCTCTGGTGGCTGCATCTCTCTCCCACGGTGTTTCTTGGGAGCATTAGGTCAAAAAATAAAGTTAATTTTCTTATCTTTATGCCTCTTTAGAACTAGTCTAAATTTTTACCATAACATTTCCTAATTGGAGATTTTAGTGTGCTGACTCCATCTTGAGACAGGTTACTCTGTTTCAGAGGCATACAGCAGTACTCTCAGGTGGCTGGGGGGAAAAAAAGTAACTTAAAAGCCAATTCTAGCCTGTGATGGTTTGTGTGAGAAAACTCAGGTGTAGGTGAGAGAAAAAAAGTATTCTTTTAAATAAATCATCTCAGTCTGAAGGATACAAAGCAATATGAAAGTTCTGTTCTTAGGAGTAAGGATGCGATTGAGCTCCAATGAAAGCAAACAGAAAGTTACCTAGTTTTGGAGTCTTTCTCATCATTTTGTTTTGTGCCTTCTTTCCATTTTTCATGTTTTTTATTGGAGAAGGAAGAGAAAGAACTACAAAATCAAAAGGTCTTCACTGATCTCAGCTGAAATAAAAAATTTCTGAGTATTGATTCATGATGATTCCTGCTTCATTGTTATTGCTGTCTGTGTCCATTTAGAGGGAGTGCATTTCAGATTTTTTTTCTGAAATGAGAACATTTCAAGAAATTATCCATTTCAATTTGCTTTTGGCTTTTCACAGGAAAGACTTCTATTTTCATACAGCCTAATAATGAGAAGAAGTAGACAATATTTTTATTTTCCAACATTAGAAACATATGCTTTAGTCCCTACACCATAACAAATATCTCTCAAAGATCACCTCACCAACTGTATGTTAGCCCCTTATGAACCTTTTCATGTGATGCTAGGATGGGAGCACACGATCATCCAGGAAAAGACTTGTTCTTTGAAAAGCTGACAAGAAAATGAGGCAGTCACAGAGACACCATGTCTGGCATGCTGCAGACAGCAGGAGCAGAGGACAGCACAAGCATCCCTTTGGATGGCAGTATGGGTGGTTAGACTGGATTAAGCTGACTGTGACACCTTGTGATACACCTGCAGTGCTGCTTTGGTTAGAAGTCTTGTTGCAAGGGCAGTGCAATGAGATGGTCACCTTCACAGGGAAGTTACAATGCTTGTTAGTACAGAATTTGTGTATTTTACTTTAACAGGAATTGCTCTATGTCAAAGTAGAGATCAAACTCTGATCCCTGCCATGTTAATATATACTGACACCAATATCTGCATTTTCCCTCGTACATTAGTGTGCACAGGCAGAAAGACAAATTTAAAACTTCTGCTAAGCATGTCTTTTGACTTTGATGGCAGTTCCAGGAAGGCAACCAATTATCTTCTTGAATATAAGTAAGAATAGTAGTAAATATCCTTACTCAGAAAAATTTAAGCTTATATAAAGTTCAATTGCTTTTATTTGAAGGTAAAGTTACTCATTAAAGTTAATGAATTTTAAATTGTTTCTTATTAATAAACAACAACAACAAAAATGTCAAATATTGCTGTCAGAGCTTCGCAAAAGATATAAGGAACACAAAATATGTGTTAACATCGCAAAAAGTCATCTGGACAATCTAGTAGGGATCTAGCCCAAATTCATAGCATGTCCTCATTGGCAGTACAGTCCAAAGCAGGAAAGAATGATTATCTATTTAACGTCACCACTGATCATGTGAGCTGCAAAAAAATTAGGACATACAATGAAATGTTTTGGTTGTCTTTTTGGGGGGGGATAATGCAAGATCTTCAGAAATCCTGGTGAAGACTAATGGCACAGGCAATTACCAAGGTGAAGCTCCCTTGACAAATTCCTAAGATTTAAAACAGCAGCAGCTGAGACAGTTTAAAAGGAAAAAGAGACAAAATACAACAGTGGCAAGCATGAATGGAGGATTACACTGCAAAAAGTCAATTAAATTTACAATAATTCCTGTCTCAGGATATCATCAATTGAAAGGCAAGTTCAGAAAGGGGTAGAACTAGCACACAGTGAAGGTACCAAGTGGGAAAGACTCAGACTGTGATGAAGAAGAGAGATCTGTGCAGAGCTGACCCTTTGCAGGGCAACCACAAATAACACTCTTTTAATACTACTTCCATGCCCATGGAGGTGGAGGGTCACTGATCTGACCAGTCTGATGATGTGATATCATGGACTGAGAATGAGAATTTGAATGTTTATGATCAGCTGTCAGCCCAGATGGTCTTGATTGTGTGGGTCAGTTTAGTGTAATCCTTCAGCACCATCATTTTAAAGCAGACTTTTTCAACATCTCATTATCTTCTGTTATGATGTCTGGTTAAACATGCATCAATTGAGCTAAAAAACCCCAAACCAATTGGACTTCAAATACATAGGCTTTTACTGTTAGATTTAACAGGAAAGCAAAAGGAATTTGGAGTGCCAAATCTACCACTCTTTTTCAACAAAGAGCAAATAGCAACAGATTATTGTGAAAAGCCTGTAGCAGCTGATCAGGGATTTTACATATTGATGCATAACTCAGTGCTATGAAAAATGTCATCAGTGGTCAGATGTTCCTCTGGATGGACTGAAATATGGCAACAATCCCCACATTTGCTAAATAACAGATATTGATGTCTGGAAACGACAACCAGAGCCTGGTTAACACAATCCTAAAGTCAGAAAAGATTTGCTAGTAGTTGACAATAACACATAGCATGGTAGGTATGTTCACTTCTTGTGCACAGGATTCAGTGTGATTGCTCACATGAAGCTGGCCACGTGAAAATGGCCACACCATTCTATGATCCTATGAAAGAACATGATTCTCTCTCTATTTAGACTGGCACTGAAGCTAAGTGACATGAATAACGGGAATTGTTAGGTTATTATTATGTTTGATGCATTGGCTAACAATGAAACTGTTTGAAGCCCATAGCCCTGACCTCACTGTCACAGGGAAATGATCAGGATTTACTCAGCCAGTGTCAAATCTTCAGTATAACCAGAGGTTAGTTTATCATAACAGAGCAGTTTTGGCTGCTTCTATGTTCTGTTAGCATACAGCATTCAGGTAACCTCTTTTCCAGCAGAAAGGTTTCTTTTCATTGACTCAGTTGGTTTAGTGTAAAGTAATTGGAACTTCTCATCCATTTCTCATCCACACCCAGCAATTTACAAAATGTTACTACTACAAACCCACAAGTCAGTGAATTATTTTTAAGATCAGTGAAAGTGTAAATTAAAGATCCCTTTTTGTTGCCATGAAAACAGTTCTGTTTTGTGACATAACAGAAATTTTGGTTCAGAAAAGCTGTTAACTTAGTAGCACCACTGGAAACATCAGAAGACACCAAGAAACAATTGAGTAGATTGTACTGGCCCCTATCACAGCCAGTGAATAGCAGGGAAGCCTCTGTGAGTCTCCATGCTTTTCATAGCTCTTTCAAAAGACATTGAAACTAAGGAGAAAAGTTTCAGGACCTGCTCCAATGTAAAATGTAAGACATTTTTTTAAGTGATAAAACATAGCACTCTTTTGTTGAGAAAGGAGAGATTCTGACTGACCATGTTGTTCTCTTATGGATGAGCTGACAAAAACAATCTCTGAAATCATCGCAAGGAGAAACAGGTTGACAGGCATAAACAGCAAAAAAGATACTCCTGGAGAAAATGTATTGCTACAATATAGAAAATCTAAATTTCACTTTACTGTAATAGACTTCTCTGTGAGATCAGGATGCACATAATAGACTATGAAGCATCTTTTTCAGCTGGAAAGTGGGAATATTCACCTCCCTCAGAGTTTCTATGAAAACAACCTCATTAATAACTGAACTGGAAGGCTCTCTGAGGGAAGTTGCTATGGGAATAAAATGTCAAATATCAGTGTACCAAAGTGTTTTCTCCTGCAATAAAATTTATCAGAGTGATCCCCAGGTGAAGGAAAATTCTTTAAATTAAGTTAACAACAAAATCCTCAGTGAGACATCCATCAATCTTATCCATGCAAAGGTCTCTGTAATTCCAAACATGCCAGAGGAAGGTAATAAACCTCTTTGCTCCCAGCTCCTCGGGGCAGCAGCTGTGAAAGCACTGTTCTTGCAAATCAGGGTTTCACAAAATGAGTCTTGGTGCTATGTTAATGGCAGGTTGGGGACCCAGTGAAGAGGATTTTACTCAAACACCTAGAGAGAGTATGAGTTGTTCTCTTTTTCTTCTAAATTCAGAACCCAAGACAAGAGGAGTCTCTCTCCTGAACTGAATCTTCAAGAATTTTCTCTTCTATTTTTAATCACAACTACAAATTAAATACTTGGGGTGGGTAAGGACACTAAAGATCAGAATTATTCCCATTTCAATTGGGATTGCCTCCTTTTTAGTGGTTTTAAACCAAACCATCACCATAGGCTTCAAATAAATGAAAGCAGCTCTAACTAGCAGCAGAATTATGCCTGAAATCCTGAGGTGCAATGGCACATCCCAGGTACAGCCTGGGCCGTGGCTGTGGGACCCAGCTCAGGCTGTGGGGTCACACAGCAGCAGCTGTGGGTAGAATGGGGATTGTAAACAGGAAAAGCTGCTTCTCACCATGGAAAAAGGCAGTATTTAGTGAAATTAACAGCACATCTAGAGAGTACATTTAAGGCTCAGATCTCCACTACAGAAAAATTAAAGAAAATTTCAAGTATTCCATTACTGCCTGGCTACAAAGTAGCACCTCAGAGTCCAATAGACACCAGATACCTCTTAAACTGGACAGATTTCTATTGACTGTTTAAGTAAAAGACACAACACACTTTTAAGAGGGCTGACCTCCTCCATTAATTCTATGTGTTAGCCTACCCATAGTTATCCTTCCTCTGCAGTTAAATGACTTTCACCATGTACTTCAGCACTCAAGTTGCATTTTATTCATAGGTCTGGTAAATGTTTTAAACTATGATATACTCCTTAGAAAAAAAAATAAAATCCATTCTAGAGACAGAACCTCAAATCCCAGCCTCTCAGGTTGTAAAGGCACTGACCTGAACTCATCTTGACAGTTGTGATTTTTAGAGTTATCTGGAGGCAGGAACAGGCTTCTTTTTGAAGCTAGGATTCATATTTCACTGTGTGAATCATCTACTTGCATAAGAATCACTCCACTTCCTCTGCCATTTTGGAGGAAATTTGGTCTCACAAATGTTGTTTTTTTTTTTTACCTCCATGCTCCAGACTAAACTATTGTTGATCAAACATGATCAATTTTTTCTGACTTCAGATGAAGTGATATCCTGAGGTATTAGTTATCATTAATACCTCTATATACATCAATTTTTGTTGTTGTTTCTCTTCTGGGTGGTATAGAAAGGGTAGGAGAAAAAACCTGATTATAACAGCTATATTTAATTCATAAGAAAACTTCCATAATTTCCCTGCACTGCATATTTCTTCATCTCAGTGTTTACAGATAAATATTTGATGATGGAATGGGTAGTTTTTCTATGGAGAGTGAAGAAAATGGGCTGACTGCTGTAGATAAAATGACCACCTAACTGTAGAAGTTTTTTTTTACCTGGACTTGATGATTTATTCTCTCATCATTGTGCTTCTTACCTCTGGGAAATCCTTGTATAGTTATTTACAAGTTATTTATAAGTATGCTTATTTACACTCCACAAGCAATTACACTAAAGCTGATAAGACCATTCATTGCAGAAAACAGTAAACATGAATAAAGAAAGCAGGCACTTTATCTTATATGTCCACTGCTAAGATTAGGAGTTGTCTTTGTTTCAGCTGGGATAATTTTCTTCTTTGTATCTATTATAGTGTTGTTTATTATTATTATTATTATCATCTTTATTATAATTCACTTTATTTCAATTATATTCTTATCTCAACCCACATGTTTTATCTTATTCTGATTCTCCTATAACCAGCTGGGGAGGGGGACAGAGTGAGCAAGCAATACTTGCTTGCTTGCTTGTGTGGTACTTAGTTGCCATCTGAGTATAAACCACAGCTGAAGTGAAATATTAAAGACTTCAAGCAAAGCAAACATAGATACAGTGACAAAACAAACCAAATCCACTTCAGGTCAGCTGGTACAGAGGTGACTGAGGAGAAGGACTTCAGACCAGCCACAGTTCCCAGGTTATGGCTGGATGTTGGCATTAATAGCAGAAGGTCAGTGGACTCTAAGCTACAACTTAGATTTACCTTGTATCACCCCAAAACAGGAAAAAATAAAAACATTCACTTGGTGAGCAGCGTGGGGAGGTGATAGATATTAATGTAAGGAACATAAGTTCTAATTTTAACCACAGAAGTTATTAGGTGCAAAGCACAAACAAATAGTGAGCTGCAGAGGACAAAATTGCTCAATGTAGCAGAAGGCTTGTTAGTCCCTGAAACACTCAGTGGCACTAAATGTGCTTATACCAGTTCCGTATAATCACAGAAACAGAACCTCAAATGAGTTTAATTATGGATGTTAGATGAAAATAATGAATATTGGTGACTCAGTTCTCGAGTTTCATACAGCATACACTGGGTTTGTTTTGATGAGAGTAAAGTATATAAAAAAATCTGTGTATATATAGAGAGAAAGAGGGGGAGAAAGAGGGATACTGTCTAAAAATATATGTGTATTTATATTATATTTTCTTAATTACAATAAAATGGCAAATCAGTATATCAGTGCTTCTTCTGTCTGTCTATGAAAATAATATTAAACAATCTTGGCTTCTTCACAGTACAGAATGGAAAGCTTTCAACACAGCAAAAAAAATATTGTGGCTTTTTTTTATTATTTACAGGTTGTGAAAAGGACTGGAAATGAACTTCATACCACTAAAGACTAGAAGAAACATGTTGTATACAGCAGTAGCCAGCAATCTTTCTTGGGTGATCTGCTGGGGTGTATTCTTCTTTTCTAAATTGAAATGTAGTACTTCAGGGAGATCTTTACAATATCCAGGACATCCTGTCATTCAAAAATTCAGGATGTCATTGATCCACATATGTCTATGGATGACAAGAGGTATATGAAGTACTGAGCAGAGGAAGGTTAGAGTGCTGAGAGCAGCCTCAAGTATACAAATACTCTCAAGTATTTGTATGCCCTGGGAAGCATTTAAAGTTCTCTGCATCTCACAAGTGAGAAACCTGCATGCCACAATCTTTTCTCTGTAATGGAGAGCTACAGCAGTGAAAGGGCTGCCTTCTGTTAAGGCACTTTAAAATCCATGACTGTGCTTCACCCAACACCTCTGAGACAGACTGAGGGCTCCTGGCTCAGCAGCACCAGCAGCCCCAAGTCAAGGCAGCACTCAGCCTAAGTGCTTGGAACCACTGAAAATATGGCATCTCTTCAGCGCCACACATTACTTAATCTCTTCCAAACAGCCCACATAACCTCGCCTCACTCTCAGAAAAGCCTTGTGAAAGCCATGCAGAGTGCAGATGCTATCCTAGCAACAGCTGGAATTTACCTAGCCACCAGACAAGCTCCACTGGGATGTCCTGCCTCCCACAGCCACAGTCAACACCTGTGAACCTGATACCCAGTCCTTTTCCTGAACTATAATTTAAAAGAAAGAAAAAAAAGGACAAGGTAGACTGGGTGATTGTAAATAATTTTTTTTACTATTTTGAAGCTTCCCAGGCGGCTTTACTCTAGCTGCTCTCTTCTCTTGTTTCTCAACAGAGAGCTCACTAAATCCAAAGGACAAACAATTGGCCTGCGGAACTTTTGGATCAACAGCAGAGGTAACTACCCTATGACTCATTGCCAGCAAAATCGCACAGCACTTAGTGCTGACAATTTTTTTCAATAAAGATCAATAAATCCTTCCAGAAAGTCTTTCAATACTAAGATTTAGGGAGAATTTCACACTAAAAATGTATTTCTCTTTCTAAAGTACTTTTCATCTGCTATTATTATTTGCACCAAAAGAATTCTAGTGAACTAACTTAGCTTAAAAACTTGAGCAAGACATGTCACTGGGCAGGAAAAGATATGGCAATAAGGCCATAACTGGCATGAATTACTGAAAAATCACATGCCAAGGCTGGGCAGAGAAGAATCTGAGGAATCTGGCTAAAACTTATGGCTAATCTGCTCCTCTTGTTATGTCCAAACCAATCTCACTAAAAGCTAACTTGGTTTTACAGCAATTCCCCACACATAAGATTGTATTTCTGTAGTTTTCACATGCTAAAAGAGTCAAACGGGATCTAGGCTTCAGAGAATGACTTTCCCTACTTCTCTAAATGATCTTTTGATGATCTCTTGTTGTTTGACTCCAAGCTTTGTGTAGCAGTTCACAGTGCTTAAGATGTGGTATTGCCCCAAAAGCATTTGTAGGCTTTACAGCTTGGACAAAGATTTATCTAAACCTCACTCCAAAAGGCAAAAAATCAATCTTCATAAAAAAATGTGAAAGCAATCCAGGGGGAAGTGGAAGATAGTTTCAGAAAGGTGTGAAGGGCACTCAGGAGGCTGAAAGTGATTTTGTGATTATATTGCATCTATGTTTTAACAAGGTAGCTAAGAACAGTTCTCATTGCTCAGCAAGGGAGGTAGAACAATCTCAAAAGGAAATAATAATTACTGGAAGGATTAGCTCAGTTTGCATTTTTATATCTTAAATAAGGAACAGAAGGTGTTCCCTTATCACTGCAAAAATAGGAAAAAGAAGGAAAGTATTTTTTGTCCACTGCAGCAGGTTGCCTTGTAGTATATTTATCTTACTAAATGCAACAGTCCTTCTTCCACAGAACACTGTTAACAATAGAACGATGAGGTCAGTGCTCTAGTTTATTCAGTATCATACCAAGAAAAAATGACAGGGCAGAAAAGTGCATCAGGTGTAGAACTTATCTAAATGTTTCTAAATTTCAAAGAACTAGAATTGATATTTATTTCTTAACGAAAAAAGAAAGAAAATGAGAAAGAAACAAAAAATCACTAAAATATTACCAGATAGAACATAAAAGCACTGATTTAATTCACATTTTGAGTCAGATAAACAAACTGTAGGGTAGATTTCATGAATATATCTAAACCAGCTTTTTTCAAATTAGACCAAAATAGAGAAAGTTTAATGAAGTATAAAACAGAAAAATTCATATTATGTTGTGATATTATAAAGAAAATATTTATGGGAATATAAAATTTGGGAAATAAATGTCAGATTCATCAACCATGTTCAGTTATCATTAGAGCCTCACAAACGTGTTTAAATATGCTGTCACCAACGCTAGTAATGCTTTCTAAGAACATCCTTTGTTTTAAAAGGAAAATACATTTGTCATAATTGTGAGATGAATGAAACTTAGGAGTCTACATGTACTTAATACTCATATCAGAAAATACAATACAACATTTCTAAGAACAAATTACAGTGTTTGATACTTTCGTGTCAAGATCTGTGACAGAAATCATAGAAAAGAGGTGTAGGAGAAAAAAATTATTGTAAAGAATATTCCGTTAGTTGCAGCAGAAATAAATCATAAGCAAAACTGGAATAAGAACCTTGATGGACTGACTACCAGAAAAACAAACTGAAACCAAAGAATCATGCAATCTTTTATGTTGCAAAAAGGCCTTCAAGATCTTTGAGCCCAACCAGAAACCTAACACTGCTGAGTCCACCACTAAACCATGTACACAAGGGCCCACTCTCCAGGAAGCTTTCCTTGCTAGGCTGGAAAATACAGAAATCTGATAGTCTTTAGAAGACAGGTGGTGAACTAAGAAGATTTTCACAAACACCTTTTTGCGGAATTCAAATTTCCAGTGATTAAAAACAGTGACCTCACAAATCCTAGCCTTTCTATTCAGACTGTTTCATTTGCTTATTAAAACCTAATGTTGACGAGAGTCAAAGTGGAAATTAAGTAGTTAAAGATGAAGTCAAACTGAGCACGTGAGAGACAGCTGCATGTAAATAAGTCTTCTAATTGTTGGAGTGGAAAATAAGTTATTTGGAAACAAAAGGAAGGAAGTCTTCATTTCTGTGGTACAAAAGTACAACCTTGCTCATACCCTTGTTGATGGATATTTGAGGTGAATGCTGACTGCCTAAGGGAATAGACCAATGCATAACATTAAGGTTTTCTTGAGGACAAGCTGAATTCACGTCACATGCAGTGCTTTCATTCTATTTGTCAGATTTTAGTAAGAGAGGAATCTGAAAGGGAAAGCCTGGTAGTACCCACCAGTGAGCAGATGCTTTATTTCCTTCTTTCCTCTTTCCTCCAGAAATGTGTGTTTTATAAAGGTACAGTACTATGGTGTAGTACATAAATAGTATACATTGGCCTAACTATAAAACTGTACTGTATGCATGTAATGTAAAATTTAAACCATATAATGTTAATTTCTAATATTTTAAATGTAAATAAAAGGATGTTCCATCAAACACTGTATTAAGAGAATCAGTTCTAGGTCTAATGAACATATTTATGCTCAACATTCTCTTGTACTGAGAAGGTGGAGACATCTTGAGCCCCACCAGTGCTCATCTGCAGATACAGTGTGATTTGAACATACATTTCTGATAAAGAAAATGGTTTCCTGGGATCAAGTGCAGTCAAATAAAAAGCAGCATTATTCTTCAAAACATTTAATGTATTAGAGACTGAACCCTAGAAAGTAAACCAACTTTGTTCTTTTTTAACCATAGGGGAAAAAGACAAAGACATTTGCCTGTTCTTTTTTTCAAAGACCCTGTATTTGCTATTCATGCCCAATTTTGATTGAGTCCAAGGAAACTCAAGAGTATGATTTAGTTACAAAAACAACTTTTATTGATCTCTTCAGTTTTTCATGTTTGCATAATAACAATCTTTTACTTTTTCCTGTTGCAGGGAATCTTACATACACACACACACACGTGTTCAAAAGTACAACAGCAAATTAGGCAACAGTTCAATGCAGGCCTACATTCGGCAGTAAGTAACGTCACTCAAGGTAATCAATTTAACTAATCCATGAAACTAAGTAGAACTATGCTCAAGAGAGATCACACCCTCTGATGTGCACAGTGCTTACTACTGCTGCTCTCTCCCCCCCAAAAGTCCAAGCTGTTCCTGCTGAGTTTGGTGGGTGTCCCATACCTTTTGTTCCTTCCCCTCACATGTTTTACCCTGATAGGATGCTGTGGAGCTCTTTTACCAGACTGAACTAGACATTTTCCTTTTTAATTGAATATTGTGTAAGAATTTTTACATTGTATTGATTCATCTCAGCAGCAACCTTTTCTCTTCCACACCTTTCCCATCATCTCAGCATTAACTCACTCTGTCTAAGTCAAAATGTGGTGAAACTTCCAAAATAACTTGACATTCGTTCCTCTATTCCACCCTTCAGTGCTTAGTCACAGGTGTCACTGCCCACCAGGTTTTGCTTCAGGAAGGTGTCACTTTTTGCCTTCTCAAGCTTGATTTTTGAGAAACCTAGAAGAGAGTGAGTCTTGTGCTTGTCCAACAAAACCTTGCCTTATTTGGTTTTATGCCCACATTCAGAAAATACTATAAAAAGACAGTTCTGGTGAGACAGTTCTCTGAGGATCTATGAATAAGATCATAATTCCTTACCACATTTTTTTCCCCCAAAGATTTTCTTGGCCATTTTTTAATTCAGTCAGGTACAGCATTTGATTCCAGACTGAACTTAATTCATTGGACAGTATAATACCCAAGGTTCACAAAAAACTGCATCTCCCCCTGGTAGCTACTGCTGGCTTTGTAACCCACATTCACACATGCACATCAAGGAATCCTTTCGCTTTCATGCCAAGTGCTATCCATGACTCAGTGTCTGTCACACTGCAGCCAGGTGGGATGAGGTAGATCTGTTCCCCCTTGTTCTATGGGAAGCTTTCAGATCTTTTGAACTCTACTGGAAGTGAAGCCAACATCGAGCAGTAGAGTCAGTTTAATATCTCTGCACACTGGAAAACCATTTTTCCTGGTATAAAACCAAACATTTACTTCTCAGATTGCCACCCCTTCCACCATTCAGCTTTTCCAGTCCTTCAGAACTCTGCTCTCTGAAAGCCTGCTCTTTGGCACAGAAAACAACAGCAGCACAGCTGAAGGAGCAAAGCCTTTTCACTGCAAGGAACAGCTGTGGGTACGGATGGGAGACAATGCCTGAATTTGTGAAGGAGAGATTGCGAAAGCAATGGTGTTGAGATTGAGACAATAATCTTCTTTTCTGAGTTTATTTCACAATCAGAATTTTCTGTGATCTTGAATAGGAGTCTCTAAGCTTACTTTGTTTGATGCTTGGTTAACTTTGAATTATTTATACTCACTTATTCACAAAAAGCCTATCTTGATATCCAGGCACACTACATAACACATACTGCAACATGGGTAAAATGTTACCTCTCCTGGGCACTTCCTCAATAACAAGCCAACAAGAAATTCCTTCATGCTCCGAGTTAGGTGTTATGCCAACCACTTTTGCAAATTTTGGAAGTCTACAAAAGCCACAGCAATAACTTCCATGATGCCTTTGTTTAAGATGGAGATCCTGACAAGGATGTTTCCATCAAAACAGAAAACTAAATCTTGGAATTGTTAGAAATATTACTAGGAAGGATCTCGAAAATTTATCTGGACCATCTCTAAGATATTGCTGGCAGAGATTTTGTTGAATTTGGATGATATGAAGTTAAGTACAATTGGCAAATACTTCAGCTGTCCCTGGAAAGAATCTTGGTTCTAATCCTGATGGTGTGAGGTAAATCTGATATTGCACATTTTAAGGATATTCAAATGGTGGAACAAAGATGCTCATTTGAGATAGCAAACAGCTAAGATCAAAGTGCCAGGTGCATCTTCTTTAGAGCTCCCTGTAAAAAAGGGAAAACTGATACAGTGCTAAACTTCACCTACAATTATCATTTAGTGTCTGAAGAGGTCCACATCATTTGTGTGCATTGTTCCAAAGCCCAAGTCAGGAAGATTGAGGGCTGATGGTGATTGTGATGTCATGATACTCCTTCTGAACCTCCCTGGGCACAGACCATGTAAACTTTCAACAACAGTTTTCCATTTGGTGCTTCTGTGGCTACCTGAAATTATCATATTGTTTTTCTGTGCTGTCCTTTCTGTCTATATTCTCCCACTGTCTCATATCATGCTGTAAGTGTAAGCTCAACACTGATCCATTTTGTTCTGTGATTGTACAGACACTGTTATTAGGGCTTCTGAAGTGTTTTGCACTACACATGATGATGACTTCCTGTCTAAAGTTCAATAAATAAAAAATAAAATTGCACAAAATTCAACATGGTCATAAAACAAAATATTAAAAAATCCAGTGGTCTGCATCTAGTTTATCTAAAACATTGATATTCAGCATAAAATAATGCCTTTGGCAGCTGTGGTTTTCAACAGAACTGCCTTTGAGTGGTTTTTAAATCACATTTTGGTATTCTTATCCAATTCAGTTCTAAAGGGAACTGGAATACTCATCTTTGCAAGGAAAAAATAAAATGCAATGTAACACCATAGAACTTCCACGAACAAACTAAAGATCCAGCAGAAATATTGATCTCACATGATGTTTGCTACTCTGTCTAACAGAAGGTGTTTAGGTTCCAACCCTTTACTTAGGGCTGATCTTTAGGGCTGTATTTTATGAAACAAATTGTGTGAAGAGAGTGTGTTATTATCCTTGTGATCCGAGTTGTGTGCAGCAGCTTTGTGACTGCATCAGGCATTGTCCATTACAGCTGTGTGGCAGCAGGATGATGAGCACCATCATATCACTGACAATAACTGGACACTGCATACTCTGTTCCCAATCTGACTCATTTTGACATTTAACCGTTCCTTTAAATTGGTTCCAAGTAAAACTGTTGTTTGCAATTTTTCTCTGTGTCACCTTATAGTTCTTCAGCTTTCACTGCACTTACACATAAACTCAGCCATTATGCTCAGAATTTAGCTACCTGAATCCATACTAATTGCAGGCTTTTTTCTTAGGCTCTTTATCTGGATTTTAGGCTTTTAGTACAAGTCTTTTTCAGCAGCTGGCCATTTAATAATGACGTTTTCTGACACTCACCAACAATTTTAAATCCTTCATTAAAGCTGAAGGCTTTTCTAAAGGGGAGAGGTAGAAATCAATTTTAAATTACAACGTCAAATTGGAAGTTTAGCTCCAGAGGACAGATGCTATATTCTCTAGTACATAAGATTTCCATTGAGCTCTGTAGTTCTGACACTGCAGCAGAACAAAGCCTTACGGCTCAGCCAGGGAAGTGGGACTTCAGCACTCCCTTGAAGTAGATACATGAGCACTACAGTGAATCAGATTCTGGCCATGAAGAATAAGCCAAGACGTGTTGCTATGCCTCATTTCCCACACACAAGACTACACTACTGAGGCACAGCCTGTCACAGTGACCTCTACAGAGGGGTGTTCCAGCCCTGCAGCTTCAGGACACTCAGTGCGAGGTTCTCTGGAAATACATATTTACTTCAAATGTAAAGTCATGTATGACAAAAACAAAACCAAGCTCTTGAAAAGTTCAATATAATTATTTCTAAAAATAACTGTAGCAAAACTGACTTTTTAAGGCCCAAATAATCAAATACAACTGCTATATCACTTGGCAGAACCAGCTTCTAACTTATAACACTTTGTTTCTTATCCTTTCCTCTGTATCTTCCACCACAATGTAGGCAAATATGTTATTCCTCTTTGATAGTAATAATATCTCTCCTGAGTCAGCTCTTTTCTAAATTACTCTTTTTGACTATTTCTTTTTCACATTTTGAATATGATAGTAATTTTAACCAAACACAGTCAAGCAAATCCAGCATGAAAGACACTCTACAGTCATAAGGTTATTGCTGATGTATTCATTACCTGTGATATTTACTGAGAATTTGCAAGGAGCATTTACCAATGGTGAATATTAGCCTTATGCTTCTATTGCCATTCTTGTGAACGTGTTGCTGTTTCTGAAGAGTTGAACATGAGGAAAAATTTTCCTCTTTGCTCTCCTGATAGAAGCACTGGATATACATATTCAGGAGAGGGTAGTTGTTATGAGAAGAGGAAATATTCAAGGCGAAGAGAGTCAGGTTCCTTTGCTTCAGTAGTATTAACCAAAATAAAACTGTTTTCCTTTTACCTGAATTGACCACACAATTTGTGTAGCACCCTGCTTAAAATGCTTTTTAAATGTCTGAAGAAATGTTATAATTCCACACCACATAAGGGTCTAGCTTTGGTAAGAGGTAGTGATGCTGCACATCACCAGACCTGGTTCTCTATCCAACCTATACAGCAATAAAAATCAAGGAATGAAACATATTTTTCTACGTCTTCAGCCAGAGTACGAGGTCTAGGCAAACAAAGGGCTCCGTTCTCTGGATTATTCCTAGCTGTTGTTGTGCCTCAACCTAGACTAAGAAGAAGAAATGAGATAAATACAGCATGGTTTTCCCATAAGTTTTTTGCGCATGAGTAACCAGACACTTCTCCTTGATAACAAACTTATTTTGTAGAAGATAGAGTTGGCTTAAATTTAATTTTTCTCAGTTTTGGTGGAATGAGATGTAAGGAAACATAAGCAAAGCTGAACAAGGTGAGTATAAACTGACAAAAGGCAAGGTGGGCCTATTATTTCTGCGCTGAACAGACGAATGGGGATACAAAGATCATAAAATAACCCCAGGACAGCATCTATGCTAGTTTTGGCTGGAGTAGAGTTAAATTTCTTCAGAGCAGCTCGTGTGAGGCTGTGTTTGGAATTTGTGCTGGAAACAGTGCTGGTAACTCAGGGATGTTTTAGCTATTGCTGAGCAGCACTTCCACAGAGCCAAGGCCTTTTCTGTCCATCATCCCACCCCACCAGTGGGGAGGCTGGGGCTGCACAAGGAGCTGGGAGGGGACACCGCAGGACAGCTGACCCCAGCTGACCCAGGGACATTCCACACCTTATCCCACACCATATGGCTTCATGCTCAGTATTTGAAGCTGGATGAAGAAGAACGAAGGGGGAAACATTCAGTGTGATGGCATCTGTCTTCCCAAGTCACCATCACATGTGATGGGCCCTGCTCTCCTGGCTATGGCTGGACACTGCCTGCCCCTGGGAAGCAGTGAATAAATTCCTTGTTTTGCCCTGTGTGTGTGCACAGCATTTGCTTTCCCTAATAAACTGTCTTTATCTCAACCCATGAGCTTTGCCACTTTTATTCTTGTGATTCTCTCCCTCATCCCACCTGGAGAGAGTGAGCAAGTGGCTGTGTGGGGCCAAGTGAGTTGCTGCTTGGGGTTAAACCACGACAGTAACACAGGAAAAAGCATTATTTAGAAATGGAAAATACGAGGCTGGCAGGGGTTAACAGCAAATAAGATTAAGTCTGGATATGATCCAGCTGAATACTTACACGAAGTGTTCAGTGGTCTTGATAATTGACATGGAGTGATCAGAGTGGTCATAATTTAAAACATTGCATAAAGAAGAATTAGAGTGTTGCAAGGAAAGAAGTGAGTAATCATCTTTGAGACTATGAATAATAGAAACGGACCAAAATTCAGTCTTGCTAAAGGCATAGGATCACCAAAAATTTCTAATGTGGATTGGAGTTCATCAGTGGAAATTACTGAGCAGGGGACTGACCACAGGGTGACAGAACCATTCACATGATATGTCCATGAAAAGTGTATGTGCAATTATAGGCTGTACTAGAACTTATTTCCAGTAGAGAACGGGATGTATTCTTTTCCAACACAAGGTCCTGGTGAAAACTCACAATTCTGTGTATAATTTGAGTTACCTGTGTGAAACCAAGACAGGTTCAAATGCACAGATGCCAGGCACAGGAAACGAGAAAGCAGTAGAAGTAATACAAAAATAGAAAAGGTTTCCATACAAATCAAAGCGTGAGAGGGGACATTTTTGCTATCAAAGCCCCAGAATAATCCTGGAGGGGGAGAGCATTTTAAACTAACAAAAACTTGAATTAAACACAAATCTTATAAGTAGGTTAAGAAATCTAGTCAGGAAAACAGACATTTCTAACCATTCAACGAGTGAAGTTCTGGAAGATCCTTCTAATAAAAATGGAACACAGAGAACTAATGTAGCTGGTAAAAATGGTATGAATTACTGGCTTTAAAAATATTAGGGTATGATAATGATGTGTTGTACTGGCTGTAATAACTGAGGACTAACAGCATGTAGTTCAGGCTTCTGGTTCTCTAGAATATTTTTTCTATTATCCTGAGCATAGAGGGGAGTCTACATACAGCTTACAGGTTTTAGATCTACTCAATGGACCAGCAGCTCTTCTCATCAGAAAGCAGGAGTTGTAACTCTGGAACAGACACCCTGTAGGCTTGTCAGGCAGCACCTGGGTGCTCTTCACACACTACTTCCATATATTTATTTATTAACTAATATACTAAGTAACTTTTTTCTACAGCTTCCAGAGGGATGATAAATTGTTTTAAAACTTTACTTCCAAAAAATCATGTTTTATTCTACATCCATCATAAACATGCATGCATATAAAATGGCAATACTTTTTTCTGCTCATAGTTATAATTTTAAGAGGCAGTTGTGTCAATATACATGGACATATATATACACTAAATATATTAGTTTCTAATATTTCTACATCTTCACACACAACTTACCTATTCCAGTTCTCTGATTGTCATTCTTGGGCAATTATACCATCTCAGGAAACAAATCCACTTCTTGTTATACTTTTTCATTAGCTGTTGTTTTGGGGGTTTTTTTGTAAATTACATATTGAGTCCAATATTGTGGGAAATGGTGACTTCTATAGCTACTAGTGGGAATATGAAAAAACAGCTTCATTTTGTATTAAATTCTGTAAGATACATTTTCAAAAAGGAGATATTTCCCCATGTTGTTTAGGTACTTGGGAAAACACCATCCTGAATAATATTTTGTAAGTACTATTGGAAATTGGTTATTGTTTCAAAAGTGATGGACTCTTCTGAACTAGATGGTTGTGCCAAGCTAAATATCTTAAGAGGAATAAAAGATTATATTAGGAACATTCATAATGGGGAAAACCACCTCAGAGCAAATCAAAGCCATGCAAAGAATAAATAGTGGCCTAATTGAAATCCATAAATGCTTCATGTGGGTTTTTTTATTAGCTGTTAATAATGGCTGCATTGCAGAAATATTTTCTGGATAGAAAGAGAACTAAGTGCCATGAAAGTGTTTCTGCAATAATTTATTATTGAACTGTGTTCATTTTGTTCAAAAACTGACCACAATTTTGTACCATGGAAAAAAAAAAAATAAAGGTGATAATAATTCGTGGAAACTGCTAACAAGAGAGCCCAATTAGAAGTCTTCAAAGGCAGGAGCATGAGTATCTTTTTACTTTAGGGTGTCCAGACAAGATTAACAGCGTGCTTTCACTCTGGAGTATCTCTCAGTGAGTTACCTCAAGGTTTACAACACCAATTGTGCATGGTTGAGGCTTTACATGGGGGGAGGCAANGGTGTGTCTTTCTCACTTGTATTGTTTACACAGCACGACCTATGGCAAAGGTCTGAAATTTTTTATCAGCACAGGAAAATGGCTCCACAATACACAAATGGTAAACAATCTGTCCCATTCCCCACACAAACAATGGAATGTTGTAAACCACACCTCACCACGCTTTGCCAAGGAATAGGAAATGGTCACTTCAACTTTAATGCAAGTAAAGATGTAGCCACCCTTTCAAGCACTTCACATGCATTTAGATGTTTTCCCCCACTAGCAAAACAACACAAATATCTCCATGTGCCCTGAACATATAGGATAGAACATGCATGTTTTTGACTTGTTGTGAAACCCAGGCAGCCAGAACAATGTGAGTCTATTAAGACACAATCTCTTCCTAATAAAATATATTGGGAACTTCTGGGGAAGTTCCTCAAAATTAAGCACCCATTGTCCAGATAGGCAGCAACATCTATTCCATAAGTAACATTAAATATATTTCTATGTTAATACACAAATATCTGCTTTCTAAGAATGCTGTGTTCTCTCTGCTTCAAGACCCGAAATTATTTGAATTGAAATGTATTCACATAATTCCAATTAAATATAGTCTACACTGGAAAATTACACTGAAATGCATAAAGGGGAAAGAAACACCACATTTTAGGCAAAGTTTTCCATTGCCTTCCACAAACTTTACAAGATACACTTCCTTATGACATATTATTGAGGTAGCAGTAGAAACTCAGAGTAATAGAACATGATAAAAAAAAGTTTCAGAAAGTAAAGGTGATGGAAGAAGTATAGACTAAGGGAGACATCGCCATTTAAAACAGGCAGGTGGGCAAAGATACGATTATAAACAAAACTAAAAACGTGGGCATCCATCTCAAAAACCGTGCCCATTCATAAACGCAGGTTTGAAGTTACCTGCCATGTGCTTAAACCCCAGCTGACGATGTGCTAGTCTTGAGCCCGTGCCTAAAAGCAGCCACCCACTCTCTCGGTGAGGATGGCTGGACAAAGGCGGGCTCTGCCGCTGCTGTCCCCGGGCAGCGCACCCGCAGCTGGCCGCCCGCGGGAGGATCCGCACCCGCGCCGACCGCACGGAGCGGGGCCGGACCGCGCCCGGCCGGAGGTGCCGCGGCCCCGGGCGGGGCTCGGCTCGGTACCGCGGACAGCTCCGCACTCACCGTCCTCGTTCTCGTCGAAGACGGGCGCCCTGTGGGAGTGGCCGCCCCCCATGTTAGTCCGCGGCCGGCTCCGCATCCCCCGCCGCCAGCATCCCGCGGGGCGCGCCGGCGGCACCCCGGCAACGGGGCAGCTGCCCGCCCGCCGCCCGCCCGGCCCGGCCCCGGCCCGGCCGGGGGAGCCTCCGCAGGGCTAGCAGTCACCCTGCGACATGAAAGCGATCCGTCTGCCCCTGGCAGAGACCGCTGCTGCCTGGCACGCACCGACTTGGCCCTTCTCTCATCGCGGAGGGGCAGGGGAGGGAGGGAGTTAGGGGAGGAGGGAGGGATGGAGGGGGGGGAGGGAGGAGGCGGAGGTCCTGCTGCTGGTGGCTTTTGGTAAGCGGTAAAAGCTGGATCTACCTGGATCCTCGCGGATCTTCCCTCCTCCGCTTTCCCTCCTCCCAGACCTCCACTGGGGAGCGCGGAGTCCCGCTCCTGCCCCGGCAACGGGGTCGGCCCCGCGCCCTGCCCTGCCCTGCCCTGCCCGCCCCCCCGGTGGCGATGTCTGATAGGGAGTGGGTGCAGATCTGTTCCTGCCGCCCGGCCGGGCTGGCAATACCGGGTGCCCGTCGCTCCCGAGGCGCGGGAGAGGCGGGAGGGTGAACGCTGCCGTGGGTCCAGATAGCTTTTTGTTTTGCCTCCCGACTGGGAGGGGACGTTCACCGCCGTTCCGCAGCCCAGAGGGACGGGCTGAAGTTCCCCGAGTTTCCAAAGTGGTAAAAAGAAGCGAAGGGAGCTGATCCCTCCCGTTCCCCGGGCAGGGCGGCCCCGGGAGCTCGGCCGGAGCGGGCGGGCGGCGCGGGCAGCCCGGCCCCGCAGCGCCACCTGCCGTCCGCACCGGGCAGCCCCGGCCCAGGGGCGGCTGCCGTGTCCGGGAGCGCGGCTCCCGCAGGGCTGGGCGGTGTGCCTAGAGATGGGAAAGGGGAAAACGGGTGCGGCTATACACGTGTGTGTGTGCCTGGAGATGGGAAAGGGGAAAACGGGTGCGGCTATACACGTGTGTGTGTGTGCCTGGAGATGGGAAAGGGGAAAACGGGTGCGTCTATACAGGGCTGGGCGGTGTGCCTGGAGATGGGAAAGGGGAAAACGGGTGCGGCTATACACGTGTGTGTGTGTGTGTGCCTGGAGATGGGAAAGGGGAAAACGGGTGCATGTATGCACGTGTGTGTATGGAGATGGGCAAGGGGAAAACGGGTGCGTCTATACAAGTGTGTATGTGCCTAGAGAAGGGAAAGGGGAAAATGTGTGCGTGTATACATGTGTGTGTGCATGGAGTTGGAAGAGGGGAAAATGGGTGCATCTATACACATGTGTGTGTGTGGAGATGGGAAACGGAGAAAAACCTGCGTGTTTACACATGTGTGTCTGTGCGTGTGTGTGTGTGTGTAAAGAGATGGAAAATGGGAAGAATGTGTGCATGTATACACGTGTGCGTGTGTGTGGAGATGGAAAAGGGGAAAATCTGTGCATGTATACACGTGTGTGTGCATGGAGATAGACATGTGTGTATGTGTATACACGTGTGTGGAGATGTACATGGGTAAATATGTGTGTGTATGGACACGGGCACATAAATATGTGTATGTGTACATGCATACGTGTGTGTGTGTCTGGAAATCACTCCCCTCTAAAAATGCGTTAGGGAAAACTGCCAGCACCAGTAAGGGATAACACGGATCACCTGCCATGTAGCAAACAATGAGAGCTTTCTAGGCTTGCTGTTGATATTTTTAGACAGAAATAGCTGTATCACTCCCTTACAAAAAGTCTACCATTAGCAACTTTTGAGGTAAAGTAGAAACAATTGCATTTGGCACTTCCTCCAAAGGGAAACAGGTAAAAAATTTGAATATCTGTATTAATATTGTATCCAGGTCAATGCCTTTGCAGTTCCTGCAGGGGAAACCTGCAGACAAAAAAAAAAAAAGAAAAATGGAAGTTGCATTTTTGGCTTCTTCACTGTTACATGGGGAAAAGAGGGAGAAGGAATAGAAGCCTGAAGCCAGGGTATATGTATTTCCATATGTAGAGGCAGAAAGTCTTTACCATTCTCCTGTAATGTTTTTTACCCTTCTTTCAGGATAGCTGTTTAGAAAAACCGAAGAACAAATACTACAAAGCAGAACTTTCAGTCTCTTTGAGTATGATTTTTACCTGCCTTAGTTACTCTCATCACCTGTCTTTGAACCCAATATAATGCTGCTGTAACCTCTCTGGAAAAGGCTGATGAGACTTAAATGAAGTGGGTAAGATCCTGTGCTGTGTGGCTAAGAACTTAAGCCTTGCAGCCTCTACAAACCCAGAAAACTGATAAATTCAGACATGGTAATATTTTTTTCCATAAGTAGACATGGACAGATTGTATCACCTGCTGATGTCCTCTACGTAAATTATTTGGTTTACCGTTATTTCATGTGAAAGCATTTGCAAAATAGGGAAGCTTTCCCTATTTTGACCCATGATTATTCTTCTAAAATGGAGTCTGACTTACTCTTTCTAATTCTTCTGTTTATTATTCACCCATTCAAAGACTTAGTCACCCAGTCAGAAGAAGAAATAATGTCATGTTGCTGAGTTTGCGTTCCTTCAGCCAGAGGACAGCAATAGGAATTAGGAATCACAGACTTTCAGCTCTCTTTTGGGTTAACTAGTCAACCTGGTGCTTGATGTTAATCCCTTTTCTTTTGCAGGAACAAGGAGGACTGCACTTAGGTTTCAGCTGATAAGAGTTACCTTCTGCCTGAGCTAAGAGCTTACATCTAGTCAATCTAACTGCTTTAATTCACATGGAAGTGTTTTAAAGTGATCTTTCAAGTAACATGAAGAGCTAGTTTTCCAGTAAGTCCCCAGGCTAATCATTTTACACACAAGAAATCCACCCATAGAGTATAAGTATGAGGGATGAGCAGGAGCTGTTTGGTATTCCATTGCATGAAGAAAATACAACTCCATTAAAAACTACTTTAAACTGTCTCCAAGAGTTGTTCTGTTTCTTTTTTACATCTGACTTCCCTCACGTAGACCAGCAGTCTAACAGGTTTTCTGAGATGACTTTCTTGATTTCATATGGCAAGGCCCATCATCAACCAAAACAGTTCTAATTATTTACAGAACAATGAGTTGCATCTCTCCATTAATTAGTCATTCGAAGTAGACTTGTTTGTTGTTTTGACTCCTTTTTGACATCTTTGCAATAAATCTACCCTTGATTTGAGCAAAATTCTGGCTTATGTTTAAACCTCAGCATAGCTACGAGGTTAAGACAAATAGCACGCTGTGTTAATGTGAGATGTGAAAAATTGGCATTTAGTAATAAAGTATTGATGAGACATTATTTTTTATTAATTGATAACATAGTATTCCTCTATAGCTCTTGCACTTGAGTAGTGCCAGATATTATCCTTCATGGTGATTTTCTATAGAAACAGACCAAAAAATAGATAGTCTCACAAGAATTGTTGGTTTTGCTGTACTGAAAGCAATGTAATGTATTCTTTGCATCTGTGTCTTTGCTCTGAACTAAGATGTGTTTATCTGATACTCATCATCTTCCTGGGAGCATCAATGACGCTGCAACTAAACCAGAAGTTGTTTACATAACGGTGTTCAATGGTACTAAGCTTAGATGTGTGCTCAGAGCCCAGCAAAGACTCAAGGAAACCAGTGGCAGTTTTCCAGTACCTTTGACATGACTAATATCAAGCCTTGGACACATGGGCTGTTTATTCACGTGGTCCTGGGTTATCCTTTGTCCTTTGCAACCCTGAATGCATGCTGAACTCTGAACAGATGCAGAACTCCAGTATCTTTTTTCTTAAAAATATTCAGAACAATCTGAATTCCACTGCATCTGCTTCAAATTTAGCAACAACTCTTCAAGAACAATTACTCATATGTTTTTCCAATTGCTTTTTTAAACCAGAAATAAGTCTGAAATTCTCTATCATAACATCATGCATATCAGAAAAGCTCTCTGAAGCCTGAGAATAATTAAATGTTTACTCTTCTGGGACAGAGATTTCTAAGCTACAAGCAGTTTCTAAGTCTTCCAAGACCAAAACCAAACCAAACTTCTTATGCTTATCTTTTCTCTGAAAAGACAATCAGGTTTTGCTTGAGATAGACAAAATTCTAAACTTAAAAAAAACTATTTTATTTTTAGCAGGTGACTGCTGCATAGCCTATGCAGAAAACACAGTAGGGAAAAAGGACAGTCTAAAATGGAGCTCTTTTCTTCCCCCTCTTGTCTTTCCCCCTTCCTCTTGCAATCAGCATGAACATCATTTTAAGATATTGTTTTACATTTTCATTTAAGGCTTATGTTGTCTGGCTTAGATTAATAGTGATTTTTTTCAGATCTCCATGCAGTGTTAGCAATAAAGAAAATCAAATATGATTACACTCCTTTGCATTATAAAACTTCCCTCAGGGAATTCAGTGGTTTAAAGCCACTAATTCTGTGATTACAGCTTTTGCATTAAAATGCTCCTGATGAGACTTACGGGGTGAGGGTGACCTTATAGTTCTTGATTTCACAGCATATCTTGTTGATATGCTAATATTTGTAAATTACAGACTGTTTACACAGACATTTTTGTGTTTGAATACTATCCTGGAGTTAACAAAGAAGATATTAAAATAGCATCTTTAATCTTTATGATTATGACTACTTTAAAAGGAAAGATGATGGCTTCAAAAGGTCCCCCCCTTTGGAAACNGATGAGTAGGATGTGATAAAAAGCTGAAATCATAAGAAAAATTTTGTCTTTCCATGGTTTGCTCTCAGAACATGGCCTCTGCTCATATTTTTTTTTTTTTTTAGATAACTTATGCATGGGGAATATTTGCTAAAGAACCAAGCAAGAAGCAAGAACTTGAAGTACATGCTGACAGTCTTCTAGTCCCTCTTCAGGCGTAAGTGCTTGCTGCTCCCAAGAAAGGCCAGAGACTGTGCAAATTGACTGGCTCCTATTTCACTCCAGATGAATTTGGAGAAAACTATTTCTCCTAAAACTCTTTCAAAATAATGTTAAACCCCTGGAGTTTTATTGAGATTTACTGTGAAAAGTGGTAAGTCTCATTGGTATCATCTGGCACATCCATGCAAGAGGCAGAGTATAAGTTCAAGCACAAATCAAAGTTTTTAACAACTGGTCCGAGCACAGACCAAAGTTTCCTTTACTTTGCCAAGGTTAATGTTGGAAGAGAGTAGCTTAGTTTGGCTTCACAACCTGCTTTCCCAACTGCTCCTTCCCCAGCAGTCCTATCTCTATTCCCCAAGACACCAGTTTAAAGCTTAACAGAGTTTTGGACTAATCCCAGTATGTGTTACCAGGCATGGATTTGTGTGAGGATACAAGCATTTATAGCCAAGATAATGGAGCATGGAATAAATTCATGGACGAGCCATGCACAATCAAATCTCATGGTTAGAATGGGAGTGTTCCTTTTCCCATCATCCATTTTACAGGGAGGCTGACAGATTTCACTAAGGGTTATTTATAAAAGGCTGTCAGACAGATCCTTCATTTGCATTACGTGTGTGTGAACACAACACAGCACAACTCAACAACACAACACCACAACAGTGAGCATTTACTCAGATCTGCTGTATCTTCAGCCTTCGTTCAGGAGGAAAAAAAGGTGGTTAGTCCCAGATAAGCTTAAGAAATCATAGAAAACTTTCACCAGCTTTCAAAGGAAATAAAGGGCAAAAAGAACAAGGATGCCTGAGTAAGTGATGTATTAGAGCAAAACTGGAAAAATTTATTTGTACAGAACGTAAACAGATAAATAAGGGGAAGTCAGTTCTGTACTACATCAAATACACTGGGGTTCTAATAACAGTAGGTTTAGGACTGGCCTTCTAGTTAAGTTCTAGTCTTACTTATCATATGCACTTTATCTGTACAATACTAGGATGCCAGCCAAGTAATCAAATGAGATTAAATTCCCTACTTGCACAGCAAACACCAGTCCAGCATTGGCTATCAAGAGAGTCCCTGACCCACTGGAGTCCATCAGAATCTGATTGTCTATAGAAAGGAAGTCAGCTTCCTGTGCCTATTAAAGGAGTGAAAAGAAAATGGTTACTGGAATCTAAGATCAAAACTTATTACAGGTCCAGAATTGCTGGCCCCAGTTTGGACATACTACTATTGAGTTGTAGTTTTGCAATTGGCTTCAGCCACAGCCTGATCAGGTCCATTATGCCCATCTTGTGATTTGACACTGCTACACTGAATCTCAGATTGATAAATCCTAAGCAATTTTCACTGCAGTATACAGCAGAAATCACTTCAAAATAGAGAGCATTTTGTTCCTTTGCAGCTTTTACCTGTTTTCTGTGGAATTCAACGTGGTATGCATTATTTATTTCACTCAGCACAGAAATAGCATGGAAAACTTGTGAAAGATTTTTCTAAGTACCTTCCTTGATATGACTGAAGTTTTGAAGCCCAGGGTGTGAGAAAGCAAACCCCAGTGGTACAGCTCCAGTGTGAGAAACTTGGTGTCATCTCTCTGCAGGATTATGTATGTGTGGCTGTCCTCTTAAGATCCCTGGCAATACTTTAGTCTGAAACAGCTGTGGTGGAGCAGAGTCGAATGGTGTCAGACCAAAAAAAGTATAACAAAAAGTCAAGACCTTGGTCACAGCTTTTGGTTTTGTGTTTGGGATGTTGGAAAGGAATTTTTCTATGCCTCCTGAGGTTGTCCAAACAGGTATAGGACAAAAGACTTGGGAGACCACAGGATATTGTTCTGACCAATTTACGGCAGCATCATGTACTTGAGCATATTCAGCCTGGGCATGAAACTGTGACTTGGGATCCCCATGTTCCAGTCCTGCTGCTCATGGTCTGTGACCACTACACACTTCTTTGTCTTTCCACCAGGTGTTTTCATGTACAAAGTATATTTTTCAAAGTCTACTTTTTGCAATGTAAAAGGGAAGGAAGGGGCAAATGAAAACATCTGGAGTTATTTTCCTTTCTTTAGAGAGACAAACTGGTTCCAGCACCTAACATACCTCCTGCCCGTCCCCACAGCTAGGTATTCCAAAGGACGTCACACTGGATCTATGCTTCCTGGGGCAGCCTGCTCTGCTGTTGTGCTGCTCAGCAGTGCTTCCATTACCCTGCACTGTAATAGCTCAGCTGTCCTTTCACAGCCTGTACCAGCCCTGTGTGGTTTATGTTCCCCTCAGTCTTAGCTGTTTAATAAGCTTCATTGCTTAACGATTTTTTCTTCCTCTCTTCATGTAATATAGCTGTATCTGGAGCACTGGGGATTCTCCATTAATAACTTGTCCCATTGTGTTTTGTCACGTCCTTTCTTGTGACTAGTAATTTATCAGCGGCATTGATTGATGTAAAATTATAGACTTCCCAATCTTTCCTAGCCTGCAGTGTGTCTTTCAAGAACTCATAAAGTAGCTCAAGTGATGAAGAGCCCTACTTTGAAGAATAGTTAAGAGGCTGCTCTTTTAGAGCTATTACATTTGGGCTATTAAGGCAAAACACTTAAATAGGGATGCCAGGGTGACTTACAGCTCTCTTGTTTCTTTTCTTCTCAGGAGTGTAGCTACACCTTCTATTTTGGTTTTGTGTTGGTGTTTTGTTATTTTTTTCATTTGGACATAAAAATCCAAAGTTGCTCAAGATTTGTATTCTCATCTCAGAGATGAGTAAATATAAGCTTGTTATTTGAAAACTGAAGTCCTCTGCTGAATTCACAAGATAAAACCAAGCAAGTTGAGAAACCACAATGGTTTTCAACCATCAGGTAGCTGAGAAATGAAAGAAGGAAAAATCAATTTTTCTCAAAAGTGGCACCTGGATTAACTGTTATCAACAATGGTTGGATGTATAAAATAAAAGAAAACATTAGTTGCTGAATAACCCATTCCATTTGCTAAAATGTGTTAGAAAAAAGCCTAGATAGATGCATTCATGAATTGTTCAAGTTTGCAGCAAAGGGGAGGAAAATCACATTCAAATTTACAAAGTAAGTGAGCAAAATTTAAAGGTTTTCATGTGTCTGTTGAAAAAATAAATGAGAAGCCAAAGTTTTATTGGTGTTCTTGAAATTAGTAATTTTATTACTTTGCACTACCTTAATTGCTTAGAATAAATACTTGCTGACAATTTTCAGGACAAAAAAGCTAAAGAACAACACTGTAGTCCTAAGAAAAATATCTATATTGTCCTCAGTTCTGTTTGCTTTGCTTTTCTTCAGATTTAATCATATCTCTCTCTGCCCTTGTCTCATAAAGAGATTTGCTGCATATACATTGAGTATCTGCATACAAGACTGTAATCTTTGCAATAGGATGGTGGGAGACACAAAGTAGGAGAGATAGGCTTAAGTGTGCTCGGCAAGTGAGGCTCAGTGGTGCTTGAGAACTACATGGGTTTGGAAAGTTAAAGGTATATAATTGCACCTTATGAAAAATAGCAGGAATTATGTATCTGACACCTTGTAACTTACCTTTGGTCACACCTAAGCATGGGAAAGCATTTTGCTGCTCATTGCTATTACATTTACTGGAATCATATCTAATTAACACAAGAGCCCAGCTATCTGTCAGAACCTTGTTATGGAGCCAAAGTCATCACCTATCTCTCTAAAATATATTTCCATGAACCCACTAAGCTCCTTTACCCCCCTGTCATGCATTACTACTATGAAAAAAAATGAGACTAATAAAGCTTTCATGAAAGTGTGTTTGTCTTCTCAGGTCTAGGATTTCCCTCAAGTGAAACTACTGCAGAGATGTCCTGAACACACATGTCCCTAGGACTGTGACCAGATGCATTTTTGTCTCCCAGCACTGGCTACATTGACATTGCTGGTTTGGTTTGACACAGGAGTGTACTTTCCAAGCAAACCTCGCAGTTGAGTCAATCCAACTCTGGATTCCCTCGGGGGCACCAGACCCAGAAGGTGCCTTGCAGGAGTGCACCCTGTGCAGCCTGATGGTACTGGCATTCAGCCCATGGCACCAGAACAGAGGTCATCCAAGTGAAGCCCCAACACACACACACAGTGTGGATATTACAGCCTCAGCACCAACTCTTTCCCACCCCAGATCTGGCCCAACAGCACTGAACTGATTGCTAATATAGATAAGACATCTCCAGGCCTCTAAATATTATAGCCCCTCTTTCATGATTTTTTTGCCTCCCTCCTCCCTTCCCAACCCCCACCCCCAGTGTTTCTGTCATTATCATGAACATGAAGCAACATATCATTAGACCAATTGCAGAGTTTATCTGTTCTTTCTTTCTTTGCTCCTTCTCTNAGAAAAGAAAAAAAAAAAAAAAGAAAATAATCTGGAAATGCATCTCACAGAAAAAAGAGTGGCGAATAAAACTCCCTTGTTATGTACAGTCACAACCGCATTTAGTTCCATGTTACACTCCAGCTTATCTCAATTTACATCCAAACAATGATTCAAACAGGAAAATGTGTAAAAAGTACCAGGAGAGGCAGCCTATTTAAAGTCCTCAGTACCAGGCATGGGTGCAAATCACAGCCAGATACATCAGCTGCCCTGGGAGCCAGTCAGCTGCAAGAAATGAGTTTGGCTCCTGGGGGGGAATCCTGCAGGATAACATGCATTCGCAACAGCAATTCTTTTCTTGCTGAAGTACAATTGGACACCCAGTTTGGTATAGTCATGCTTGGTTAGGAAGGGGAAGGAGCTCTTTCTACACAGACTAGTCAGCACAGAAGGGGAAAATTTGCTCTGCTCATGTTCTCTGGGGTTTTCTAGGATTCCAAGAATATGCAGCTCTGTAGATGCCATTGATTTGATGGAGTTGTAAGTCCTTATAATGTGAAGAAATTCCTTATTATTCTGCATGTCTATTTTATTTAGCTATTATAGCACTGCTTTCCTCTGAAAAATCTGCGTGATGGCATAGGTAAATTCAGGAAAGAAACTTCTGTCAAAGGTTAAATTTACAGTAAAATTATGCTTTTAAAATATCTTAATATTAGCATTTTTATGCCTTTAAAAATAATTTTATGATTAAAAACTACTTAAACTTTTCAATAAGTATAGATCTATTAAAGGATCATTTTATATGTCTGATATTTTTCTGATTTTTCAGGACACAATCGCTCAGAAAAGAAGAGAAAAAAGACAACCAACACTGAATGGGGATCCAATTTCTCCTGTACTGATAGAGAAATGAGACTTATGAAAACTTGATCTAGATTTTAAGACTTTTCAGATCGACAGTAACCTTCAGTTCTCTTCACCCTTCAAGCCTGTTTATTTTATATCTTTACTGAATTCTGTTTTATCTTCCTGGACTCTTTCATGAAAGAGAATGGACAGAGGAAGCAGTCCATAAAATTTTCTGTGACTGGTGATGCAAAATAATATGTGATTTTTATATGAGTTTTATGATTTTACCTCCCTTTAAGGATGTTTAAAAATACCTTTAGAGTACATTTGTGGAAATCATGACATTTATAGACAATTATCATTCCTGTTAGAACCTTAAAAATGGATCTAGCTTCCAGAAGGACCCTTTTTTACATGCATATAAAAGTGTTTGTCTCTTCTGCTTCTGAACAAAACCATTCATGAGTAGAGAGTTACAAATGTTGATGCTCAGCAAGGACTGCCACCTGCCACATCCATTCTTCTGCTTGTGTGTGTATTTTCCAGAAGGAAAGCCCCATTGCATCCTCAAGATGGAAAATGAGCCTAAAGTAATGATGCAAATGGTGAACTGGAAATTAAAGAAGCTGAAGAAGATGTGGCTTCTGCTTCCATTACTCTGAAGCCAAAATCTGATTAGCATCACTGAAGGCAGCTTGTGAAAACTGTTCCATTTGGTTAATTTCATACATTTCCAAAAGTAGGAGTCCATTCATGCCTCCCGAAAAGCTTGAGAAGTTTTCAACTGCAGGTCAAAGTGTGTTGCTTACCCTGCAAAGGGCTTTACCTCTCAGCCTGGAGAGGAGAAACTGCAGCAAGACCGTGGGAAAGAACAGAAGCTCCTGCAGGTAGGCAAAGTGCAAATGTTTCGGTTATTTTTTCTGCAGGAAGACAATGTTTTATCTTGCTTATCTGTTTTGTTTCAACTCAGTTTGTAGCCTTTGTCTTGTTGGGCTGGGAGATGGTGATTTGGGATTTGTCAGGCACGCACATTTGTGTGCCTGAATGAAGTCAGAGCGTGCTTGCTTGGAGGGAAATGTGTTACTGTTTCTTGCTGTGACACTGCTGCTGTTGATTGAAAGGAGCCTGCTGTGCCTTATTGCTAAAATTACAGAAAACTTCAATTGAGCGACCAACAGCCCTTGGAGAGGGATAAAAACACAGAAAGGAAAATGTTGATATAAAATTATGTTGGTGGTGAAGTTTGTTGATATTAACTGTTCCCACTATGAGCCCAAAAGTGACCTTTTCTGACACAGGGCATTGGAGCTTGTTCCAGCAGAAAGCATTTGAGAGTGTGCTCACTAATGAGGATTTTCCAGAAATCCAGACAGTTTCCATGTGAGTCATCTCACAAGAATGGGGTAGCAGCAAGAGTGTGAGGGGCCAAACACCCCAGCTCATGCTGATCTACTGTGGCCCATGGACATGGCAGCAATTTGGGAGCAAATATGTAGTCTTGGTGGTTTCAAACCAATTTGGTTTCAGCTGATCACTGAAAATTCATAGACCAGAAAACATCCCATTTTCTTCAAAAGAATACTACAGGACAGTTTAGAAGGTAGTATGTGCAGAGGAGTCAGAATACACCTCCTATATTGCACTGACTAAGGGAAAAAGGAGTCTCCAGCAATACCCACTAGAGTGTGTAGACTCTAGGTATGTGCAGTTACTGAAGCACTCAGTAACCCAATTATTAAAGATGCTTTAAAAGCTGCTTTTGAAGTTTCATATTACACAGGAAAGAAAAGGAGGCAAAATTGTAAAAATCAGAGCAAAATATGGTGAAAGAATCAATGAATTTATTTTGGTTTTGATTTATATGCTACCTGTACCTAAAAAGATGTGGTATGTTCAGTTACTGAATAGATACATTCCAAGTCAGTGGCACTGTGTATGCTTGAAACACATCTGAATGTGTGTTTTCTTCCTATATTCTGTGAAAATATTTACTTTCTTGCCAAAAAGATCAGAAATACTCTTTAGGCAGTGTTGAGCACACAGCTCAAGCTTGCTTGAACACACAAGTTGTGTTTGCTCGCTTGCTTTATTCAGTGCAGAGCTTGCTGGTCATTTACCACCATGATTGCTTGTCCACAGTTCATCCTGTGCTTTCCCACTTCCCCATGCCCTCAGGGTTTTGATCCTTACTCTCAGCAAGACAACAGCCTTACTCTCAGCAAGACAACAGCTCACAATATTTCATTTTCAGTCCTCAATGCCATCAAGATTGAAGCCACCACAGAGAAGAAAACAACTCTCAAGCATGTGGCACACACAGTCCAGTGGCTGGCACTGGGCTCATCTGTCCAGCGCCAAATGAGCCTCCATTAGAGAATTATGGACATTAAAGTGACAGGAATTGAGCTGAGGCCTTTTGAAGCTGAATACATGAGCTGGAGCAGGATAGCCAAGTTCTTGGTGCTGTGAAAGCTTTCTGTTCTCTGGACCAGATACTGAACTGGTGGTACAAAGGAAGAGTTTGCTTTCTAAGTTTAAACCCAAACAGAAGAAACTGTTTAGAAAGACCAACACAGTCAATGTGCTATTCATTCTAAATGTTGCCAGATGAGTTAAACTCCAAAAGCAGCATTTCTTCTTCTAGGGAGAAGTGTTGAGGAAAGAGCTGGTCAGTCTGAAAATCTCATGTACACAAAACCCCCAAACCAGTTACAGACCTTTTCAGATATATGTATATGCTCTTGGAAGGGAGAGAAATTTGAATACCTTCTCAGCATGCCATCTCAAGAAGGAGTGATTCATTGATGCCAGTAGACACAACAGTGAGAAATCCACCACATTAACACAGGCATTTTTCATTTATTGATTTCGTGAAGCAAATGCTAAGCAGGCTTGCAATTGCCAGACAAGCAAATACATCGTTATTAATGGACTGTAAGGAAACAACCTGCAGAGAAAAACGGCAGTAGGTTAAACAGAGAAGTGTGCAGGGGTTACAGCAAAGTTCTGTGACCCAGGGATCCTCTTTTCACCACATGTTTACACAGCTTCTAGCTCAGTGGGTGTCTTGATCTTTGGCTTTGCCCCCTAAGCTGTAATCCATACAGCAGTGCTAACAACATATGTCATCTGGAAATTAGTCTCCAGCCCTCAGCAGTGTAGTAGGTAATGACATGTAGTGTCTTCTTATTCTGTGCTTCAGATGTCCTCTAGTTACACTAACAGGAGATTTCATTCCCTTACTAGAGGCTGTGAGCCAGAAGACAAAAGGAATTAAAACAAAAAAGCATTCATATACAAAAAAAACCCCAGGAAATCATTACAGTCCCTAAGGCAGCTATGCTACAGAAGGACCAATGGCCTCATGATTTATTAAAGAAGATTCTGCATTAAGCATGAAAACTCCAGCACAGAGTCCACCTAAGCATACCTGGCTTGAGTAGGTATTTGTACACAAGTATTTGTCCACAACTTTTTCTGGGTGTTTTTTATGCTCTTGGCACACACATGCACACAGTTTCAAGTCAAAGGGTGCCCTCACTGAATTCACCAGTAGGCTGTGAACCTTGAGTTTCACCCCAAGAAGAAGACCATCGTCTTTAAATCAGTGTTCTCTTTGAAAAAAAGGTCAGCATCTGATGCTGGTGTCTAACACAGCTGAAGGTCTTTCAGGGATTGCATTGGAAAGTGAAGTAATTTGTACACCAATTCTGTAGCAAGGATCTCTCAACATCAGCAGTCTAACCCAAAATTATTTTGTATTTCTTCTAAGAATATAGTTGTCACATCTACTGTTTAATGTTAGCTTAAGCACCAGACTAATCTGAAGGGGAAAGAAACACCCTCATTTACATTAGTCTTATCCTAGTTTTTAAGCATCTGCTTTCTAATTACTAATAGAATGCTAATAAACTCATTTGCTAATAAATGATGGTGTGTTCAACACTGCCCAAAACATTTCTAAAAGCTTTATCCCTACCTAGCAGTGACTTTTATTAAAACAAGCTGCAACATCCATTGCAGAGCTTGTGCTGTTTTCACCATGAGTGGAGCAATTTTTCTGTATCAGCGCAGCATCAAACACTGGCACCTCTTGGCCTTTGTTCATCTATGACAGGACCATCCACCTCCTGGCTCTTCCTCTGCTCCACCTGGGGAAGCAGGTGATGGAGGGAGCCCCAGGAAAGAGAGTCCTTGAACTCACTGCCATGAGGGGCTGTGATCCTCAGGGACTTTGCCTGGGCAGCAGAGGAGGGGCCCCTATCACTGGGTCTGGCAGAAGTGAATCTCATGGTTTGTCCTCATGTTTGGTCATCTGAACCATATGCAAGCAGCCCACAAACCCCTGGTGTCTTTAGTTCCTGTGATCAGAACCTACAAAAAAATTTAAATAAATAAAAATCTTGATAAATAAAAGTTTGATAAATAAAGAGAGAGAGAGAAATGTGTTAAACAAAGAAATAATAAAGTACTAGAATATAATACAATTTCAGAGAGGCTTTGGCCTAACAGCAACTGTTTCAGGGCTGAAGCCAAATCCTAAGTCAGAGTCAGACTCTGATAGTTTTAATCAAGTTAGAGTGTCAGTTGTCCTGTTCCTGATACCAGCTGCCAAAGTGGATGCCAGCATCTGGATCCATCCAAGAATAAAACAGAACTTCATTTTCTCATAGCTCTGCCTTGGGTGAGGAAAAGAATGTATGAAAGAGTAATCATACATTCATGACTTCTCTTACCTCCTGACTTGCATGGTTCTCCTCCAGAGCCACATACTGTGCATACCCTGACTCGTGGCAACAATTGCCACTCTCCATGTCTGTCTCGCACATGGCAGAAACAAGTAAGTGCTGGATATGCAATTATTTTTTTCCATATTGGTTTTTTTTTCCACTGTCACATGGCCAGAGGATATAGGGCTGTCCTTGGACAGAGCTCCCTGTCTTCAGAAAATGCCTATATTGGTCCACAGCCCAGCTGGTAAAAACAAAGAATGTGAAAACACAATTCAACATGCACTGAAGTTCAGATTCCAGATCCAGGACTGGTTTGTTTTATCTTCAAGCTTTGAATTCTTCTAATAGAGGGCCTGTGTGTATGTGTGTGTGGTTTGGCTTCAATATTTCCTGGAGGAATGTGTCTGCACAGCTAAACAAAATACCTCCCTGGGGGCAGCTTGGCCTTCACAGTCGCTGCAGCACAGAGAGAAAATTTGATTTTACAAAGACAGAAATGGAGTACATCCTGCCAGGGTATGAGAAAAGCTTCATGCTTGAAATCATTAATGGTCAAATAATAACATAAAAAAATAATATTTTCCTTCAGTGCATTTAGATCAGGTGCCTTGAAACCTTGTCTTTGGGAAAATAAGGGGAGATAGATACATAAAAATAATCAATATTTTCCAGCTATAAAAGGACTATGGCCAGGCACCTTTTCCAAAATGCTCTTACATGCCTTGTCCGTTGCTTTTTTTTCCCTGAGGCTTGATCTGCTAACAAAGAGGTGTATTAAATACAGATGAACAAAAAATCTGCTCAGAGCTTTTCCTCATGCTTGCAAATGCTGATTTGTCTATAGGGCTACTCAGGCCTGACACCAGGTCTCCCTCAATGAAGACTCAGCTTCCTCAAAGAACAACAAATACATTTAGCCTTTTCCTAGTGAGTTCAAAACTTGATAGGAAGGCTCAGAAAATGCAACTCACTAAAGATTTTTTTGTTCCACCTCCTATCAAAGCATAAAGCTAAACAGAGCTGGTTTATTGGCATCAAGAACGGACAGAGTGTGTTTGGAAATGTAACACTTCTTTGAAAAGTATGTGTAAAGCAGAATCAAAGAGTCTGCTTTGATCACTTTGATACTTTCCTGAATGTTTTTGTTTTCTTTGACTCCATTTGCTTCATTGCTCTTTGGTGTCAGAGAGACAATGGTGTGGACAATGCCATCATTCTCTGCCCACACATTATTACTGAAGCTCATGTACCTAAATTATGCAATAGGAAGAATTGGAACTGTATCTTTTTGATGTGAACAAAGTTGATGCCAATCTTTTTTGTTAGCATATATTTAATGAATAAAACAGGCTGATGTTCTGTGTGTAGCAGCTGCTTTGCTGCCTGTACATGTGCTTTTCATGTTCCCCAGGAGCAACGCCAGCCTTTCTGAGAGTGCTGTGTAACTGCACAGTGCTGCTGGCACAGCACTTTAAGTGCTCCATTCAGACCAGGTGGCACAACTGGCCTTCTCTGGCCACTGCATTGTCACTTCCTTCTCTGGGCTGGAATCCAAAACCTCCTCTCTTTCAAACAGCTCTGAGCTCTATCCTAGAAGCCACCGACCATTGTCCTGTGCCTCTGCAACTTCAATTCTCACCTCAAAGGGACAGCTACTGGTGAAGCACCATGGCAGAGGCCAATACAAAGGGTTGGGCACAGAAGCAGAGCTCCTACTTTGCCTGGGCCCTACAGTCTCAGTGTGCCTGATCTTGAGAGACTGGATGTGTGTGCATAGTGGTTTGCAGGAACACCTCCCTTTCTATCCCCTACTACAGAATGTCCCAGCAGCAGCCAAGGCAAAATGGATTGTGACCAGGGTAGGCTGTGATGGGTCCAGAGTGACCTGAGCAGCACAGCTGAGAGCTGGCTTTGGCAGGAGAGCAGGCCAAGGACCCAGCTGCTGGAAAAGTAACTGGGCTGACAAAGAAAGAGAGGTAGAAAGGAAATATGCACACGTTGTCCCAACTTTCCCATACACTGAATATTGTCACTGTTTCTTTCTGCACCCCATGCAGTCTGAATTCATCCTCCACAGCTATGGATGATCAAAAGTGGCCAATATGCCAATGAGGAAATCCCTGCATTTATACGGCACCAATATCTCCTTGTCCTTGCTGGCTGTTACTCCTCTGACACATCCTAAGATTAAATTCACCTATTTCATGGCAATTCTAACTAGTGGCATGATTAATGAGCAAGTATATAGTAATCAACTTAGCACTTTTTTTTTTGCATAGTCTGTCAGCAACATATAATGAGTTCTTGCACTACAGTAGAAATTTTATGTGAAATCTCATAGAGAAACACATAGTGTTATTGGATTTTATTATTTCCATTAATCCAGTCTCTAGCTATCTGCTTTTTATTTCTGATCATTTATGTTGGTACAGACTCCTAAATGTTTATGTTAGGTCAGTGCAAGGGTATATGGTAATACTTAACACAAAGATGGCTCATGATTAATATAGTGTTGCTAGCCGAGGCTGGGCGTGTCCCACTTTAGGGACAGAAAGAGAGCAGGCCAGAAGCATCGCAGTGAGGGGACAAACTCTTCTACTTTATTTACAATCTAACTACTTTATACATTTGTACAGAGGTCCAGAGATTGGCTACAGAGGTCGCCACCTCTCAACCTGGATGGTGGACATCACCATCAATCATTTCTTCTCTCAGAGAAGAATGCAAACATTCTAAGAATAAACATTGTTTACATGAAGCTACGTGAGAGAACTTCTGCACGGAGACAGAAGGCAGAAAACTCAGGGCAACAAGATAGTAAAGTTAAAACTTCAGCTGTAAGTCTTTGTGTTACCAGGAAGTCATTATATCACACAAGCTGCTTGGTTACAAGGTGATGGGTACATTAAGTTTGGATAATTTAAGATAAACAGATAGGATTTTCCTTTAGTATTTACTGAAGATTACTGGGGCATTGGGAAGCCTTTTTCCCTCTTGTGCACTCACACATGTTTTTACCCTTTTTGGGCTATTTATTTGAGAAACAATGCTTTAACAAAGAACATTTAAATTGTCCCTGCAGACTTTAGCGACTCTACTCTCGTGTATTCTATATATATGTATATCAGAAGGACACTTTACATTTCAAAAGCAACTGTTCTCAGTTTTTTTAAGACAGCTGCTTATTGCAAGAGAGCTTCTCATTTGCAAGGGTAGCCTCAGCTCTCAGAAAGAGAGATCACTGTAGTGATATAACTAACTCATTGCTGATAAGATTGCTTTTTGCCCAAATGCAGTTTGCCTAGTTTTCAGCTTGGGAAACTTCTTTAAATTCTCCAGTGACTTTGCCAGCTAGACAACGACAGCATCAGAGTGTGAATCACACCATTTCAATGGGCTGATTGTGAAATAAATATGAAGAGGAACAGCAGGAGGTAGCTTTTCTTTAGCAGTCACAGTTTTCTTTTCACTATATGCCCTTAAAATGCCCAGGCAGACCATTAGCAGAGGGGAAGATTGATAGAATTGCATTTACATCTTAAATCAAGCCAAGTTCTCTCTTCCCCAGCCACAACCCTTCCAAAACATCAAACAAACAAATAAAACAAAACAAAACAAGAAAAGCTGCAGCCAAATAGAAAGGAGAAAAATAAATGTTAATTTGATTAGGCTTCCAATGGAAATTAGCTTAATGGTCTGAAATTAAAAGTGTAGATGTTTAAGACCTTGGCTGGTTCTACGCATGAAAGATATAGCTCTCCAACTAGAGTGATTCTTCACTCAAAGTATTTCCCTTTGTGCCATTCCTCAGTGCTTTCCTCACTACATTACCCAGCTGTAATGTTGTCTCACTTTTGTGTCACAATTCTTTGTTTCTTTTGGGAATAACTATAAACCCAAACTTTATAAAACTGTGAGAGTAAGTAGATATCCTTCTGCTGAGGAAGGGCCCCAACCAGTCTTGGCTTTCACACAGGTAGTGACCACAAACACACATCCCTGGCCTGGCACCTGCTGCCCTGGGCTCCCCATGCCACTGTTGATCCCAGTGCTGGGTTAACCCAGCTCTGGGCTCTCCCTGGGAAGCTGCCTGAGAACCAGCCCTGCAGGCAGGAGGGGCCTCTTCAGGACCTCGTCCTTGCAAATGTTCTCAAAACTACCTGTGAGAATGACAGGGAAATCTCTGGGGGTAGGCAAGACCCACCCCAAGCTACAGACTTATTCTAGTAGCAAACTATCAACTACACCATGTATGTATGCAGCCACACTTCATGTGTCTTTGACTCATTCTTTCCTTAGTCATCTGACTTAAACAAAACCAAACTAAAACCACCCTTGTAGGGACACTTAGTCATCTGGGAACACATGTAATATGGGACTCAGAAGCAGATCCTTTTCCTGTTTTATTCTTATCAAAAGAATTTAAAACAGAAAAGTTGTTCAGGCTTAGGCGGCAGTTACATCTGAAACACAGTCTGTTGTTAGCACCAGTTTCTGACATTGTCTGGTATTTATTTTTTCTTTGTTTCAAGGCAAGCTGACAGAACAAAAATACAATTATTAAGTTTATGGATTTTTTTAAATAAAATGAACCTCCACTCACTTTCATCACTTCTGGATATTACCAAGTAGAGTAGAACCCCAGCTATCCTTCTCTATTTTATACATTTTTGTTCCTTAGAAGAGTATTTTAACTGTACAAGGTATTTGTCATATCATTTGGTTTCAAGGCACTGACAAAGCTCTGAATCTGTGTTGTGTCACCAACTCAAAGGACTCCAAAAGTAATACGCTGTGAGAAACAAGAAATAATGTGAGTGATTTACTCTTACTTTGGCTTCAGAGCTTTTGTGCTACTAAGGCCAGTGAGCAGAACACAAGTTTTAATCTAAAGTGAGAATGTGGATCCACAGGAGTCTGTGACTTGTGTTACTGATTTCAGAGACAGCAGGATTTCTTCCACTATGCTTAGTTATAAAGCTCAAAAAGCCATGTACAGGAAGAAAGCAGAACTAGGAAGACATGATATATAGTGTGGACTTGTACCTTACCTTCTCAGCCAGCTGAGAATTTATGTTACCTTCCTGTTGCTGGAAGTACTGCTGTTTGTATCTAGAAATACACACAACAACATAAGCTATGACATTTGCAATTTTCTAGGCAAGAAAAAGTACAAAACTGCGCCTGCTAGCATGCTAAGCAGCTACTAAAAAGCTCTTGTGTAGGCAGTAGTTCAGCAAAGTCTCTTTGGATTCTTGTTTGCCTTGGATTGTTATAAAGAGCTGCACTTTCAGTCTCATCAATTTTTCTTTCAGTGACATAATTCTTCTGAAAGGTGCTGGTATACCAGTCCTAAAAAATACAATCCCTCATCTCCTTGCATGTTAACCACAGTGTAGACAAGAGCTCCTTGGAGGGACAGCAGAGAGCTTAGAACTTGCATTTTTTCAGCATTTGAATTCCTCAGCGAGCTTGTATCAGGGACAAATTTGGTAGATGAATACATTTATTTATATCACCTCTGGTACACTTCTTGGTGGCTGACATAATTTTTCATCACGAGGGTAATCAGGGAGGGTGGGAAGCTGACCAGCAATGATAAGACCTGGAGCTATCTGCCACATTTACATGTGAGAGAAGAGAGAGGGAGAGAGAGAGAAGGATGGAAGGCAAGGCACAGCAGGAAAGTGCGAATAACTTGATATACTGCTGCTCTAAACCTGAACACGGCTCCCTCCTTGAAACCCTGCTATTGTAACCCTGACTGCAGTGTTAATAAAGAGCGTATTACCTTGACATAACTCACACACAGGAGTGGTCTCAAAGCCCAGGCAGGGTCCAGACAAGGCACTTGTGTGTTACTGGGACAAGGCAGCTCTGCCTGTGCCCATGGTCAGAGAGGGAGGCAGGCTGAAAGCACCACTGTTATTTCACTGGAGAGGTCTGCAAGTTACTCCAAGCTAAAATTGCCTTTTTCTTAGCAAGGCGGTGAAGGCTTAAGCCTCTAAATCCTGCATTACTTGAGTCAATACGCCTTGCAGTCACTGAAAGGAGTATCCCTGACAAGGCTAAACCACATAATCTCCCGTCTCCCTGGTGCTGATGGCTGAGTTCCCACAGTGTCTGTGGGAAATACCATTATCCCCATTATGGAGACAGCAGCCAAGACAGAGACAAGCCAGGCTACGCCTGCACTGCAGTGACAGATACTCGTGTGGACAACTCTGAGCTGTCCTGAGCTCTGCCATCATCCAGTGCTCCGTGTGCCCTTTGGGTGCAGGATGCTGCTGCCTGAGCCCCTGCTCCACTCCACAGGTGGGTGGGACACTGCCTGCAGAGAGGGCTGGTCAGCACAGACAGTGCAAATCATCTGGTCACTGGTCTGAGGCAGCACATGAAAATGATTTCTGTTCCTCAGCTCTGCTGGGTGGTCCTGTCTCGGTCCTGGACCACAGGACTCCCCATTTCCATGTTTTTCTTCAGGGAAAGTGCCCTGTGCCAGGTTCGTGCTAGCAAGACCAACAGATTTCAGAACATCTAATTTCTTTTTCTGACCCAGATGGCTTTACCTGCTTCTATAACTATATTAGAACTATGATTTATGTAAGAGCAGGCTATTGAGCAGTAGCATTAGTTTCCTCAATATATATGTAAATTTTTTAAAATAGCAACACAGGGAAGAAAAAAGAAGCCTGTACCACTGAGTAAGCAAAACAGACTTTTTCTTAATTATCGTGGGGAAATGGCATTGCAGCACCAGCCCAGAGACAGCTGTGAGACCCTGCCTGCCTTGCCCATTGCTCATAGCTTGGCCAAACCACGCAGATCACAGCAGAATCCTACTGCTGTCACAGAAGAGAAAATAAAACACATGGAATTAACCCCAGCTTCAAATTCAGGCACACAGTGCTGCCAGACCAGGCTTTCCTCTGTGCCAGGAAACTGTCAGCATCGTGCACCAGCAGCCTCAGACTCAGGGCAATATGTGAGGCTGGACAACCTCGGCACCGAATTTCAGCTGATGTTTACAGAAAGACTCAGCAAAGTGTACTGCTGCACAGCAAGGGAACATATGACAAACAGATAAGACCTTAACCAAGAGGCCAGGGTTTCCAAAAGGTTTTGTCCTGAGCTGGAAGCTTGCAGAGCAGTTTAGCCCCGGTCTGAAGCAAGAAGCTGCACCTCCACCACAACAAACAGCTGAGTCACTTTGGGCTTTGAGGTGCTGCTTAAATACACAGGGCTTTCTCCTGTTTTACTGTTTTTATGTTTTACCTTTCCTATTTTTCAATATAATGAGAAATTAATTTCATGAGGTGTCTCATGACAGCCCCCAACTATTTTAAAATAAACATTTTCATTAAGCAAGTGAATTTTGATATTAAGAAATTACCAACTTGCGAGGGCTTTTATCAAAAGCTGGCAGACACCCTGGTAGACAGTTGAAACATGGGAGGAATTTCTGGCTGGACAGTGAGTCCTTAGATTTTTAGAAAAATATTATTGTTTGAGTTTTCAGTAAATTAGAAGTAAAAAGACAACATAGTCAATTTTTAAAAAATAAGAATATATACACAGTTATGTCATTGTAGGCTTCTCAGTCCATGTGTCTGCTTTTGCTGTGGAATATTCCTCATATAAGAGTAAATAAGTGCACTGTGAAGAGTACCCAAAGATGTAGTGACATCATCAACCTCAAGAGTTAATGCAAAATTGTGAGAGTGGTCCTGAGCCCTTGAAGCCCCATGATCACTGCATGGGAGAGCATGATAAAGATGTGTCTGTGCTGGAGGTATCCACAGTGTGATGGTCATAACAACTATGGAGGCTGACTGACTCCTGCTGTACTCCCTCCTAATGCCAGCCTGACTGTTGTCCCACAGACTGGAAGAGCTGTAAAGAGCTGCTTCTCCATAGAGGCAATCCTTAGGCAAGTTTTGACTGTAATGTATTTTGATTATTCTCCTTTTCCCCTCCTGTAGCTCTAAATTCTATTTCAATGTCGATTTTGAATATTGCCTCTAAGAGGCTATTAGCCTTTGTGAAGAACAGCTTGTGTTTCCCTGTTAAAGACCTTCTCTGCCCAAGGCAGGGAATGCACCAGAATTAATAAGTGGTTTTGCATAAATGACCAGATAAAAACAGTCACTGAAAAGATTCTGGAGTTTCAAGGGCTTTGGTAACTCTGTATCTGGTTCACAGTTGTGGCAGCTACCTTAGACTGAAAGGACTCCCAGTGCCTGATGTCACTTGCAAGTTCTCCTGAAGTCACCACTGAGCTTCTTAGAGAAAAAAGAAATCATTTACTCACATCTGGACTATAAATTGAATGTACTCAGAGATCAAGGATAGTCTTGCTGATGAGCTACAAATGGAAATAACTGAGAAGAAAGTGTTTGTCTTGGTTTAACTGAATTGCAGATTCTGCATGCTGAGATAGGCAGTAGTGCTGATGAGATACTGAATATTAGAAAACACTCATTTAGGTCAAAGTCAACTATGCAAGTAAATCTGGCCCATGGAAAAGATGTGGGTGAGGAAATAACTATAGTACTTTGAGTTTTTTCAAGGAAAAAAAAAAAAAAACAACCCTACTGTTTCTGAGGGTAGCTGAGCAAAAACCTCACAGCAAATTATCTCAACTTTTTTTTTCCCCCTCTAATTTGATTAAGTGTTTTGGTGGTCTGGATCCAGTCTTTGCTTTCCTAAGTCATCCTTGGCAGCAGCTGGGTTGCTGACTTCTAGCACTGGGAGACCATTTATGCTGTCCAGAAAGCTGCTGTTCTGGCAGAGCAACTACATTTTAGCAGCTTGCTAAACATGAATGTGATAGAAGGATAATATTTCACTCCTACCTTGAGCTATTCTTTACAGCAATGAGATGGTGATTGAGAGTCTGTTTCTTTACCAGCAAGCCTCACAGTCAGTAGGATCCTTTCCTTGGGTGTGCACAGGGTAGCTGTGTCTATGATCTGGCTGCTTGGGGCCTGCTCAAAAGGCTTCCTGTCTCCTTCTGGCTTCTTAACTGACTTGTCCAGGCAACTCTTCCTGAAAATAGGATCCAGCAGTCCAAGGCCAGTCCTAAAATTCCCACAACCAGTACTCTCAATTTTTCTTTCCTCTCCAAGGATCTACCACTTTAACATCCAGGAGTACATGATGTTACTAAACCAACTGTTTTTATGAAGGCAAAGAAGTGCATAACAAGGCAGTAATATACAGCCCTGTTCTCCTATTTCCCCCCAGGTGTTTTGGCAGGTTTAACTCAGAGTTCTCTGCAACATTCAGAGTACGTCTTTTTCTCCAAAGTTTTCCCACCTTCAGATGAATCTTCCTGGTCTACTACAATGCCATGGGATTGCACTACTTCATCAGATACTTTATTGATTCAGTTAATACCTTAGTAAAATTTGTATTTAAAAATTTGGGGGTGGTATAATTTTCAAAATAAGCAGTTCTTCATTCAAGGGTACCTCCATTTTACAGGACAATTAACATATAAAACAACATATGTTCAGCTTCAGGCCTGCATCCCAACATCTGGATTTCTCAGCTTCCTCTGACATCTAATAAAAGAACAAAGACTCATAAAATCAACCCAGAAAGCAAAATAATTTTTATACTTTTATCACAGCTATATAGAGATGTATTCATTTTGCTTGAAACTGTGAGTATGTAAATACATGGAGCCATCACAAGCAGCCATCACAAGCACTATGGTTTTGATTGACAAATTGTGAATATTAGAATTATAGAATCACTTGTTTTGGAAGCAACTTTAAAAATCATCTCATTCCAACCACACTGTCATGGATGGGGACACTTTCCACTAGACCAGGTTGCTTGCTCAGAGCACAGTCCAATCCAGCCTTGAGTACTTCCACAGATGGGCCATCCACAAATTCTAGAGGCAACCTGTTCCAGTTCCTCACCAACCTCACAGAAAATAATTTCTTCCTAATATCTAGTCTAAACCTACTCTTTTTCAGTTTGAAGCCATTTCTCCTTGTCATGCCCTTGTAAGGAGTTCCTTCCTTCTAAGAAGTTCCTCTTTCCTGTAGGCTTCCTTCAGGAAAGGCTGCAGTTCGGCCACCTTGGGGTTTTCTCTTCTCCAGGCAGAACAATCCCAATTCTGTCAGCATTTCCTCGTAGGAGAGGTGCTCCATCCCTTTAATCAACTTGATGGTCTCCTCTGGACTCACTGCAACAGGTCCATGTCCTTCTTGTGCTGGGGAAGTTTGCTTTTTGGAAGGATTTCTCTCTATCTGCAGCCTATGTAATCCCACGGCTCAGAGAAGAGATGCATGTGCCAAATCACCTACAGGATTAGGGCCTATGACACTTTGAGAACCCCATGCTTTTTCTTATATACATTTCTGTTGTTTGAGATGTTCACTAGGTTGTTTTCTTTCTGGAATGAAAAGAGCCGGTGGTGTTTGTTTTTGTTCCCCTCATTCCCTCTTTCCCTGCTCCGGGCAGGAAAGCAGCTCGGCCTCATAGGTTGGCAGGAAATTTAAGACGGCAGTAAGCTGCTGCTCGGACCACCCCCAGGCTTTTCTTCCTGTCCATGCAGGAGACTATTTAATTGAGGGCTGATTTGTCCAGCTTACTCCCTGACGCTCAGCAGCACCTACCTGAGCTGTGGGAGTGATTTTTTTTCCCTCCCTTCCTCCTCTTTTGGACGAACTCCCCACAATGAAGATGCTGCTGCTCCTGATTGCTCTGCTCTCTGCTGCCCTGCCAGCCAGCGCAGCCCCTCCAACTTGCTACTCGAGGGTGTTGTCTCTGAGCAAGGAAATCACAGAGTCCTTCAAGAATTTGCAGACCTCCAAAACTGTGGTGAGTCCACCTACAAACTGCTCCTGCACAGGCACTGCAGGTTGCCACTTTTGCCACAGATTTCTCTCAAAATAAACTCTCAAGGAGCCTTTCCTCTTTCCCGCAGGACTCGTGTGTGGAGACGCTGCCCAGGCTGTACTTGGACATACACGTAAGTTTGCACACTTCTTTCTTACTGTTGTGCAGTAAAAGCAGCTAATGAAAAGTGAGAATAGCTCTTAATATTATACCCCAGAGGAGTGGGATTAAGGATTTTTAAATTTTAATTAACTAGATAGGTGTGTGACAAAAAAAAAATCAGTTTGAACCTTATTAAAATCCTGATGTACTTTCTGAGATTTTACTGGATTAAGCATTATAAAATTAAGAAGTCAATATTTTTAAGTTATTGCCATGTACACACAATTAATTTACTATGACAGCCTTTTCAGAAGTTAAATAAGTGCAACAAAACTTTGAATAACAGTGCAAAAGAGAAAATGTAGAATTAACTTTCTTCACATAAGAAATCTACTTCATTTTATATCCTGAGTGGTTTTTGGCAAGTAGTTTTAATAAAAAGCGATGCAAGAATACCTTGCTGACTTTTTCTCTTTTAAATAGCTACATGTTGAATACAGAAAGAAAAAGTGTGCCTGAGGATATGGAAGTATGATAGTGAGAAAAAAAAAGTTATAGTTTTCTCTCAGCTAAGAAAAATTAACCTGCACACACACGTAGTGTCATAGTGCTCTGCAGTGGGATATTTGGTATGTTTTGCTTCTTTTTCCAGTGTCCAACAGAGTAAATAAAAAATAGAAAATATGGACAAAACAAATTTCTGACACACTTTTCCACAGGCAACTACACCAAGTCTTGTAATTCAGGACACTCTAGATCCCAATTCCAGAGCTGCCAGTGTCTCACATCACAACAAAGACGAAGAAACGTGATTCCAGTGCCTCAGTTTCCCTGGCTTTTAAGCTATAGCTGGGGTATTTATTTACCTGCTTCACAAGGACATTGTGAAATTCATTTTTTCTGTGTTTTATTTTGATAACACAAAGTCTGAGGTAGAAATTACTTTGAAAAAATCAGGACTGGTAGTCACTGTTTCTCCTATTGTACAGGAAGAGAGAAATTGAGTCTGTGAGATCTTGATAATCTGTTCATCTGCTAAATTACGTGCTCTCTAAAAAGTGAGACAGTGCACCTATTCTGTAAAATCTTCCACCTACTATGGGGGCGGATATGATTGTATTGGTGCTGCTGCCTCCTAAAACATGTGAGAAATAAGCTGGCAGACCAAGACTGTATATGTGCAATTTTCCAAGCACTTATTTGGACCAAAATCTCTGTTATAAAATATTGACGATTAATTTGCCTGACTAAATGTTGCATAGATTACATGTACATAGAGGTAGGAATTCAAGGTTCCCACACAGCGGTAAGAATTTTGGAAGTGGTGGACGAGAAACATAAATCTGTATTTGTGCAGGGTTACACAGGTCTCTTTTCGTGCTTTGCAGAATTACTGTGTGTTGGCAAAACTCCGTGATTTCGTGGCCTACCCTGGATGTGACAGAGTGGATGAGGTGAACGAGCTGAAGGAAAAAGCCCGGAGCCTGTACACCATCCTGATCTCCTACTGCAGAAGGGTAGGTCAAGGCGCATCAACAGGGACAGAGTCCCTGCTTTTAGCCCTGACTGCCTCCACCCTGTCCCCTGACCACCAAAACTGGATCAGGCCCAAGCTTCTCAACGTACTATCTTCTGCCTTCCTCTTTATAAATCTTAGCCTTTTTTGTTTTATTTGTTTTGTTTCTCCAGGACCTGGTGTTCCTCACTGATGACTGTAACGCTCTGGAAATTCCTATTTCATCTCCCATTGAACACTCCATCACTGAGAGCTAAAAACAGTAAACCCAAAAGTTATACCTGAGAAAGTGTCAAGGAGACCAAGAGTCAAAATATATATATGCAGTCTATAACATTAACAACTAAGATCTTTTTCAAGCACACTAGCAATATAATCTCAGACCTACCCATTTTTCTCTGCCTTGGCAGGAAATGAATTGCATGCCTTGCATACCTACTGAACTGCTAGGGAGCCTACCATTAGGGAGCAGTTTTTCATTTGGCAAGGTACAATATTTCAGCTCAGCCAAATGTATAAAGTATGTTTTGTTTAAACATCAGAAACTAGATTTTTTATTTTTACTCTTTTATGAATACCTAGACTCATATATACACTCTCTCTTGACTTAGCTGTTTTTCTTGTATTAGATGGGCATGGAAGGGACCATATTTGTTTTTTTTAGAATGTTTGATAGGAGAGTAATGCTGTACTGGCAGATTTGTCTGCCTGTATAGTTCATATATATATATCTTGATAGTTTTTGATGTCAGATTTGTGAGAATAGAGGTGAAAGAAACATGTCTCTGTGGAAAACTAAATAAAAACAAACTTCTAATCCAAGATGCTTGTGTTGCAATATGTCTTTCAAGATCAAGCTGAAAGGTGCCATTCTTACAAACTTACTTTTCACGGTCACTTGCAAGTTGTTTTTCCCAGCATAACCTTTGTTTCCATAGCAATGCAAACTTTGTTGTGTCTGCATGCTTTGACAATGTGTAAATTTCTGCTAGTAGATTTTTTCTATACTACAAACAATTTGATGAAATTAGTAATTTGTTTTTAATAGTATTTCTGGGTTGTGAGAATGTAAATTCTGAGCCAGAGGGTCAGAAAACCTATTAAAGCCTATTTCTGACAGTTTTTTGAGACATAATCCATATAGTTGAGCTAGTGGGATTAATAAAATATTCCAGACAGTAATTCCAGAGTTGTGGGTGACTTCAGAATATGCAGCACATGAGACCTTCACAACCAGCTGCTCTTTGGTGCCAAGAATAGAAAGTATCTTCCTCATATTCTTGGACGTAGCTGCTGTTACCTCAGAGAATCCCTTCCTTCCCCCAGTGCAAGTAATTCCTCTCTCTCCAGAATAGTTTTTGTTGGCTGCTCATCCACAGCACTGCCAACCCTGGTGGCTTGGTCAGTGGTCTCATCATGCTTTATTAAAGCCCCATCTTCATAACTGAGTGTTTACACGACAATCACCACTCCTCTGCTTGACATCCTGATGGTACAAATCAATGTTTGACTACTGTTATGTAAATAAGTGAATAATAAGATTAATTCAAAGAAAAAAGACTGTCAGGGATGGGCAGGAAAGAGTTTTGGGGTTTTTTTAAATTATGTAATCACCTTGTTTTGTTGAAACTGCTAAGTATGATTTTAGCTATGGAAAATTTGATTGTCCCTTTGAGTCATAGAATAAGGGTGGGAAAATCTGACCCTAGGAGAGGTACAGGGGGAAGAAATAAATGAGTGCTTTTCTTTCCAGTTTGTTTCCATTCTAAGTGTACATTGAAGGAATGTGTCTATCAGACTTTGTAATTCCCTCTTGAAGATTAAGTCCTTGTGTGCAAACCCTTTAGATGGGCCATTCTGCCCACAGTGTTTTCATTCAAGTGTCTCTACAAGCAGCTGGTAGAAACAGTAGCAACTCAGCAACTTAATCTGGTACTGGGCTGAACTCAAAAAAGTGCAACAGCTCATATAGTCAGGAAAACCATTGCTTAGTTTGCCTTTCAGAATCCTTCTCTCCAGGCCAACAGCCTCTGCACAAGTCCCAACACACTCTAGAGATACCAATACCTATTTTTCTGCATCACCTGGACGTGCCCAAGGCAAATTTCTTCCACAACAATTGCCACAAGAATTCTGCAATAAGGGGACCTCTTAGCATGTTGGCAGGTAGCCTGGTACCCACAGAAGGAGTGTGAGCACTGACAGATCCCTGGATCAGGAGAAACATGGGTAGAGTTGAACCATTTGCTGTCAGACTCCAAGTTCAGATTTTTGCTCCCTCTAACCAGGGATTGAGGGAACCTGTTGGGGTGTTCCCTGGAGACCCCTTCTGGGGAAGCAAGCAGTGCTGGGATAACATCAGGTTCTATCCACCACCATACAAGTACCAAAATCACATCACAGGCTCTGGTTTTGGCATCTTTATACAAAGCCAACCATGGATGAGCCCTGCAAGAAAGTGTGGTACAGTCACCACAGGCCATGGTACATACAAAGCTAACCCAGGGACTGGACAGTACACAGGCTGGGAAACTGGCAGCAGAAGTTCTTAATTTTTGGCTGTTTTTTTCACCTCCAGATGTCACAGGTTTTAAACACTGGCCTGTTGTAAAGTTTGCATTGTGACTAGGCAAGGAAACTGCAGAGCAAGCTGTGCTTCCTCTCCTGCAGAAGCCCAGACAGCAGTGCTTAGAACCAGACCTTGGGTAAACTGCAGCACTTCTGCCCCTGCTGCTTTCCTGTCCCAGGGACACACACTCTCTGAAATTGAGTATTTGATGAGAATTATCTCACGGATCTTCTCAAAATCCTCTTTTTCTTTATTGAGGCTAATAAACCACCCCTAGACATTTTGATGAAACTTGTGGTCGTAACTCCAGATTTCTCCTGTGATGCTCCCATTCCTTCAACCATCTTCCAAATACATTTTCTTCTGTTTCAGGCTGGTTACCTCTGTGAAGAAAATGTAACCTAATTTATTTAGTACAAAATATCTTGCAAGAACTCTTTGGAATTGGGAACGGAATGGAAATCATTGTTTTATTTGCACTGTTTTTGTTTGTAACTTTAGCTTTTTCATGACTGACAGGGACACACTTTGCAGTACACTCAGTATGGCTGCTTACTAACAGCTCTGTTCTGCACTGGTACATACAGTTCTGCAGAAGCTGCAAAAAGCAAGTTGGTGCTTTAGGGACCGTGCATACTTGAATGGACTTTAAAAGCCTATCCTCACTTGTGGATGCTGCATATTTTATTCCCAGAATCAGGTTTTTCTTGTCATTGGTGTGCTTTTACAACAAGTATATTCCTTATGGCTTATGCTGTGACTCTCCATATCTCATATGACATTTTTAATGGAAAGTGTGCTGAGAGAAAAGCTATGCTCTTTCAGTTCACAGTAACCTCCTGTCATTCACTGTCTTAATAAGATTTGTGATTAGATTAAACCTTTTTATGAGCAATGTATTTTTCCAAGTTTTCACAGTCTAGGGACAAAAAGAGCCCACTGATAAAGAGACATAATCCACTTGTAATTTGACAAGAAAACACCCACCTCTCCCTTTCAGTACAACATTAAGTCACCAGGTATATAAGGAGTAGTGGAGCCATTCATGCAACTGAGCATTTATTCCTGCAACACAGCAGCCCAGACTCATTAGGGCTCTGGCCAAGAGGGAGACTGTGGAGGGATTAAGAAGAACATATTTGTTGTAATTTGCCAACTGGCATCTTGCCTAGTTGCTGCAGAATATTACTATAAGCACATCATTAAGAAACTTCACTCAGTTTGTACAGTGATTAGGGAAGAATTGTAGAAAAACAAAGCATCTGTTCTGTTTTCTTGCCTGTTGAAGGAGGTTTGTTGGAAGGAGCAGTCAATCCTAGGAACAGGTTTTCTTTTGCAGACTTGTCTCTGCAAGAAGCCTCACTACAGACCTCTCCTAGGACTGCTAAACTCTCTCTTATATTATATGGAATCCCAAGGTCTTGGGTACTGTCTTTGCAAAGCTTTTAAAAATATCATTTTCTAATTTTGCCAAAAATCCATAGATCAATTTTGCTAGAACCAGCTCCTTTCCCTTCTCTTTTTTTTCCAGTCAAATGGGCTTTCCTAAAGTAGGGACTCAAATCACTTAACTCCTCATACACTGGGTTTTGTGAAATCAGGAAGGATGGCAGACTTCAAACACATAATTAGGTCATTCAGGGTGATGAGGTTCCCCTGGACAGAATGTTATTTGCTAGTAATTAAAGTGGCACAAATATTAGGATATTTATTTTAAACAAACAAACAAACAAAAGCATTAATGTAGCATTGAGGAGGTATCTGATCTTTTAGGCTGTACACTTTGAGCAGAGCATTGGTTTGTCCAAACACCAGATTTGGGAGTCCCCATTTGCCAATTGTACCATTTCCAGCGTCTGTAGTGTTTGTAAATTGCCTTAATAGGATGCTGACCTAGATTTTCCAAAAATTTGCTACAATGCTAAAGTTTGGTAAATAATGTTACCTTACAAACATTTAACCACTGTACTTGGACCAGGACTTTTATCCACATTAAAATCTTCTCATTTTTGGAGTGTATGGCAGTGCAAGTGAAAGTTACAACAGACAAGATCCAGCAACTTTATTTGTGCAATCTTTTGGGTTCAAAATTTTCTGTTGCTGTGGCCAGGAACCCTGTGCCATCCAGAGTAAACAAAGCAGTCTGCAAGGGACCTCCTGGTAACTAAGTCAAAATTGAGAGACTATGTCGAGAGAAAGGTCATGATCTTATTATTAAGGGATTTTTTATGGTCTAAGTTTCCTCAGCATAGGGTAAATGTATATCCTGAGATAAATGATATAGCAATGAACAGAAAACCTATCAAAATATTTATCTTTCTAATACAAATAAGTATATACACTGAAATCTTGTTTCGTATTTGCAGATCTGTAAAGAAGTTGTGTTCAGACAGGTAAGAGGATTTTGAAGCCAAACTGATGTGAGGGAAAGAAAAAATTCTCCAAAGCTGTTTTGCAATAGATTGAAATACATTGGAATTACTTCATTAATATTCAAATCTTACAGAAGAAAAAACCAAAATCATAGAACAAGAAAGAAACTTGAGATCTCCTACTGCATCCCTTAAGCCCAAGACTAGCCTGGCTACCACGGGTCTTTTCTGGTAGCAGTTGGCCAGAAAGACTTTATGAAACAATTGATCCAGAAAGCCACAGTAGTTCAAATCAATCCATTCTAGACCCCCCTTTGTTACAAAGTTTTACTAGGAACCCAATTTACCTTCTCAAAATTTAAACCGTTTGCTTTCAGATTTATTCATCACAGAAATAGGGATTGAATTGTTATTTTTTGTCTCTGCAACAGATGTTAGTTGAAAGACTTCTGTCTCTCTCTCCCTATTCTACAAATCAAATTCCTTCAATCTTTCTTCATTGATCAGAGGACTAGAAAATGCTTCTTGTATTTCTTCTATCTCTATTCACTTGTTTCCCATCTTTTTTGGAGCACAGTGCCTGACGTTAAATGACATCCAGCTGAGGCTTTATCAATGTCAAGTAGTAGAAAGAAAGGTTTGTTGGTATTGCCATGAAAACTGTAGATTACAAATGAAAAATTATCTCCAAGTGGAGACAATGTTTCACTTTTTTATTTAAATTTTAAGATGAATATAAAAAGTTAGAGTACAAGTTGTCCTCACTGCTCTATAAAGAAGAAAATGTCTGGGGGAAAACAGACAAACAAAAGCAATGGATAATGAAATACAATGGCTGCTCCTTTTGCTCCCCTGTCCTACCTAGTGAACGCTTGCCTTCCTAAGCAGAGTGGCTGGAGCCCAGTCGTTTCTTGGCAATGTTCTCTGGGCCATGTTATCCCCTAGAACACATCCAAAACTTGTTTGGAAGAGTGACATCTGCCCCAGGTCAAAACTGTGCCCAGAACTGCTGTAACTATTTCCAAGTATAGCCAAGCATGCTTCAATACCTGGAATGTTCCTAACACTGAGCAAATAAATAAAAGAATGATTTTGGTGCACAGTGTTTCAGTTTTCCCCTAGGAGAAGAGCTGTGCTTTTCAAATTTTTAATGCATTTCATATTTTTTTTAGTTCAAACACAAACCCTGAAGTAGTGCAGGGAACAGACCCCAGTTCTTCCTAGTCTCCTGACGACTTTCTCATTGGATAAGTACCAGATAAATGAGTTAGACAGGTGTTACTCCTACTGAGAGAAAAAGGGAAGCAAGAATTTTTAGCAAACCAAGGTGAGACAGAACACTAATGACTTAGAAAGGAAAAAACTGTTATTTGAACACCACAAGCTTTTTTGTTTGGTTGTTTTCACTGTTTGATACAGAGGGATCTTTTTCTGCAGTTGCAGAATTCAAACTTTTATTTTCCCACTGTGAGTTCTCTGAGGTCCAAAAGTCCTTGGCTGTTCCTGTCTTCTTATGACAGCTAGACAGTCAGAAGATGTGGGCTTGGAAAGCATGTTGTTTGTCACAATTTTTTCCTTGATCAGGATACAGGGGCCGGGTGAAGCAAGGAAAGAAATACACTCAGGCTGTTCTATAGCCTCCCTCTTCTAGTGAATAGGTCACTAACCATACATGGAGGAATTTTTTGCTTTTGATGCCCCAAAGCAAAACAGTCTGTCTCTTAGTTGCTGTGAAGTATACTACTTGCCTTACTGTCCTCCTCTGAAATTTTAATAACGAGCCATAATTGATTTTTAAATTTTTTTTTTTAAGAAGACCTGCCAACTCAGTCCTAGACTAAAGTGTGTCATGAGTACCTTTTGTTCAGCCTACACTCACCAGATTGTACAGCCTGGGGTTGACCCACATCCAGCTGGTGCAGTTCAGAGCTGGGGCAGCCATACCTTTCTTCACTTTCTTCTTTTATTCCCTTCAAACACTACTGTCTCATTTGTGTTAAGTATCTGAATGTGTAAGGATGAAGAAGGCTGAGGAGTTTGTGTCCTGAGCTTTCCCGAGCTTGTACAGATACTGGGAGAAAGTCTATGGCCAAATTACTTGCAGCATGTGGTACATATGACCTCCCCAAAATCCTCAGCATTAAAAGTAAAAAATGTCATGAAGTGACACAAGAGAGAAAAAGAACGATACATCACCAGTGTTTGTAAAGAAGGATGGCTGGGCAAACTTCCACCGTGGCCACAAAGAGCACGGAGAGGGTCAGAGCCACATCTTCCCCCTCTCACACCCCAACTCACTGCTCAGCACTTGTGAGAACAAATGGGTTTGTCCAATTGCCTGAGGTAAACTTGACATAAACCTTGTCATTTTACCATGACTTAGAGAGTCAAAAATTTTCAGCTGATCATAAATGGTCATTTGGTCATTTTGGCTGAAGAGAAAGTAGAAAATGGGGATGGGAATGAAGAAAAACTAGGCAAGAATATCCTGCCTCCTTGTTTTTTTCAAAGAAAGATGCTTAAATTTTCACAAAACTGTTTTCCTCAATCAGTGCAGATTCATCAGTCCTGCTCCAGTCTCCTGTAATAGCATTTTATCACTTATGTCCTCATAAAGTAGGCCTATGCAAAAGAGAAATTATGCAAATAAAATAATTTCTAATCATCACTGTCTTCAAAGGAGGACAACAAAAAGTTGCTCTCAAAAAAATCTATTGATAAAGATAATTATGTTATTAGACTTTCTCAGTCATCTCTTCATTCCCATAGTAATTGCTTTCAGGTTAGAATTTTTTATCAGCATGGCATAAAAATCTGGATAGAGGTGTAGATAGGTGAAGAAAAGATCATGAAGTGTTTTATTTATGTTAATTACACCTCATAATACCTCTGACAACTCAGAGAGAGATTATTAAGTTCAGACATTAAGGCCTCTAAATAGACTGCTTATTTTGTTATTTAAATGTGAGTTTGAGGATGTGTGTATGAACACTGTAGCACAAAAAACTAGCCTAGAATCAGACAGCAAATTGATGACAGTGACAAAAATAAAATAGATGCTTTTGAGTTTTCTCCCCCAACACCCCGAGCAGTGACTACAGCACATCCTCACACAGTCTGGGTGTGGCTCACAACCAGCATTTTACATGGCAATCAAATAAATTGCTATTCCATTGTTCTTGGCAAGCTTTTGACCAAAGCTAGGTTTGTGGTCGAAATTTAAAATGTATCCTTATTACATGTGCCAGAACCGGTTTGAAGAAATATTTCCTCCATATTTAAACTATTGTCAAGCCAAAGAAAGGTCAGCCCATTCTCTGTAATCCTCTCACAGTGACTTGCATGGGACTCATGAGAGTGAAAAACAAAGACCTGATGGTCGCAGCAAAATGTACTCTACAAATTGCTTTTTGGAAAGAACATAATCCAGAATTCGGCAGCAAACAATAGCTTCAGAACAGCATGGATTCCTAAAAAATGTTGAAATCCTGAAGAACAATAACAAACTGTTTAAGCTGGATCACTAAAAGTGCCATGATTCATTATTAATGTCTTCAAAAGGCAATTCTGCAGAAACCACCACTGAGACCATACGATGTGTCTCCATCCACATGGCAGGTTTAGAGTCAGACATCAAGATGGGCCCCACACCTCTTCTCTCTTTTACCCAGGCAATCAAATGCAATTTCATACAATGCCACTGTACAGCTGATGAAAGTCAAGAGTCCAGCCAGGATCAAGGTTGACAAATCTAATTAAAAAATGAGGGAAAGGAGTCAACACATACAAGAGGCGTTAACTGTATTATTTTAAGTTAGCACTAGTATTTTAAGTGTGATTTGAACTGATTGTAATGATATGTTATTGAGAATTTAGGGTAGAGATCAGATCAGGTAAGGGATCCTAGCAAACAAGAAGCTCTAGCAGGCAATAATATATCCTTTTATGCAACTATGCAGACTAGTCAATACCAGAATCTTACACAGACATGCAGTGTAATTAAAGGCATGTTCTGCCATACTGCAGTTGCTGTGGGACCTAAGAGAAGATTCCCAGGAGAGGATGTACCCACAAACATACTGCCCCTTCTCCATCACAAAAACGCTTGCATAAGTTGGCACTATGCTAAAACTTATGCAAGGAGCACAAAGGGTCTGCACTGGTCATAGATTTATTTTTAAAATTCTTTATAGTTTTCTATTACTGCTACTTGAAGCAAGTCAATCTGTTAAATTGTAAGTAAGCCTTGTTCATTGCCTGTTCAATCTGGAAAACAGATTCTGTGTCTCAGCATCTGAGTCATTGAGCTGGACTCAAAAGAAAAAACACAGCAGAAACACTCCTATCAACTTTTGAAACTGTCTGAGTGCTACATAAGTTTTAACAGCACATTTGCAGTGAAAACAGTGAAGTTGGTAATAATAACTCACACCTTTCATCTCTGTTTTTTTTTTCTAACCTTAAGCTCCCCCTTAAAACACAGTATGTGGTTGGTTCAAACAGGTTTTACAATCAGGATTTTGTCATTTCACCATTTTTGCTTTTCATCTGTTAATTTATGACTCAATCCACCAAGTCAGATTGCAAAGTCAGATAGCTGCTGCATGGACTGTTTTTGTCTTCTTCACTCCACTTAGCATCATTGATTTTGAAATCTGCCTCTCTACTGCTGACTCAGGGTTTATTATTAGCAATGGCCAGACAGATTCTGATTCTACTTGATGCTGAAGATATCTTTGGATAAATTGGAAGAAGATTGCTGTAATACAAGAAAGCATGAGGGTCAACTTTGTATCTATAAGTCTGGAGTATGGAAAGTTTATTGCCAGATTTCATTTCTCCTTGCTGGAAGACACATGAACTCCAAGAGATAAATTTGTCCCAAACCAGCAGAAAACAGTGCATCTCATAAAAACTGAGTTCATTTATCCTATCCATCAATTCCCATAAATCAACTCCCAAAAATGCGATTTATTAGTATCCTATTATATAATGGAAGTTGCAGACTATAAATCTATTCCCCGTGAAATTACATTCCCTGTGCTCCACACTTTTCAAAGAGGATATCTTCACCCATCTATAGCAAGAGGAGCTAAAGTCCTGCATAGGTGACCAAGGAGATCCTGTCAAAACTCAAATATAAAAATAAAGCTCACGTGAGGTGACATTGAGGTCAGAAGGGCCAGGAGGAATATAGAGGCACTTTCTGAGCAATCTGAGACAGGGTCAGGCAAGACAAAGCCCGTCTGGACCCAAATCTGACAAGAGATTGTAAGGGGTTCTACAGGTCCGTGGACCTACATTCCACAGCAGCAGGGAGTCACTGCTGAAAGAGCAGGAGGCAAAGCTAGAGGCAAAGATATTCACTGCCTTTTTCATCTTCATCTTTACTGATAAGATCAAACTTCAGAAATCTCAGGCCTCAGAGACCAGTAGGAGTATCTGGAACAAAGAAAACTTCCTCTGGGGGGACAAGAGTTATGTGAGGAACATTTAGATGACCTGGACCTACTTCAGTCTGTGCAGCCTGATGAGTTTCACTTGGGAGTGCTGAGGGTTAGTGTCACTGCATGGCCACTCTCAATTATCTTTGCAAAGTCGTGGTGTTTGTGGGAGTTTTCCAAGAACCAGAAGAAAGCAAAAGTCATTCCTGTCTTTGAGTAGGTAAAAAAGAATTTGTTACCAGGAATTGCAGGTTGGTCGATGTAACCTCCATCCCTGAGCAAGTGCTCCTGAAAACTATTTCCAAACATGTAATGGGAAAGTAGGTGATATGGCTGGTTGAGATTTATGGAGGGGAAAATCAAGTTTAACCCGTCCAACAGACTTCTACAACCAGCTAATGAGAACAGTGGATGAGAGGAAAACAAAGGATTCTGTTTACCTCAACCTCAACAAGGCTTTCCCATAATATCATCAAAGACAAAGTGGCATACAGCCTAGAAAAATAATCAATAAGATGAATTGAAAACTGGATAAATTGGCAGGTTCAATGGGCTATGATCAGCAGAATGAATTCCAGTTAGAGGCTGGCCACTCATGACATAAGTGATTGGGCCAACAGTTTTGGTCTGTTGTGCAGGGTCCACACCTGGAGAGGAGCAGCCCCAGGCACAAATGCACAGACCAAGAGTCCAGAAAGAAGCTTTGTAGAAAAGCACCTGGAAATTCTGAGGGCAACAGATTAAACACACACCAACAATTCCCAACTGTGGCTGCAATGGAAAGAGTGCTGAAAACAGGTCAATGGAAGTGATCCTTCCCCTCTGCTTCCCCCACTCACTCTTACTGTGAGGGTGGACAGACAGGGACAGGCTGACCAGAGAGATTGAAGAGTTTCCATCTTTGTGGATATTTGAAGTGTAACTGGGCAGGGTCCTCAGAAACCTGTTCTATCTGATTCTGCTTTGAGCATGTGGGGTGAACTAGACTTTCTCCAAATCTGAACCTTTCTGTGATTCTGCAATGCCATCTGTGTGTTTTCACAGGCACACGGTCCATATGAGCATGTCTAAGGAAAATAGGTTAGTGCAGCTCTACCAAAGCTGTCTGAAAGGTTTACTCGGTTCTCAGCAGAAAAAGGACTCCACTGAAAAGTAGTTTATATAACAGACTCCACAAGTGCAGTTTTTCTTCTTAAAACCTTTTCCTCCAAAATATTAGTTTCTCTGACAGAGGAATTAAATACAAACCTGGTCAGAAGAATAGTTGCAGTAGCCCAATCTATTTAAGTAGCACATGTGGGATTTTCCACTTACAAGAACTCTTTGTTAATTTTTAAACTTGCAAATAGCTTTCTGTTAAGTCCAGCTTGGAATAGCAGAAACAGTTGCTTCTGTCATAGAACAGAGGAGGGTGGGGAGGCCTGAATGTTGTCTTTATTTGGAGGATAGACATTTTCCCTGAGAATGGAAAAACAAACTGAAAAAAAACCCCAATTACTCTTCAAGGGCACAGAGCTGAGTAGCACTTGGCAGGGCTCATTCCATGAGTTGCTGCCTTCCTGTGCTCGATCACTTCCCTTTCCCTTCTGTTCTGTGACTGTATACTCAGTGTTGGAAATATTCTTCTAGGGAAGACATACTATTTCCTTTTGTCTCCTTTTTAAATTAAATTCCTAATCAAGTCTCAAAAAATAAGAGATTTAAGATATCAAAGGCAGAACCATCACCGCCTCTTGACAGTGTAGGATGATGTGAAGAGATATGAAAAACCTCCTGATGGCCCTAAAGCTCACATTGTATCTTTCCCTCAATAAAAGGAACAGTGTGTTGATGTGGTTCCATAGTGAACACAAGGCCCACTAAAAAAACTTGTCACCTGTTATCACCTGTTACCACCTTGTTTAATTACTGTGGGCTCATCTTAACAAATTAGACAGCTAGATATTCCTTCAATCTGTATTTAAATGCTATGCTGACTTGGAATGGACTTTTAAAACACAGCATAGAATGAGCTTTAATTGGGTATTACAGAAGAGTTTTGTAGGAAAATGTGTTCTCAGGCAATTTACCCAAGTAAGGTGGATCTATTTTACTTAATCCCCTTACTGAAATGAATGGTTTATGCTGTTCCAGTAAGAGAATAACAACAGCAAGGTCACATAAGGTGTTGTCCTGAATGATATAAATCTTTTTGTATCTAGGGAAATCAAAGTCTCTTTTCTCCAAGTACATAAATGCTGAGATCATCCAGGGAGCTACTAATAAGTCAACATTTATTAGTTCTAGAAATACCTTGTAGACCAATAAATTGGAGGAATCATGCAACTGAACCATACTTTGCAGATACATGAGCATGAAAAACATCATTTTAGTAATCCCTTTGAATTCAAGATATCATTCTGAAAAGTTACCTAGTACCCCAAACAACAAACTTTCCAAAGGTTAAACACACAAATACCTTGAAAAGAATGGGTACAAGCATCTCAAGAATTGTATCACAGTAATAGAAGCTGTCAGGAAAGTGTGAATAAAATTGATACCCACTGTAAAAGACTGGAAAGAGCTTAAAAAGATTTAGAGACTATTATGTGTCCTACCATTGAGGAAAAAAGTGTAGGCAAGGAATAAGGCATTTGCACAACTGTCACTAAGTCAAGCAGTTTCTACCAACAGAGATGAGTCCCTATCAAATTTACCTGTGTTCTAAACAGCATATCTAGAAAAAAGCTAACAGACGTATTTGCTTCAATTTTAGATATTTCTGAGACAGGTTTGATTTCTGAAAAGTACAAATTCAAGCTTTGTATAGTCACATCCAGAAGAACAGGGTAATTCAACGCTGTTACAGAACAAGGGCAACAGCTTTTGCTCGCTCTTCAACTCTCCTCCCACTCCAGAAACTTGTCTCAGTTAATTTATACTGATAAACGCCCGACTTTTGTAAGGAACACATGTATATACTTACATATGCGTACATTTTTTTAAATTTTTTTTTTCCTCCAAAACTTACTGTTTGTTACTTCAACCATAAACACAACATCCAACCATCTCAATGAGCCAGGATCTCAGAGACTTTTTTTCTGTGGTAGAGACCACAGAGGAAAATAAAGCCTTATTACAGCAGAGAAAACAGTAAACAAGTGTGCTTGAGTCAGCATCACAGGAGGCAAGACCTGCACAGGCCAAACAATGAAAAGTCACAGCCACAAGGCCACCCCACCTTCTTGCTTAGTTCATTTCAGAGCTGTTGTTTTGTGGTCATCATGTTTATACCCACAAAACCTGGAGTGTTCCTGTTTGCTTTGGGTCTGATATTCAATGCTCAAAACTCCACAGTAAGACCAGGTCAAAGTCTAAATGAGCCTGACAATATCATGACTTAAATGGAGAGAATTAAAAGCTCCATTAAAACAAAGCAAAACAAAACAAAATGAAGCAAAACAAAACAAGCAAACCCCAACAAAACAAACAAACAAACAAAGATCTTTGATCTATAATGCAGCAAGGTCATCCATGTAACACTAAGTAACTTCAAGTTTTGGCAATTCTAATTATTAAGGATAAACTTTGCAAAATTTAAGTTGCAACAATTGAAGTGAGAACAGTTCACAGAATCCTGTGAACCACACAAGTCCTCTGTTAAACTATTACTCTTGCCTCCACTAATTGGTTTTGGCTTGAGATAAGGATGAGATTAATTCTGCTTTTGAGACAGCACACTAGTGACAAGATAGAGAATCCTACTCTAGGAAGGAGAGTGGTTATTGAATGACTGTAGTTCTGCTACTTAAAGCTTCCTTTTATTTTCTTATGCAAAAGTGTGACATGAAACTGTCTATTCCAATTACAGATCTTGTGAAATCAGACACTCATTAAGGACTTCACTTGCTGAATTTGTGAAACTTTTTGACATACACTGATCTGATAGAAAAAGGGAAATACATGTAATTTATGTATTGCTGAGAGTGATGAATGCTGGCCAAAGCAAAGAAGAGAAAGTTGTGTTAGAAATACCCCTGTGCTAAGCAATGGATGATAGAGATAAAGCTTGAAATCAAGAAGTGGGGAGGCTTTTCTAAGAATAAAGATTAGAAAAGATGGAAACCAATTCCAACAATCATCTGTCCAACAAGAAAGGCTTTGACTCAGAACTGACAAGCTTTCATGGAAGTGAGTCTGTAAATCTCTGCCTGGTTTGTGGAGAAAGCAGAAGATGCTCTCACTCATGGGAATGTATGGACCAGCATTGTCCTCCTCCTATGCCTGACAGTGACACAGGCTGCAAGATTTGTGGACAAAGTCTTGTGGATATCAACCAGATCCTGAATAGCCTTTGAGGATTCAATCTTGCTTAGAAAGGGCAAAAGCGTCCTCCTGCCTCCAAATGCCACCCCATTCCCCCTCCAGACCTCTTCACACACTATACCAGATTGGCTCCCCGTCTTTGCTATAAAGACTCTTAAAATACTTCTTCCTTATTTCAAGCACCTCACATTGATGTAGGCAAAGCCACACGCTTTACAGTAAGAGATGCAAAAATTTCTGTTGTTTAATCACTTAGAATGCAATGAGTCTAATTCCATGGTCATATAATTGATTGTCTTTTGTCTCATGTTTTATGAATGAAATATTTTAAAAACCCATTCATATAAAAAATGCAACTCTCAACAGGATTTCCCTTCCAGGCTTGCTTGGAGCTAATTTTAGATCCAGCCACAAATTCCTGCTAGTTCACAGCCATCAGGGATGGTGGGGAGAAATCCTCCATCTGTTCCCTGACTTTCTAGTCATCCCTTTTCTGCCAAAGAAAGTGCTACTGATAGAGCGAATGAGAATTTCCCACTACCCCTGCAGAGAGGAGAGGGAGGACACACATGTTTACAATGTTTGGGATGCTCAGCTGTCACTCAGGTCTTGTAGGGCCTGAAGCTATTTTATCTCTGCTTCCAAGGATGGTGGGAAGAGCATTCTGTGCAAGCTGTCCTGCATCTTCCCATTCCATCCCACCCCCTTTGCTTCTCCTCTCTGCACCATCACCCTGCAGAACACAGCTCACGCAGCTGCTGCAGGAGAAGCCATGTTCGAGGGACAATGATAATACAGAGGTGTTATCCAGATCTCCAAGAATGCCACAAGGAGAACTTCTGTATGCTGATATTTAGTAGTAATGGAACTGATGCATTTCATTTATCAGCCAGTGTCAGTCCTAAGGAAGAGAATTTTTGCTTGTGATGGACTTTAATCATGTGGATCCAACTGATTTTGGTGGGATTTCCCACCAGCCATACTTCAGCACATGTGCAAATGTTCACTGGATCCAGAGCAAACACAAACAACCCTGGCACAGCTGAAGCCCCACTTCCCCCAGCTGCTGAAGACAACCAAGGAGCAGCTGTGGCTGCAATACAAGTTGGCAGAGTTCAAGGGTGGAAAGAATAAAACCATGTGGTGGTTTTGTTCTGTTGTGGCAACATCAGCAGTGAGCAGGCAGGAAAGATGTTGAGCAGCTCTCCCTACACATACATGCCTATGTGTGTGAGTTGGCAAAATTTCCCCGTCATTTTTCATATACATTGTCATGATTTAACCCCAGCCAGCAACAAAGCCCCACACAGCCACTCACTCACTTCCCACCACTGGGATGGAGGAGAGAACCAATAGAATAAAAGTGAGAAAAAGGGTTGACATAAAGGCAGTTTAATAAGAAAGCAAAAGTTTTGCATGCAAGCAAAGCAAAACATTGAGTTCATTCTCTGATCCCAAGGGTAGGCAGTTGTTCTGCCATCCCCAGGAAAGCAGGGCTCCATCACATGTAACAGTGACTGAGCAAAACTCATCACTCCCCTTCCCACCTCATCCCCCAGTTTATTGCTGACCATGATACCATATGATCTGGAAAATCCTTGGGTCATTTGGGGTAAGCTGTGTCCCCTCCCAGCCCCCTGAGCACCCCCAGCCTCCTCACTGGTGGGGTGGGAAAGGCCTTGGCTCCGTGCAAGGACTGCCCAGCAGTAGCTAAAACACTCCTGTGCTACCAACACTCTTTTCATCACAAATCCAAAACACAGCAACATACTAGCTGCTGTGAAGAAGATTAATTCTATCCCAGCCAAAACCAGCACACACCACAGTTTTCTGAAGAGTATTCCCCACAGAAACATCCTGTACAGACACAAACGCATTTGAGCTACAAGTAGGACAATTTACAAAAAAACCCGATACGACGAAATCAGATCTGAATACAGTCACCCTTGGCAATAGCCATATCCCTTCCTGTTTAATGGGGTTTTAAGAATGGAGGAATTCTGTCTTGGGACACATTGTCAACACTCCTACCACACCAAATTACCTAACACCATGGGTGGCTTTCACTGTGATTTTTATTTGGCATACTATATCAAGGACATTAATAATAGTAGATCTCTAAATGAGCTATGCTTCTATTGCTGTTCAGATAGACTTCTGTGGAAACTGGAATTCTTATTATTCCCCTTAGATTTTACAATCAGAAAAATAAGTAATTATTTACCATGCAGCCATGTTGTTTTCAGGTATTAGTACTTACTTGTATGTAAAACCATAAAAATTCTTTTTTTCTTGTCAGTTTAACATTCTCTCTCCAATTTCTGGTAAGACATCATAGCACCTGCTTCACAATACCCTAGATTTGTCATTCAGAAATCTGGTCAGCTTATTTTCAGTGCAAGAGAATAGCTTATTATCTTGCTTTAGGGGATAGTGATTCTATTTTTAATTAAAATAGATTTATTTCCTTCTGTTATCACTAGGTTCAGACTGCATTCTCACAAAATGGATTCAGGCCAGAAAGGAATGTGGAAACATGCAATGAATCCTATTAAACCTGAAATAGTTGTTTTAGCTGTATTCACAAGCCAGTCTGGTTTTGAGGTTTAACCCAGCTCTTGCAAAGAACATCCAGTTCTTTCTGCACTATACAATTCATAAGATGGTTTCAGATTATTTAAAAAAACTGAAAGGTAAATTCTATCTTATTCTCAGTCATAAGAGTGTTTATTTTTTTCAATTCAATTAATACATCCTATGGAATTATCTTTGAAGATGCTCAGAATTCTCTATTCTCAGTACCTCTCCCACATCTCTTACAGCTTAACTTTTCAGTCAATGAAGAAAGTTCTTTGAAATTGCAAGGATTTGAGCTTTCCCTGAACTTCTTTGTTTGGAGCAGGATGATAAGGACAATAGAACAGAACAGCACAGCCTTGGAGCAGTAGATAATGGACGTAACATAGGCAAGGAGGAGTCAAGCAGGATGCCAGCTCAGCTCTGCCAGGCTGACAAAGCAGACGTTATGCAAAATAACAATATTGTGCTTACTCAAATTTGAAGAACAGCCACCTAAAAAGAACACCAGATTTTGAAGACAGACCCCAAAGAACCAAGCAAGGACTTCCAATAAGGGGTACAACTGTGTAAAATTAAAGTAATACATAAACATCAAGTAAGTGGGCATAGACAATTAATATGCAATCAGTGTGTATGATCAAAACTCTGTTTACCTGATGCCTGGGGCACTCGATTAGAGGAAGGATCCTCTGAGTGACCAGCATGCTGGAATAAACAATTACTACTTTCTAATACTCAGAACTGTGTTACAAAGTTTCTATCTGGCTGATTTCAGTATCAGAATTCAAGGGAATCAGTGCTATGCAGACTTCTGCCATCAAGGAAAACCCCTCAGCTGTTCTATTTGAAATGCATGGAAAGAGGGCAGAGTCTTCACAATAATACAGTTCTCCAATATTTGTGAATGTTGGGTTGATATTTAGGCCTGAGTGAAGTAGAAGAGGTCACTTATTCCTGCTCCCTTGGAATTAGGATTTCAGACCTTCATATTAACCAGTAGCATACACAATTGAAAACTTGATATTTTTAAAAAGCTCCAGCCTTTCAATTTCCTTCAAACCCAGTGCCTTGTTCCATCTTGTGGCAGCACAGGCACCTAGACACAAGTGAAGCACCTATTTTTGGCTTTCTGCTGTTTCCTTCCCCTCCCTCAAGGATCTTGGCTGTTTTGCCCCAGCAAGAAAATTAGGGCAGACAATGGGGGTGTTTATGTGGTGACTCAGCATTGTCCTCTTTTCTGAATATATCTGCTTGTTAAAGATTTAGCAGGTGAAAATTTTTTTATTTTTCCTTCTGTAAGGGACAAAAGGAGATTAAATGCTGTCACAAAGGATGAATACATCATTTCAGGTGCAAGACTCTCAGCTTTGTGGCAGGATTTAATATCTCCTTGATGCTCATGTGGGCAGCTGGCTTTTCAGTTTTGGAAAGCTGAGGTATCTGATCTGTTCAATAAGCAATTCAGGAGTGAGGATTTCCTAGGTGGGATAGAGGAAGGCACTGTTCAAGTCCACACTGCCCCACTTTGTGAAGTGTGGTAAATCACGCTGCTAAAATCCTCTGCAGAGATGTAAGGTGACCATTTGAGAGAAATTGCTTCCTTACCCAGAGGAAGCACAGACTGATTCCCAGCCTTACAGCTGAGAAAAGCTTTCCAGAAGCTTTTATGGAATACATTCCCCACAGGAACGTGAGTCCACTCTGAGACCTTAAAGCAAGAGTGCAATATTAACTTCAGACGTGATGCCTCACCTCATTTTACAATGTGCACTAATTTAACTCCTTGTCAGGCTGTGGGGAATAAGGTGACAGCACAGATGTGGGGCAATTAAAATCAAAGTGTATATGAGGTGAATATAACTAGTGGCTGGTAACTTGCTGGTACCAGGTGGAGCACATCATTTCACTCATGGTTCATTGACAGCAGCACTGTGGGTGCTGACACAGCCACATGTTAATGCCCCGCCTCCTAATGTTTCCCATCAGCTCAGGAACAAAGCATCATAGACCTGTAAATTCTCTCCTTTCACAGACACGTATTTCCACTTCCACTGGATTTTTTTCTGGGAAAAGATTTATAAGCCAGCATTTCGAACCATCTGGTCAGTGTTTAACAAGAAGCTAGCTGCCAGGCTCCCTAGGTCATTTTCCCCCTTCCTATCATATGCTTTAGAGACTGATGCAATAAATTAACCATTGAAAAAGCAATCCCTAAGGTAAGCCACCTGTCTCACCTTACATATCTGTCCTACAGAGGTGATCCTTACCTTCTTCACCCCAGGGTCTGACTGGGCTGTCAGACGTTGGTGTAAACAACTCCTCCTGCATCCGTGCTAGAGCAGGCAGAAATACCCTGCAGCCATGATCTCCATCTGTTTCAGACAAGTGAGAGGTTTCAAAACAATCTCAGCAGGTGTAATGGGGCTGCTGCACTCCTGCTTTCCTCTTGGACAGACCCACTCCATCCTTTGCAAAAGATGTTGATTTTCATACTGCATTGCCTTACCCCACGATTGCCTGCGTCCTAGTTGCAGGGTAGAATCACCCAGCGGTGGGGGGCAGAAGAGTCCAACTTAGACTGGGGTGAGGTGCTGGGGAATGATGATGTTGCCTCTGCAGGAAGCTGCCTCGACCCAGGAAATGTGGAGCTGCACTTAGGAGGCAGCAGCAAGCCTCAGTGGAAGGTAAAATACATTGAGGCTTGACTGAGGCTGAGCAAACGGGGAGGCATGGCCTAAGTGCAGTCAGGGTAATCATGCCCACTCTGGCAGAGCACCTCGAGGCTGTTTGCCAAAGCTGGTGAAGATATAACCCATAGTGTGCCTTCCTTTTACAGCACATCTTGTGCTCTTCAAGCACTTTCATGTCTCAGCTTCACGTGTCCAAACTACACCCACTCAGCAGGTCGTCCTGACAGAGAAGCCATTGTCATGCCTCCATCCTGCCCAGACTGACCCTGAGGGTACAGCACCCCTGAGCAAAACAAGACCTGAAGGCAGACCCTGTCAGGGTTGTATGGAGAAATCCATGAGATGGAGGGATAAGTAATAGACCACTCATTTTCCTCCTACCTCTCTGGGAACAGAAAGAATTTTCCAAAAGGGTAGGGGTTATTCTGGTACATGCAACAAACAGTCCATAGCTCAGCTTCTCAGAACTTCTTGAGCCAAAGACTTTAAAAGCCTTAGATAATAACTGTAAATTCCATTAAGAAACAAATCAACCAATATTTTTTTGACAAATTTTGAAGTAGTTCTGCATTCAGAACCCCGTTTCTTCTTCTTTGAAATGGGCCTAATGCCTGGAAAATAATATCTGTAATATAAGTCACTGAGTCATTAACTGCTCAACATTGTAGGTCTCTGACACCTCTTGTTCAGGAAGAACTCTCAGTCTTGGCCTTCTCATCCCTTAGCAGGGTTTGGTTTTGTTTTGAGAGTGTCTTTTTCCATGAAAGAGAATTTCCAGAGGGTAGCTAAATTAACCAGGCCAGAAAGGTATGAATTGAGATGTTTGCAGTTGTGCAACCCCTGAGGCAAAAGATGTGGATGGGATTATATCTGCATGAATCCCACCTAAATTCCTGATAATTATGACTATATTTTCCCCCAAGGATGTCCTCCCTTCCATATCACTTGAACTGTGATGAACTCACTACAGAAAGCTAATAAACACTCAAACAGATTTCTGTTTTGTCTGTCCATGTTTTTCACTTTCTTTCTCCTCAATAGCTCATTCATCAAGCCAAGCAAGGAAAAAACCCCCACAGAACTACTTAAAATAGTAGTCCAGCCAGCATATTGGCTTTGCTACCATGTGTACTACATGCAGACTGCCAGCAATGAAAAGTGGAATTCATCTCATCAAACAAAGTTTACGGATTTGTTTAAGGATAATATGTCAGTAGAAAAGCAGATACATATTTGAGGCCCAAATTAAACACCAGTAAGCAGTTCTTAAGTAACAGAGTCACTGTTACAGCTACTGTTTATTAGCAACCCTAGGAAACTTAGGTTTCCTCAACCAAAACATTTAAAACACTGGTTTAACTTTTTAGTCCATCTGATCTAGTCTCTTACATTTGGTGGTAATTCTCAACCTGTGCTTTAGAGGACCTGCCATCCACAATCTGTAAATAGAAGAGACCTCCACATATTTGAGACACAGGAACAATCAATTTATGCTCAAACAGTCTGTTATTTCTCCCATTGACGCTTAAATATCTGTTGATTTTAGTGTGGCAGATGTAAAATGGGTTTTGTTGTCTTAGGGCCAGTGTTTATCATTCCTTATTTCTTTTGGCATTAATGGAATTGCATTTGATAATACAGACTGTTCCCATCTTAGGAATCAGGTCTTATCTTATGTGCCAGATGAAGGCAGCTGGAGACAAAGTCCATTCCTTTGCCTATAGAAGAAAAGGTCTGGCCCAAGAGGCTTTCACTCCATACTTTTGTTCAAATATTCAAAGCTCAGTTTAAACATCACAACTGTCTATACAACCACAACAGAAGTGAACTCCATGACTGAAAGTTATGGAAGCAGGGAATTCCCTCCTTCTTACCATGCTGGGCAGTATTGATGAGACTGCCTGCACCCCTAGGCCGTGGCTGGAGAGGCTGGATAACCTGGCCCTGTCCAGAGGTAGCAGGGATCATTAACACCTTGTACTTCTGTCAAGGTCTAGGATCAGTACTACAGCAAATGCTTTGTCACCCAAAGAGATGATTCTGGAATGAGAAGGAGGAAAAAGATGAAAGATAAAAACTACAGGATTTTTCTGGTGCTTCTATGTCATATAACTACACATTTCCCTGTCCCCAGAGCTATCAGGCACCCATAGTAGGGCTGAGAGCAGTGAGTGTTCTCCACAAAGCATTCACACAGTTTTGCTTCAGTTATTAAGGAATTTCCTCTTCCACGATGCATTGTGGCAGCAGCAATCGAAGAAGACAGATGCTCCTGAGAAGAGTCGACCTGAATTCATGAAGTTGTTCTACGCTGTCCAAACACAAGTATATCTTATGTCTCTGGTATTAAATGACCTTTGGAACAGCACTTCAGATTTATCCCAAACTGACAGTAACTGACAGGCATAAACTACATAAGGCTAAAAGGAACTTGAAGTGAAATAAATAAGCTCCTGTTACTAAGAACTTGGCCATGCTAAACAGAAGGTCTGTCATTAGTGCCTCCCCCAGGCAGGAGGGTGACCACAACTAACAACTGAGAGAGACTGCCCCATCCCCTGTTTTTGACATAGCTGAGTCAGTGCAGTGGGTACATCCTGCAGCACCCAGGTGTTCCTTCTGTGGGGTAGGAGAGAATTTCTGTGGGGTAGGAGAGAATTTCTCATAGAAATATCTATGAGAAATATTTCTTCTCAAAGCCTCTTCATTCAGACCTGCAATTCTTCTCCTGCCTTTTTCAGAAACAAACAACCACTTTAATTCACAGCAGTCCCACCAGTGAGATGTACCTCTGTTTTACAAGTCATACTTTAATGCAGAAAACAGAAAGGCATTCTGAGAGTTTTTTGTGTAAGTACAAGATCATTTTTCCATAAGGGTTCAATTTTCCTGGCTGCACAGAGATTGTTTTTTAAAAATATACCAGGGTTATAACATCAGCGTTCATCTGACTTCTGCTTTGCCTGTCATCAACTGCTACCTTTTCCTCATGCTAGCCAGGATCTCCAACAAGCCAAAGCAAGACCAGGATGTTCAACAGCCATCAATCTGAGGGCACTGTGGGAATTTGAGATGTTCCTACATATTTCTCTCCTTAATCCAACTTCTTAAAATATGAGAAGATGACCCATCTTCATCCTTGCTTGGCTAGAAATAGATCAAATTAGCATGACCAGACTGAAAACATGGCAATACAGCAACTCATACAGAGGTTAAACCATAAGCAATACAGACATGGGCTCAAAGTCCCAGATCTTTGTACCAAGTAAAAATGTAAAAGGCTAAGCAGTACCAAGATATCCCCTTGAGTTTGCAGATAATGTGAGATGATATCTTTAGGAAATGGCAACTCCACCTGCTTCCTTGTGATGGTAAGATCAGAACTATGGAAGAAAAGAAGGATTAATCAGGACTTCCCCACTGTGAGGGATCCTATTTGTCACAAAATAGAGAAAACCTGGCCTGTCTATGGAGAGATGCATCCTCGCCCTCTAGCTCCTACCACCCTCCTCCTTGGAACAGAAGGAGGCACTCTTGCGCAAGGCACAAATTTTGGTGTCCCAGTGTCAAGGAGCATTTTCTATTGTCCACTCCTGAGCAACGCCTGCTGGAACCAGGAGCCCTCACCAGTCACCCTTAGTGTCCCTTCTGAGCAGCAGCTTGGTTGTCCTTCCTCTCCCTGCAAACAGCAAGCAACAGGCAAGGCTCTTACATGATGACTGCCAAAATCTTGTCAGGGCCAGGATATCGATTGTCATCTTTTTGAAACAGCATCTAGCAACAGCTTAGACATGCTCATACAGAGATAAAGAGTGTGAACTGTGTGATGTGGGTCTAGGTCCAGCTCAGGGCAACCTGGTGGTCTCCTCCTCCAAAAAGTCTACAAAATCTCCATTGAAAAATGTATTACACTCACTGCTGAATTTCCAGATACTTAGAGAAATTTACAATATAATCCATATGAGATCTACATATTCTGTAAAACACGATAGAAATGCTAAAAACCCACCTCTTTCCCACCAAAGTTTTAGATAGTAACTAACCCTTTAGTCAGTAACTAACCCTTTAGATAGTAACTAAACCTTGTTTATGAAGAAGTGTCTCAAGAAGCTGGTTTTAACCTTCATTTCCAGAAAATTTAACCCAGGGACTTGGAGCCTCTAGGGAATATGTTTTGTCTTTCTGTCTAATAGAGCAGGTGAAATGTTAGCTATGAATCTATGTAGTTATACAATAATGGGCTACAGAGCTATAAAATATATATATATATATATATGAAGAATATAAAGAATATATAAAGGCAAAAAGGCAAAAATCAACTCAGCATCATAACCATGATCAAAAATCTTATGAAGAAGAAAGGAGTAATGCATTTGTTAGCAAAGGACTACAATATCCACACAGCCTCCGTATGATGGATGTACTCATGTCATTGATGCAAGGGAAAATCTCCAGCAGTGCCCTCATGTCCTGTGAACAAGGAGGGTTATCCACTCTGGCACCTTACAGAGGCAAGAACCTCAAGACACTCTGGCAGACAAGCAAGAGATGTAGAACTGTAACACAGGATCTGTGTCACATCCGGCCCTGCTGCTTCGTGGGCTGCCAGGACCAGCTGCAACGCCAGGGTGGGATAGGAACAGGAACATGCTGCAGTCTCTGGGATGTCTGGAAGGACATGGGAGCATACAGGGATTCCCCCAGGGGAGGGGCTAGGAGGAAAGGGCCACCTTAGGAAATTTGGTGGTCATTGCAATGTCACTACACATCCAAAGCAGTGCCATATCTCAACATGTTCCCACATCTTACATGGTTTTTGGTCCTTCCTAATTTCAACATTTGGAATTTTCAAATTTTCACCTCTCAAAACAAAGGACTTACGGGGTGGAGAGCTCTGCAGAAATACAAAATTTCTGAAAAGAAAGAGAGTATTTAAGAGAAAATATGTTAATCAATTTTTTGGTTTTAAGTTGACGACAAGACAGTAAATACCAGGTATTGTATGAGGTTACCTTCAGGAAGAGCACTTAAAACACATGTACAGTTCTGAATTATTTCCTCCAGGCTTTACACAGAAGAATTCTTTCCTCTGTAAAAAGAGACATAATCAGCTTACATGCACCACTCTTTCTTCCCCTCCTTAGATTTAAGGCATGCTTTTCAACTCACCAGTCCTGCTGTTTACTAGTCGCTGCCCTGTCTGGCAGCTTTTGCCAGACTGAATTCATTCTGAATTCAAATCCTCACTCAATTTTCACTACACAAATAAATTTTACCAATCAATCTAACCTGGCCCCTAGCCAAGGTGAGATGAATTAGTCACATGTAAATTAAGATACATGCACATCTGATGCAAGTCACTGATTTATCTAAAAATACCCAGCTCCACTCTCTCCACTGGGAACCAAGCTTTAAGGGATTATCATGAAGGAAACAGTGAAGCAGGGCCACAGCAGATGTCAGGACATAATGGCAATGTTGGCAACAGCCACAGCCTGCAGGGCCAGCACCACCACCACCAGCCTTTGGAGTTTCTGCCATCTCCAGCATCAATACCCTCTTTCACTAAACTATTGTAGGATTCAGCATCCAATTTTAACTCTCATGTGTCCTTTGGGGCAGTACTGATGTACCTGAGCAGCCTTTCCACACCAAAAGGAAAAGCAAAGAACAAAGACACCTTGTTTTACCTTTCTCTTGTAAACTGATTTGGAGAGCACTTTGTTTTTCATCAAGTGCAGGGAAAGGTTAATTTATGAACCAAAAACAGAGACAGGAGAGAGGCCTCTGAGATATAAAAATAATAGGAAATTCTTTTCTCTGCCATTTTTCCCTTGTCTGCTCTGAGTTTAGGAACAATCTCTGTGTTTGGTTAGCCAGTAGTTCAAGCCCCACTCATTGCTGCACACTGCTATCTAGTGGTACAACCGCAGATGGTCGGGAGCAAGGAAGGGTTAGCAGGTCTCATCCCGGTAAAAAGCCACAGCTTTTATACTCTTAACATCTCTGTTATGACAAGAGAATCTGTGACCCCATAAATATTCATTCCCCTTAAAGACCTAGCACACGTGAAAAGAATGTGTTTAGTGAAATAGACCCATTCTAAAGTGTACTTCATATACTCCACATTTCACTACTAGTGAAGAAGGAATTATTTTCTTTTGGACCAATGTGTGAGTCTAGCCCCATATGACTATGGAAGATAAAACAAAAGGGTTATTTGAAAAGATAAGTTACCTTCCTTAGGAAGAGAGGTTACATGGTAGAAGAGAAATGACAGACCTCTCTTCCTTAGTTTTACTCCCTGAAGGAGCACCTGTGTTGGAGGATAAGAATAAAAGAGTGGCTGAGGTTAGAAGGAACCTCTGGAAGTCACCACATTCAAACCCTCGGGTCAAGCAGGGGCAAGTAGAATCAGTTGCCCAGGACCAGGTCCTGGCTTTTGAATAAAGATAGGAATTCCACAACAACTCTAGGCAACCTGTGCCAGTTCACAGTCACCCTCAGAGTAGGAAAAACTAGTGTCAGAGGAGATGGGTTTTGCCCTGTGACTGCAGAACCTAACCCTTGCCAGCAGCAAGAGTGTCTGAACAATCCCTCTGGGCTCCAGTTCAGAGAGGGACAAAACAATGGCTTATAATCAGGAAGTGATACAGCTTGAGGTTCTCATCTTCATTGCACTGAAAAGAATAATCATGTTGCCTGTAGACAAGACATCCCACATACATAATCTGAAAAGCACCAGACATTAATTGAACTAAGTTAGTAGTCAGGTCTTAAAGATGAGGACTTCTTAAATTGAATTACCTGTCATAAATTTGGATCACTGTTATTTCTCAAACGCGGGTTCAGACTCCTGATCTGTATTACTGTAACAGCCACTAATCACCAGTGAGACATTATCCTACAACCCGTCAGTACAAATTTCTGCTTTTTTCTTGGGTATTAAATATACTGCATGAGCCATCACTCTGTACAAGCTCTTCTTTCTCCTGCTCTGTAGTAGTAAATTATGAGGATTAATGAAACAATTGAATTTGTGGAGCCTAATCCTGTTTAATTAACTGTTTTTCTCTTGATATCATCAGTCCCTCTGAACTTCTCCACAAAACTCCCTCCACTTTCTGGGTGCCAGATATCTGTAGTGTATCCACCACCACCTCTTCAAAACAAAATGAAACAAAATGTTTAACGAATGACAAAAGAAGAGGGGAGGTGTGAACTGCGAGTAACCCAAGCTGTCATTGGTAGCTTCACTGGGAAATTAAATAAGCTGTTTTCTTTTGCATGCTTCAATGTTTGCGTAGGAAAATGCTTTGGAAATCTGGTATGTCTTAATCTGTCTGCTGAAAAAGAGCATCTGAAGATGAGCTGCTCTGTAGTACTGGATCTGCCATGAGATATAATTAAGCAGAAGAAAAACATTTGAGGTCTAGGATGAACATCTGTTGAGATAATGAGCAGCAGAGTGATTGTTCTGGAGGCAAATAAATTACAACCTTTTTACCTTACATCACAGCCATACCCAATGGAAATGGGATAGCAGGCCTGAGAAAAGCTAAGATTGAAGGGGACAGTATGAGTGGAAAGCAGGTCTGGCTGGGAAAGCTCAGCTCCTTGAAGTTTGAAAAGAGTTGCCAGAAAACTCAGACAGGAGTTGACGAAAACACATTTGCTGTAATGGATGATACTGTAGGTCCCACCAAATTTATCTGGTAAAAGACCACCTATATCTTACTTCTTCCTCCAACTCACACTTTTCCAACCCCTGCTGCAGTGGCACTGTGATTGTGACAGAATCCCTTTGATCAGACACGCTTTAACTAGAGACAACCTAGGCCCCAAGTTTTTATCAGCTGAAGCTGTTGCTGACCATGCCACAATAATACACTCCATGCCATATGATTTTACCACAGTACCTGCAGTACATCTGGAGTGAACAGAGCCCCATTTCTTCTTAAGGCTCAGTATGAATCCCAGGGCTGTGGAAAACACACACACTTGAAACACCACCATTCAGGCCTGAATTTTTGTCACAAAATAATTCCATGAAAGCATTAAAACAGCTTGGATCTGGTTTAGTGTCCTGCCTTTGGATGCAGCATTGCACATAGAAGCACAGAGAGGCAGAACATTGAATGATTCATGTTTTTTCTTCTGCTTTCCCAGGACTTTTATGTTCTCCCTTCAGGATTTTGAGAAAAAAGAAAAATCAATTGTGCTGTTAAATGCACTTTTAGATTGAACCTTTTGCTCAAGTGACTGGTGCAGCTTGTTGTTAATCAGGTTCCCCCGGTCCTTCTTGGCAGAGATGCCCTCCATCAGGTTGGCCCCCAGCTGATGCCTGGGGTTATTCTTCCCCAGGTGCAGGACCCTGCATTTGCCTTTGTTGGATTTCAGGTGCTTCACATCTGCCTTCTTTTCCAACCCACCCAGGTCCTTCTGAGGGGCTCCACAGCACTCAGAGAATCAGCCCAAAGCTCCTCTGAGCTCTGTGTCATCAGGGAACTTGCTGTGGGGGCATTTGCCCCTTCATCCAAGTTCATCCATTGATTAACATGTTCATCATCTCTGGCCCAAACACTGAGTAGTGCAAATTGAGGGAATTAAAACCTTCATCACACCACTGCACAGTTGTATTATTCAAAATGGAAAGTGCATATAGTGCCATTGCTCCATTTGCTGGCATGTTACAGATATTTGTCCTGCTGAACACTTATACTTTGGAGCCCCTAAATTACATGTGTACATTGTGAAACATGGATCTGTCATCCAGTGTAGGAAAGCAGAGGATTAAGGCAGCAATGACAGGTAATCCTCTGGCCTAAGCAGGCAGGAGAGCACGTGTTGTTACCCTAATGACTGCCATGCCCAAATCACTGGGAAAACTGCCAGGGAATAGACTCAGAGTAATGCATCTGAGCAATGAATAAATTACATAAACCATCCTAAGTACAGGAATTCACTCGAGTTTTGTCTGCAAGATGTTACTCAGCGATGTCCAATAGAAATTAATCAGTATCAGGCCTGCCTGCCTGCCCTTCCAGGGGGCAGTCATTAAATCCTTGCTGAGTCATTGCCTCGCTGTGGTTAAGACTAAAGAGTTCAGGATTAAAGTACATTATAATAAAAATTTATTCTACAGAGTTCGGTCAAAATTCTATTGTCAGCTACAGTAGTGCTGCATTGTACAGTGTGTGGTCACCCTGATGCTGCTCTGAAGTAAAAGTCCACACTTCACAGCTAGAGAGGAGGCAGTATTTTCATCCTTTGAAAAACATGCCGGCTCATTAGAAACTCCTGACTCGCTTCCCTGCCATGCAGGGAACTCAAAACAGTTTTCATAGTGGACAGTTAAAAAGCTAAATCTTTACAAGCAATAATGGAGAGAACCATACAGATAGCACTCCAGCATCCCAATACATGCCTGATTTCCCACTCAGGAAGAAAGGAATCTTGCATGTCTCTTTGAATGCAAGGGAGACTTTGTGGAGGGGGGACAAAGCATGAGCAGTTTGTGGATTCATGTGGAACAGCTGAGAAATCACTTGGACTTTGAAATGCAGGCAAGGGGATTAATTTATCTCGTTTGAACTGAAAGACCTAAAATGTTCAAACCTCGTCATTCAAAACATCAAATAACAAAAAGGAAGAATATAAAGATTTGAAATTTGAAGATTTGTCACAGATTCAGATCACTTTCAAATCCTTGGCAGAGAGTAAACTAGTGTTGCATGTTAAAGTTTAGACTACTGCCATGCATTTGAAGTGAATGGATCTATGCTAATATCTTCCAGTTGATCAATAGTTACATCAGTGTATCATACAACTGTGGAGGTTTTCTACCATAATGTTGAAAAGTATCTCTGTGAAAGTTACTCGTTTGACTACAACATTGTCCTGCTCTTATTTCCTCCACATGGTAGAGTCTTGGATTTATTTACAAAAGCGAAGACGAGTAATTATTTTGTTTGTGAGTTTAACTTTGACCAAAAAAAAAAAAACAACCCCAAACCTCCAAAAAAAGCAGACATCAATATAGAATAAACCAGAATGGAACATGGAAGTAATTTTGTTAAAATAAAAGCACAACTGACCTCTAGTGGCTGTTTGTCAAAATTAAAGTTGTTGAAATACTCCAAGAGGAAAAAAACAACCCACCACATTTTTCTGATTAAGTCTTAAGTATGGATCCAAAGATTCTTTTTTTCTTGATTTCTCTAGGAAGTATCACTTTTCCTGATGCATTTCTTTGCCAGTCCCAGGCCTCCTCCAGACAGCATCTTAGAGTTTTCAAGAAAGATAAAAAAGATAAACTCAAACATTTGTTCCTTTTAAGCAAATTTTAGCTGCAAGTTTCCATTTTCCACATTTTTAATTAAAAAAAAAAAAAAAAACAACGCATTTTTCAAAGTACCTGTACTGAATAATTTGTTAATTTGGTAGCACATTTACACATCTGCTTCATGTGTTATCATGGGCCTATTGAATCAGGTGGGTACAGCTCCATTTTTTAACATACAGTGAAATGGAGTTATGCATTTTTAAGTAGCCATCCCAGCCTGTTAAGTCCATACATGTGCCCTGGAACGGGCTGGAAAGGCAGGTTGTGAACAGCAACTCACAGCTGCTTTACTTAAGGAGGAACACAAATTGCCTTCCTGTCTTGGGAACAGCTTAATTAATCTCTTACTCAACTGAGGCCAAAAGTGGCTCTTGTACCTCCTCCTTTCTTGCTGCCCCCCACCTGTCTGCTGAGCAGCACTGGATGGGATTCCCACAGTGTGAGAGCCTCTGGGATCCCTCCTCCATGGCCTTATTCCTCCGACTCATCACCACACATACAGACAGAAGAGACTGCCATGAACATATTGTCCATCTGACATTTGATGCAAGGATGTCTCAAGTGCTTCAAGATTTTTTGTTCTTCCTGCAGATGAGATGGGTTTCTTCATAAAAAACTTCCTTTGTTCCTTGGAAAATACTTGTGTGGTGAGCCTTTGGTCAGTCTGTCTTTTGTACTTCAGTGGGGCCCATGGCTCCCATCACTTCTGCAGCGTGTCAGAGCCATGAGTGAGTGTGTGGGGCACGGGAGAGGAGAAAACCTGGCTGTGAAGAGCCCATGCATGTGCACATTATCCAGTGTATTGTGGGCAGGACACCGAAGGCTGCCTCAGCTTGGAGAAGCACTTCAAACCACAGGACCTAGCTGTGTTCACCCTGCTTTGACACCCAGTTGGGTGTCAAAGCAGGGTGAACAAATCAGCACAGAGGTGTGGTTATGGTGGTCTAAGGATAGGAGCCAGGTCCTTTGGGAAAAGGTAATTACTATTATTCCAGCAGCTGAGCAGCTGGTGCACTCAGGAGAGTCTCTCCTTCTTCCAACTCTACCACTTGGCATTGTAGCATACTTTCCCCTACTTGGTTTATGTTTTCTGGGCATTGACAGGGAGCTGTCAATAAAGTATATAATTCCTTGGGACCGTCAGAAAGGTCGCTGGTTTCTCTGGGTGAGGTCACCAATGCTGCGGTGGCTAGGCTGAAGATGGCACATGTTGGGACATCTGTACTTCAGTCAAACTCCCTCACAGCTGGGTCAAAGTCAGTGTCTGGCCCACAGGTGACTCAGATGGGGGTGTTGGTGCTGCTGCTGACAGTCACCTGCCCTGGTAACAAAGCAGCTCAGGACAAAGTCTGCAAATGACCTGGGTGGGCTTCAGACTGAGCTTTAACCGAGACCCTTGCAGGCTGTCAGCAAGCACCCTTTTATTCATATTGACATTCTTAAAAAGCCAAGACAACAGAAGTTTTGAAATGGAGCCTAGATGCATAATATTTTTCTTGTTAATCAGTCTCAGAAATTGAACTGGGCCTGTACAAACTTCCAAAATGCTGAAAACTTGTATTGACGTGTGTTTGAGAAGTTCCAAATCAAGTCACTGTAATACCACATAAAAATAGCTAAAATGGAAAATCGTCAACAGAAAAACTAGAGCACTAAATGATCTATGTTATTATTCCCACAGTGATTCACATACTGCATTTTCCCAGCCTGTTGCAATTTATTAGCCCATGTTCCTCTGTATCAGTATCAAATATTATTTCATTATAAAAACTTGTGTGCCTGTTAACAAAAAAAAAGTCCAAATTAACTGTCCACATATGTTACTTTCACTTTTTCAAATTAGAGTAAGCAAACTGGCTCTAATTAGTTTCCTGATTAATGAGTGCCTGGTAAGCAAGAGAATTACATTAAGAACAATTTCCAGTTTACACTGGTTAGGAGGAGGTAAAAAATAATTTTTCAACAGGGATCAAATAAATCTACAGAACCCCATTTTTTTACAATGCTGTGAAAATATGCAAGGCATCACATTGTAAATTGCTGGTTAGGTCACTGGAGCAGGATGAATAAATACTCTTTGCCATATGAAATTGGCTAGTTAAATGAAGATCACAAAATTGTTTGTTGCTATATAAGGCTCATTTTTGTTATAAAAAGAGCAATTTTAATTTACAGGGGCTTAAGGCAATTTTCCATCTAATTTTATGTTTTATAATGTCTGCTAAAACACTGGTGCCTTATTAGTTTGTGTGGTCGAATATATATTGTTTCCAAATTTCAAGGCTATTGACTTATCTTGACCAAAGCAAAACAGGGTCACTTTTTTTCCCTAAGTTCTAAGAAAAATCCCCCAGATCACATTAAAACAACTAAAGTAACTGCATCATAGATACATCTCTTTTTGTGAAAATAGGAAAACAGCCTGATTTATTTGGGTATGAATAATGACAAGTTAACTTCACTGATCAGAACTATAATCTGTCCCATACCAATTTTGGCTGTGCAATTTCACTCCCAAAAAACCTTAAAACTGAACTGAATTGAATGGGTGTTACAACTCAGAAACAGCTGGATAGACACACAGTCTGATTTCTTGAACATCTGAGCCCTGTTTTCTCCAACAAAGGCCCTGGCAGCCTGGTCAGAGGAAGCTTAAGGCTTTTCATCATCCTGTGGATCAGGGGCTTCAATTTCCACTGCCCTCCCAAAAATCCACAGTGGGAGCATAATGCAACTGCCCTGTATCCATCAGCCCAGCCCTGGACAGCGTTGGCCTTGTTACCACCTGCCCCCACAGAGGCAAGAGTAACCCAAATTCTTGTTAACAGATCCCTTGGGGTGGATTAGAGACACGACACAGGATGATGGGTGTTTGTAAATACGTATATGTTTAGAAAAATCTGGTTGCAATGAAAAGCAGGAATGTAGCTGTTTTAGTTAGCATTATCTGTAGGAATATAGGAATACGAAAGCATAAAAATATTACTTAAGGTAGGGAAAAGAAAGAAAGAGAAAGAAAGGTTAAGAGTATAAAGATACATAATCACCACCAGTCTTCGAGGAGGTTTGATTGTTGCAGTTTAGATGTCCATTGGTCAAAGTGATGGTCTTGATCCATCACTTGATCTGTTGGAATTAGGAGAAGAAGCCCTCAAAACACAAAGTCTGATGGGTTAAAATATGGCTCAGACTGGCTGGGGGGAGCTTTCAGTCCTGTGGTGGAAGATTTCAGAAATGAGTCAAGGGGTGTCTGGGGGCTCGTTGATGCTTTATGACACCTTCTTAGCTGCCCTCACTTCAACACAGTTGAGCCAGTAATGCCCCATCAGATCTTGCTGGGCTGTGGGGGGGTTTTACAGGCCAGAGCAATTAGCATGATGAAAGCACCTTCCCGCCTCACCTCGCTCCTTATCGGCCCCCAAGCCCAAAGAGGTTTGTAGTCTCCAGGACTTGATAGTTCACCCCTCTGCCTTATGCAGACCAGCCATTACACACCCAAAACCTCACCTCCTCCTTTGAGGGATGCAAACCTGGCCTCAGTTAAGCACCTTGGAACCTCCACAAATGGGTAAATGAGTCATTAATCTTGAACAGTCCAGTCTCTCAGAGTCTCCACTGCTCAGGAAAATGAATCATCTCACTTCTTGGCCATGACATAGTCAAGAGGACAACAAACAAAGCATCAGCCCTTCACCTACAGACTAAATTGCTCTGAAACCTTGACCATTTATATATCTTATCTCATCCCAAAAGCAGACAAGCTTCCAGATAGATGCTCTTTTTTTAAGTTTCTTTATTAACACCCCTTTTCCTGTTCTTATTTCAGACACAGGGTCTCCAAAAGCCAAGAATGTATCTAGACCATTTGTGTTTCTTCCCCGGTTCACCATGAGATACCAAGGAAAAGGAGCGATGGATTTGTGGTTGGCTGGGACTTTATGACAGATCTACTCAGATAATACAGCCCCAGTTTCTTATCTTTTCCTTTTCTCAGTCCATCTGCACAGTGGAAATACCACAACGTAGCTATGGCTCTCTCAGCCCACTGTACACACTGAATCAACTCAAAGAAAGGATGATCTCAAAGGCATTTCCTCCAAAGACTTTTCCAGCTTATGTTTCTTAGCCACAGGTATTGTATCATCTTTGCTCCAGAATTTCTCCAGCTTCATAAGCTTCTGTTCTTCTTTTCTGCATTCACCCCGATTTTTTCTTCCTGTCATCAGCTGTTCTTTCTGCCTTCTCTCTCTCAGGTGTGTCACAACCTTTTACCCCAAGTACATGCTATTGTCATTTAACTCAACAGTTCTGTTTTCAGGTCACATGACTGTGTATTCTGAAGAAAGAATTTTTTTCTTTCTTTCTGTGCCAGTGAAATGGGTGAGGTGAAAGTTTGAAAGCAGCCAGTGCAGCAGACTAGTTTGTCATTATCAGTTCTGCAATAGGCTCATCTGGATGTATCAGTGAGAGACATGTTCTCAACACTTAGCAAAGTCAAACCATGTTTATTTTCTAAGTAGCAAGAGCCTTATGTCAGGAAGCTGAGTAGCTCTTGTGGGAGGGAATAATACCATGGCTATTAGAAGGGCCAGTAAGTCTTCTTCCATCCTTTCAGCTTCTGAACAGATGCTGATGTGGAGGGGCAAAAAAATATCATTTCCTCGCCCAGCAGCCCTGTTTTGTGGTACATTTCTTTGTACTGGTACTGCACAGGAAGGAGGACTCTCACCAAAAGTTTGCAGGTATCTCTGCCTTGCTTTCACATTAGTCTGAACTTACGTGTTGCTGAAGAGTTGGAATTGGAAACTGGCTTGGTACAAGGTGGCAGTAGCCTGGTGACTGCTCCTTCTGCCAGATGGGTTTGGCTGAAGACATGAACACCGTCAAGGAAAAATGGATCTGGGAGAAAGATTCAAGACAGAGACTGTCTGAGGTATATAGGCTGTTTCTAGCTAGTCAAGGACAAATGCAAGTTTTGTGTCCAAACAGAAGACACCCCCATCCCTCCCCTCCCCAGAAGAGCCCCACAACTGCACTGTGAATATAGTAACACATGGTAAGTGCTGTCCCACAAAAAGAACCAGCTCAGGAAAAATGTCCTTTATAGACAAAAATAGAATTAATGTGATTATTCTAATATAAAGCATTAGCAAATACTCCAAATAATTATCTTTCTTTTCCATAATCACAAAAAAAAAATCACATAAACATTTTCAAAAAAAACTTTATTTTTTTAAGCTAACCAGGATTTCTGGTCATAAAGGGTAATGGTAAAGGCAAGCGTTTTTTCCTTTGCATGAAAATTCTTGGAGCAGCATGCAAACAGACCTTCTTGTGGTATTAATATTGCCCCATTTATGCTGAAGCTATGCAAACAGAGACATATAAAACTGTGCTCCTAAAAACTTAGGTTGCCAATAAATATTTTTACCACTTTTAATTTATACTCTTTGTGACTCTGCCCCCTTGCAGAAAAGTGATCCCAGAATGCAAGCTAAGTTATTCTGAGGTTACCGAAGCTATCAGACATTTAAAATAAAGATCATTTGTGTTCCTCTGAACTTAACCTGTTGCTTCTTTGAAAAGATTTGACTAGGCAGTTTGCAAAGCTTCATCTCATGGACTAATGACAAAATCATAGACGTTTTAGCTTGAATTGATAGCAAGCAGCCTTGTTTATTGCCTCAGGAGATTCAAATTCCCATCTTGACCTTACTGTATATGCCCTAGCAGCAAATATTGGGTGTATTTTCACAAGATTACCTCTCTCCAGTTAGCTGCCTTGATATCTCAGTATTAAAAAAGTCTCAGTATTAAATAGATTTAATGTGCCTTGCTACATAAAGATACCAACCTGTATTCCATTAAAACAAAAAACATAGCTTCAGGCTTCCTTTACAAGCTTACTGAGTTAATGGAAGTTACAAATTCTCACCACACTGAAAAACTGGCGTGAAAAACCAGCACTTCTATTCGGGTGCCTACATAGTGCCTGCTGGATTTACTATCTAATTTTCACAGTGCTTAAGGTGATATTAATCTTTAAAAGGTACAAGCCATGCCTCAAATAGCTGGCTTATAAGTAAGAACGTAACATGGTTTGAAGTAATGAACCTGTGCATTTTAATTTTTTTTAAGACTTCTGGGTTCAAACTCAAAAAATTTTATCCATATTCAATAGGAGAAGAAAAAAGAGCTGAAGTTCTCGCACACTACTTGAATATGTGAGCTGTGGAATTCAAATAAAAACAGAAGATTGTGACAAAAGCAGAGTATCTTGCAATTCAGTCTGCCTCAGGGGTTGCTGGAAATAGTTCTGAGCTATTATATTTACAGTTAAGTGAAGAGAAAAAGTTAGAGAATACTTAGAAGGTCATGGGCAAACTTTCTTCATTTTTGAGTGTTTGACTTAACAAATTTTTGACTGTTCTTTTAGACACATAATGCTCACACTTCTACTAAAGTATAGATTCCATATAGTTTTCATTTCTGTCACTTCTTCATTTTACAAGGATGTTAATTGTGACAATTCTGATATTATCTATTCTAGTACTAGTTATTTACTAAAGAAACCAATTATTTTTATTTGGAATTTGCTTTGGTTTTAAGCAGCATTCAAAGCAGCGATGTAGCTCCTAACTGACTGCTGCTATAATTTTGGGACATAAGCCCATAAAACTTCACGCATTGGCAAGCTTCTGATCTCCTTTCATTCCAAAATTCTCCTAGAGATGAAAACAAAGCAGAAAATATTTGCAATTATAATGTCGTAAACTTCTATTTGCTTGTTACATGTTTTCAGCTCTCAGCCTGGAACTGAGGATGATGGATTGAAACCTGCCAGCTTGCTAATGAGGCAGCCTCGCCTCGGGGAGGGGAGAAATCTGGGCAAACAGGTACAACAACTGCAAAAGGAGACAGCTGCAATCAAAGCATCTTCTCTGAGGACCTGGTAGTCCTGGGGGTGGAAGTACCCAGCTGTGAGCACTTCTCAGCTCTGTGTAGTAAGTTCAGGGCAGCTGCGGGACCCAGGGATTTACCTCAGTATCTCACAGAGCATTGGTCGTGGGTACCATGAACAGATCCTGCACAGCCTTTAAAATGTGCCCTGGTGCTGGAGGTTTGCATCTCTCTGCAAATTTTCTCAGACCAGGAGGTTTTGTGCATACACATGAAACAAAACAAAATAAAACCAAAATTTAGCAAGAGAGGAAGTAAGACAACATGAGAAAAACAGGCAAAAAAGAGAAAGAAAGTGGCAAATGTCACCGTTCAACAAAGCTCAGTTTTAATGAAGGTCAATGAGGCTGGTTGGCAATTAGCTTTTGGCTGTGTGAAGAAAGCACTTTTGACTAGTTCTTGCATTATTCTGCAGAGGTTAGTGTTATATACACTCACAAAATCCTCCTATGCCACCCAGCTTGCTAGCATAAAGCCAGGAAAAAAATTTACTTTTTGCCAGTTGGCTATATAATTTTCAGTGGCCAAAAGCCAAGTAGTTGCTAATTGTTATTGCAGTGAAAGTGAAAACAAAGCTCTTGGTATGAATACTTGGACTGTTTGTTATATTCCCCCTTGAAATTCTTCAAGAAGTGCCATGAACTGCAGCTCACACCCACAGCTCCCCAAAAGGATGAACTGGGTGCCTGTATCTGCACACAGCACCTGGTCTGCAGCCTTGCTGAATATTTTCCAAGGGCTTTCTACAGTTGAGATTAGCTGTCTGAAAAGAAATTGTTACTTAGGCACTGTGCATGCTTTGAGTATTTTCCAAAAATGGAGTGTTTGTAGGTCCCAGCAAATATGTGAGGGGAGAGAGCTGGTGAAAGGTGGAATTGTTTCAATAGTAAGGGAGATAACTAATATCTATTTATTATTTGTGGAAGAAACTTCTGAGGCAAGGAACAAGTCTTTGTTGGGTATTTGTGTAGCAGCCAGCACAGTGGAGAGCTAATCCATGACAGGGAGAGCAGGGCACTTCCATCATTCAAGTAAATAATAATGTTTATTTCCAAAGATGACTGAGCAAGCACAACTGCATCACCTGTGCTCATCCTGTGAGTCACTATCACCTAGAGTAAACACGAGGAAACTTCTCTAGGATCATTCTTATCCCATCTTCACACAACCCACTCCACAGGACAGCAACACTGAAAAAAAATGTTTCTAAGTGATTTTAGACATATTGATAGGCACCTCCATGAGTGCTTGGTTTCCACTTAGTTACAAACTGAAGGCAGTTCTGTGAACCAAAGGTTTGTTGCTATTAGTTTCTTCCAAATACCAATTTGCTGTGATCCCATCATCTGCTTTTGATGTGCCACTAAACATCCAGCAAGGATACAAAAGGCGAGCATCAAAGGGTGCACTTAATTCCAGCTAGCTTGTCGCTGCCATAAAGGCACCAAGCAAATTCACATATTTCTCAGACTTCTACCTGCTAATGGTTTTTCCCTGGGGGGTGTCACTAGCTGCAATGGAAAGAGGGAGAAAAGATAAGGGATCTTGTGTACTAGAATTGAGGGACAGTATGTCAGAGGTGAGCAAGAAGTAGTGGAAATGGTGAACTTTGAAACAAGGAGACAAAGAAAATCTTGTATATTTGTCAGCAAAGGAAAGCTGTGGTGAAAACTAGCTGTGGATGTTTACTCAGAGTGAATCAGCCTATCTAAAGTCCCTCAGAAGAATCTATACCTTTGATTTTATGACCGATTTAACTATTTATTTGATATATGCTAACGCTGAATATTGTGTATGCAAACATCAGGTGTGTTCCACGTTTACATAAAACCTTTCTTTAAAAAAATCGTACTTTAGAATATCTGCCAATTGGATGGGTAAGTATTTTATCATTAGTATACACTATTATAGGTTCAGCCTTGTGCATATGTCGCTAGAACTCAGAAACTGGACCCAACTCGATGGTCGGTTTACAAACTCATAGTGAGACATTGTCCTTCCTCCAATGCAAATTTAAAACGTTGACCGGCAAATACTTAGGTAAGAATTTCTACACGCAATAGTCTAATGGGATGTAAGAGGATGGCTCTTGTGTTAGGTAAATAGTCTGCACACATTTGCAACATCAAAGCCTTACTTAGGGCAATTCACACGTTGTGAAAAGCACTGAGAGATAAAGAGAAAGAAAGGCTGAGCACAATAGTGAAAGAAACATGACATGGCACGTTAACATAATAAACTGTTTTGAATGCAAAGGTGTCATTCTAAAAACTATTAATGATGTTATTAATCTCCATAGTCGATGTGTCTACCACCGTTTGTCACTCATTATTCAATTTAATAACACAAAGAGGAATATATTAGAAATGATAAAGGATTATCACTGTGCAGAAGCAGAAGAGGGAAATGTGTTTCCTTCTCCAGAAATTACTAAGGGGGCAATCTCTGTCGTTGCTGTTGCTGTTATTATGGAGAACTGAGAAACGCTCGAGACACTGACCAAGTTCAAATCACAAGGGACAGAAGGTGGTCAGTGCTGCTGTCCCCAGCTCTCCTCTCTCATCTTCAAGGGCTCACAGAGCTGCATTGCCTCTGGGAAACCCTGGGAGATGTTCTTCCTTGGGAAGAAATTGATGTTTCCCAAGCTCAACAGCTGCTTTATGAAAAAGCCTTGATGCAAATATATCTTAAATTGTTGTTTGTCTCTAAACTATCGTATGGTTAATTTGTACCCCCAGCTACTCCCTTTTCATTCCCTGTGGTAATTGAGGTTATATTGTCAGCCTCAAGTACTCAAATATTCTTAGGTAAAGAAAAAGTAGATTAATCTGTGATTTAAAGGTGAATATGTTTAAGGGTTTTAGCTGGTCTTTGGATTTCTGTCATGTCAAGAAATGAATTTTTAGGTTTATCTTGGTGAATAATGGAACCATAAGTTAACCACTTAGAGAAACTGCAAATCTGCTGTAATATTTCTTCAGTTTTTATGAATTTACTTAGAAAAAATACCCAGCATCATCAGCTTTAGAAACAGTGCTCAAGTAATTTGGCAAAATTACCTGAATCAGATGTCTAAACACCCATACACAGGAGCAGGGAAATTTCATCATGGCCACAGAAATGTGTCTGCTGCAGATCTTGTTGGAAACATCCATTCATATAGGAATTTTTAAGCTTTTTTCTTCTGCCAGTATTACCGTGAACCAAAACTCTTGAGATAAGTGAAAAACAAATAGCAAGATGCAACAGAACAAACTAAGCCAATGTGGCATCACAAATTCAAATAATTAGAACTTCTCTGGAAGATTCATTCACCTGTAGATTTGATAATATTACTCAACTGAAAATGCCTACCACTTATGTTTGTATAGTACTTTTTCTGAATGGTTTTACAAAGACTCTATATTATATATAATAGATATTACATTATAGATATTTCTGGTTTCATTTGTATTTTGCAAACATGACCATTCAAATAAAAATCATAGTGAAGTGTGGTACTTGAAAGCATTTCTACAGCAGAATATTAATTGCCTAGGAAGAAATGTATTCAGGTCAGCAAATAGTGAAGCTTGAACAGTTTAACAGTTACTGAATTCTGTTAGTAGCTCCTATTGCTAATGCAGGCCTAAAATCATCCACTGCTATGATTGTTAACAGGGCATTTGCCAGCAAAAATACATCTTTCTATTATATAGTTTTAGGGAACACCCCAAAACAGACTTCAGCACAGGAAGAGGCAGAGGAAGGCTCCTAGGGTGGGAGAAAAAAGTCAGCTCCAGAGAAACTGCTAAGAACTCTGTTTTCTCTAAGATATAGTGTATGTATTTACCTTAAGCCACTGATGTCCTGTCTAGTGACTGTAAGGTAGCACAAGGTTGACCTTGTAAGTTCAGAAAATAATCTCAGCTTTTAGGCAACCAGAAAACTGATGGGTCACCTTGCAGAGAGATCTTTGTGGCACTCAGGAGTGTGCCAATAATTCCTGTAGTGCCACAGGAGGGCTGCGGCCAGGCTTCCTGGAAGATCTGTCCAGATCTCACAGAGGACACCCTGCACCAGAGCCATTAGGGAAGTATTTTAAAACACAGAGGCAGTGCTCTGTGGACCCCTGTGGATCCCCTATGCTCTGAGGACCTGGGGATTTGACATGTAACCACCTTTTGTCATAAAAATGTGTTCTTCAGTTTCAACTTTCCTTCCTTAAAAATGTGTGTGACTCTGCTTTGTGGCTGAGAAAAAGCTTGAAAACATCTGAGCAAGAGAAGTGCTCCTGAGACATGACTGCAGCCTCAAAATCTGTTGTTTCCTATTATGTTCTGAAACTCAGCAGTTTGGGCATCAAAGTAACTGCTTAGCTCCAGGCAGACATCACATGGGGTTTTTCTGTCCCCTTCTCCATGGGGACTTGCCTCTTGCTAATCCACTTTCCCCACAGAGAGAAGTCAACTGGACAACAGTGTTTGTACTTTCTACTATGTTTTATGGAGATGGGCAGCTGTGTAACAGAGACCCAGTTATTATGGCTTTGACAGAGACCTTTCCCCTGGTGTAATTATAATTACCTTGCATAGCTAGGGTATAATTACTGTCTGGATAATGCCAAAGTGATTAATGATCATTCTTTCCTTGTGAAATAACATTTTTACAATTGCTTTTAGTATCTGAAAAGTAAAAATTAGATCTATATTTCACTGTTGTCTAATCTTGTGTGTGCTCTTCTTGGACTTCTAATCTTAAAAGTGTATTAACAGCAGTGTCTGGATTTTCAACCTTGGTAGCAGCCAGATCTCACTATTTCCACACACAGCACAACATTTTCAAATGTAGATTTGTAAAAAATTTTGTTTCCTACAGAAAGGCTGCCTTGGGTCTTCAACATTGCTGCTGTTAATGACAGTTGTTCCTGCAAAAATCTCTCATGACAACTCCTTATGAGACTCTGTTTCACCGTAAAACTTGGTGTGTGGACTTTCCTGCAGTGGGTAAGGCAGAACACGTGGAAGGCAAAGCCAGAATGGAAATGTCAAGGGGGGTATCCCCATACTGTGAGATGAAGAATAAAAAAATGAGCTATGATTTATGAGGGTACCTGAAATCCAGGGGTTACTTTCCTGGCTGGTCATGACTTTGTGGTGTGACTCAAAGAACCGGGTATTTAAAGCTTTCAAGCTTTCATCACTGTTAAATACTTTTTCAGACACTTTTGATCTTTCTGTTCCTGTTTATCTCTATTTTTCTTCCATGGGGCTAGGGTGGGGGAGATTAGGAAATTAGATTTTCCCTGTCTTTAGTTGGTGGGAATAAGTGTGAGGGGATTAAGACGGTTTTTCACCTCCCCTTCATCCCTCATCCAGCTTGGCTAAAAGAATTGTTCCACTTGTAAAAACTCAAGTGATTACTAACACACCCACTAATTCTCAGATCATCTGAAACATTCCTTAGAAAATCGAAGGTCTTTTCTAGCTGGGAAGAGAAGTCTTTACATTAAGTACTAAAACAGAAGTACTCTGGCATTCTGCAACCCTCTATAGCAGATCATTATGCAGACACAGACCGGGTTCCAAATTTTCTACCTAGCAAAGCAAACAATGTTTTACTAAAGAGAGGACCAAACACAAAGTTCCTGAAACATCTAAGTAGGTGCTGTCTTTTCCACAATAAAACATTTCACATATTTTGAAGGTTTTTTTCAGGTTTTGTGACTTATTTTTGTGTGTAATGTCCAGGAAGCTTTTTTTTTCCAGGTCAATCAGATTTCTTTTTTTCTTCTTCCTAAGAGTTCAAGCCACTGTTGTTCCATGTATTTCCCATTCAGCTAAAGATGTTCAGATTTCTTATTCTTGTTTTGAATTATGCTGCTTTGCTTTTAAGTATCAACACCTCTAAGTTTGCCTTGGACTGTCTTGAATTTAAACATGTGCTGTAGGAAGGTGTTAGGCAATACAGTCAAAGAAAAAATGTAGACAGCATGCAGCAGCTACAGTGGCTCCCATGATGAAGTTCCATTTGTTAACCCGTTTTTACTGTATCACACTGAATTGTGATTCTGTGTCCACAGACTTCAACGGTTCTGACCTCACTGAGAGACTTAAAGTAGGACTGGAAAACATCATTGTAGTGGTGTTAGCACATAATGTGCCAAGGGCTGCCAGCACAGTTTTTTTCTCACTGATACATTACCCTGTTCAGTGGGGCCCTAATTTTGGGACAAATTTCTTATATACTGTGTAAACAAATATTCCTAAACAGAAGCAACCCCACAGAGATAACAAACACACTAATAATAATTGTAATCCATATGATCACACAAGGTGGTGTAATTCAATACACAATTTTTCACATAAAGCAGTATTTTAGCTATGGAAATATGAGGGGAAATTCAAATGGTTTCCTATCAGCTCCTGGTTTAACATAGGCATGGCCTCAGATTGATTTTCCCTCTGCTTGCTCTCCTGTTCATTAGCTACAACATAGGGAAAGTGCTTTAAAGCCTTTGAATATGGATTTCTGCCTCCATAGCTGGTTGATTCCAAATGAAAGTCTGATCTCTAAGTCTTCTGAGGTTTCAGACTTGTGAAGTGTCTCACTTTAGCAGCTGCACCCATAAAATTGCATATACAAGCAAATTAGTAGAGGCCTGAATCCTTCCCTACTTCCTCATGAAAATTCTAGAGTAAAACCAGTCAGACTGATGTATTGCCATCTTCCCAGCTGTTTCTTACCACCACTGTAATTGTCAAAGGAATCATGCATAAAGGTACCTGTGGGCATTGTAGGGAAATCTAGTGGGATGAACTATACTAGGCTTACGTTGAAGTGGATTTGTGAGTGGATTTTTTCTTCTTCTGTGAAACTGATAAGTCCTTTTGATGTCCTGTTGCAGAGCTTTGTCCTGAGCAGTGCTTCAGTTGCCCAGGAGCTCCCATAGCTCTCCCAAAGGCTACTGCAGGAAAAACCAGCAGCAGACACAGGCTCCTGCTTCCTGAGTGCTCATAAGTGAGCAGTGGCTGAAATGAGCCTTTTTTTTCCTCCTGGTTTGAGATTAGGAAACTTAACTCACCATGGACAGAGAGGTGAGAGTGCACAGCAGCAATTAATACCAATACCCACAATCATCACCCTTGCACGGTAACCTAATGAGAAGAAGGGCAAGCAAAGTGCCTATGCTTATATTTAGCTAGAAACTAAGGAACCTTTTAAAGTTACCCCTTTGAATTCCGTAGCAAGGACATAGCTAGAAAGTGTTAGCAGAGAACAGCTGCCCACGGCCCCAGACTCTGACATTTAATAGCTTTTTTTGCTAGGTACCAGCTCTGTTCTGCCAGCTTCCCTCTCATTTTCTTCCAGGTTTTGACAAAAGATCTTTCCTTCTAGCTCAAGCTTCAATTTTCCCAGCAAGTCAGTCCTGGTGAGAAGGTGTCTGACTTCAATATTTCTTAACAGAAACAGCACTTCTAGATTTACAAGACCCAAGAGAAAAGCAGTGTTTAACCAGAGCAGTCTCTCTTGTAGGCAGAGTCTATAACCAGAACTGTGAATTCTCACATGCTCAGCATGGGACTCATGCTGGTTTCTCCCTGAGGACCCATGGTTAGGGATCTGTCCACAAAGTGCACTGTCTCCCCCATTTCCCCTTGGAGCAGAATAGTCCAGAATCTGCTAATGAGCAGTAATTGATACAGGATGATGGATTTAGAAGGCTGGGGCCAGCAGGGCTGCCAGGGGTCCCACGTTCCAAGGTGCCATTGGAGACACGTTCCTCAGCTCCAGCCATGCACTATATCTTTTCCTGAGCTCCTGCATGAATAAAATACCTTTCTATGATGCTATTCATAGGTCCATCCTTACATATAATCTGGTGCCCAGACAGAGACTGCCCCTCAACATTTGACTGGAAATAGAGCATTAACCAATCTGATTCTTATATAAACATTCAAAACCATGGAAGGGGTTACCTATGCCTGTTTGAACCACAGAAACTATTCTGATGTGAAAATCTTTTACACCCAAGAGCAGTGTGGTTAATGACTATTTGAGGCTTTTTGAGCACGAAAGCCTGAGTTCACTATTTCTGGAACCAAAATGCTATTTGGGACCAAACTATTGTCAGTCACACAGCAACCATGTCCATTAACAAGGCAAGACAGGGTTTTACTTTCCATCTCCATCTCTTGCATCATGATTTCTCTTTATCACAGTCTATTTTGAATAAAGGCTTCAAAATTTTACAGTTCATAAGCATGGGTACTTTTTCTCCATTAAAATTAGGAAGATCTCTAGTTTTAATGAGTAATATGTTGTGGCAGCAACTTGAAACTAATGAATTACAGAACAGAGGTTGGCAACAGAGACCTACAATAAGTTACACTGTGTCCAATTATGCTAACAGGCTGGGTAGCAACAAGTGAATTATTCCAACAGAATATAAACCAGCATAATTGTTTTCCTGCAATTTTTATATCAAATATCATTTAAAAAAAAACAAAGCCCACATTTCTTCTTTCCTTTACCATAGTCTCCTGTTGAGGAGAGGCTTAATCTATGACTGATCAGTTTGTTGTACCCATTGGAAAAGAGAGAATACATTGCTTATATGTGGATTAAGCTGCCTGTTTCGTCACAGATTTTCTCCTCTGATCTTTAGGAAAGAAACCCGCTCAAGGGCTTTCTCATGGACAGTCAGCAGCATTAAATTTCAGTGTGGGCAGGTTGCTACAAACCCTGAGCTGATGCAGCTCAGACTCACTGTCATCTCTTTGCTCATCTATTCTACAACCCGTAGTGAAAACACATCACAGGAGAAGAAAGGGCTGTCTGACAGCAGAGCTCCAGAGCTTCCTCACACAGGCAAGATGCAGTGACACCACCCTGTGTCTGTGTCAAGGGTTTTGCTGTACAATTCCTTCCGTGAGTGAATACAGGTTATTTTTTCCTATGGTTGGTGGGATTCTTTCCATTCTGTTATTCCACATTACATAGCTTCAAAAAAAATTAAATGCATCACTGAGACCTGGCCTTTCACTGAGGCTCTTTGCTCCAGTTTTGGGCTAGGCTAAGGAATCACTATATATAAAACATGCCTTACAGTAGTTTTGACATTTTACAGTAAGGATTTGAACCAAAGTAGCTTTATAATGATGATTTCTAATGATGGAGATCCCCAGCAGGGACAGTTAAGAAAAAAAATTAATTCACCAAAAATGGTTTGTACTCAGATAATATTTGGGGTGAAATTTTAAATAAAAGTCAACAAGGAACACAAGGGTAAAAGGAGTCTTTCAATTCGCCCTCTTCCAGGGACACAGATTAAAAAGATATGACTGTTCTAGTATAAAGACTTTACACATTTCTCACTCGAGAAGCTTGTAAAAATAGTAGTCTGGGGTATATTTTATTTTACTTCATTTTATTTTATTATTTATTATTTTATTTCAATTCATTTTATTTCATTTCATTTATTGCTTTATTTTCACACATTCTGCTGATCACAGAGCCTTCAAGTATTCCAGCAGTAAGAGGTCACTGAAAGAGGCCAATGACTGTGGCCCTTTAGGAGTCCCAGTGATGCACTTTGGCATTCCCCAACAGCCCCAAGCCATGGCATCTGGCCATGCATGCTCTGAGAGGCAAGGCCTGATGTGAGTAACACCTCCAGCACCAGGAACACATGGACCATGTCCAGCTCCACCTTGGGACGTGCAGTGCCGTGACCTGAGAAGAACTCTGCAGCACCCTGGATTTCAGGCAGGGCATTTCCCTGCCACCACCCCTCTGTGCAGCCCCCTGCCCCTGTGTGGTGTGAGTTCACTCCAGAAAAGAATGTGCAATCAAGATCTACAGTTCAGACCCAGGAGCAGAATGCTGTCTTTAATTTATAAAGTGTATACATGAAGTGAACCCTCAATCTGATTTGTATTGTTTGTGCATATACTATTTTCCTAGCATCAACATAGACTTATGCATATAATTTCATTTGTTTCGGTTGGGTTTTTAAATTTTAAAAATTCTTTTCAGCTTCTACTGAACAACACCCTTCCTGTCTCTTTCTTTCTCTTAGTAAATTCAAATGTGTACATATGGTTGTGCAGATAAATGTGCACACACAGAACCTCCATTCAACCTTGTGCTGCATTGAGGTTCCCAGGCTGTGCATTTCCTATTGCCCAGCTCCAGCATCTCAGGAGCTGGAGCTCTCTCTATTTGTGTGTAAGTTGCTTCTACATAATATTTCCTGCATCATATGAGAATTATTTCTGATTATGTTTCCTGTGGCATTAGGAATGTCAGGTGAGAAGGGCCTTCAACGATGATGACAGCAGTTATTACTTCTGCCCCCTTCACACAACAACTTTAAGAAACTCATCCCATCTTTAGGCTCTACTGGTTACCAGAGAACTTAAAAAATTGTAATGAGCCAAATAATTTTTAAGGGGCGAAACCACTTATTTCATACAAGCATCAAATTCAAGAAATATGTCTTTTAAAGTTCCTTACTAATAAGGTAAAAGTATTTTTGATTTTCGCTGCATTTTTTCATGTTGGACCATGTCCAGAATCTAGAAGATCTACCTGGCAGATGTTTGAACACTGTGGTTAGAGAGACCAAGTAGGTTCATCAGAAATATAGGAGTTACGTACACAAAAGTATAAACAACAGTGAAAAAATGTTATCATGGCTAGCAAACTAACTAGAAACAGAAACAAAATAGTCTGTGCATTATAAAATATGTTAAATTGTGGATTATGACATTTCCTCTTTGCATCCAGTGAATTGGCCAAGAAGTAAAGTCTGGATACTTTTATTACTGCTGTTTTGGTACAGGACACACTGTTAAACGTGATCCCATTGTGACTGAAGGGTGCCCTGCAACAAGTCTAGTGATTGGGAGGTTGATCAGTGCCATCTGCTTCCAGGACTGGGAAACTCCTGGTCTGAGAATGCAACACAGGCACAAAGAAATGCAGCCCAGCCCCAGGACTGAATGGTCAATGGTGTAAGGACAACTTGTGAAAGAGTCTTCAAAAGACAGAGTTTCAAAGGTGGACCTTGGCATGCAGGAGCAGGGGGAAAGCNAAAAAAAAAAAAAAAGCCAATTGTGGGAAACTGAGACAGGGGAATCAGTAATGAAATACAATCAGAAGTGTATGGTTGAGAGATCCCAAAAAGAGGCGGAGCGGCTTTACCAACTTGTTTGTGCAAAAGTTGGAAAAAATGTCGCATTCTATTTGTTGTGTTTTTTGGATGGTTGAAAAACTCCTTGAAGTCTTCCAATATTTCACAGGAAAAGATTATGAGATTTTTTCCTGGGGGTGTCAGAAGGAGGAGGGGTCTTTTTTCGTGTAACATTTTTAGTATTCAAATTAGAAGACTTTCAGCATCCTGGGGTGAAACTCAAAAGCCTTTCCCTAGGAAGCCTGGGAGCATATCAAAAATCAATGGCATGGAGGATGGAAAATGTTTCAAAAATGTGAGACTGGCAGGAAATACTGGCACATTTCTGTTTGATATTTACTTTCTTGGCATGCAGGGGATCTTTTAGCGCCAATGGAAAATCATTTAGTGCCAAGCCACTCTCAGATAAATCGGCACACAAATACACTTTGAATTGGCATGTAGCTTTTGAGATTAAGGTTTAACCCATGCCAAAATATGCATTTTTGGATTCTAGCATCTCTCTTAAGTTAATTAGGTAACTTCATAATACTAAAATGCTACACATGACTGATTTGAATTTGATGCATCTGAGCTCAGCAAAACCAAATGAATGGGGAAGAGTGAAGACACCTGACAAGAACAAACAACCAAGGCTCTGAATTTTGTAGAGACATCAAGGAAATTGCAGCCAAAAAACTACACAGCCTAAACCTAATCTCTAGGGATGACTGAATCCCATTACAAGAACAGAGGTGATCTTCACATGGGTGGGGAATGTGGAGAGGTTGAGGAAACACAAGCAGACCTTACATCTAGTCCTGCTAAAGAATTTTAAAGCCCCTTAGCCATCCTTATTAAATCCATGCTTGCACTGTAACCTACTCAAAATCAGACTTTCAACATCAATCTTCAACTGAATAGGCTGCATAATCCTGAAAGAAAAAACTAAAACCTTACATTTTTCCAGAGTTCGTGGTTTTCAGCTTAGCCTACTGACTGTCCTGTCCCCAGGCTGGTCAATGACTGGGTGGAGGTTTACTGCTGTCTGTTTTGCTAATAAAGCATTTATGTGAGAATATCTCAGATCAGTAGTGCTCCCTGCAGCAGTCTGAGAGCAAATACTCGAGCCCCAGGTCATTCAGGGATTGAACACAACTGCATTTCAGTATAATACAGCCCATGTGGCATTGTGGACACAGGCAGGGCATGTACCTCACTGTAAGCAGTGCCATGGTCACTGAACCAGGGGTGCAGTGAGGATCAGGAGCCAAAGCCAGGCAGCACTAAGAAACACCTAGGCACTAAGAAACAGCAAGAAAATTATGGGTATCAGTCAAAGCCTGGAGCTGGATCTTTTGCCCATTTCCCAGTTATTTCTTCCTTCCCATTCATCAGCATTATGAAGAATATTTCTCAGGAGGGGAAGGTTCCTTGCACCCTCTTTTTCCTCACAGCTTTGCAAAACAGCACTTCTGACAGAGTGCCTCTCTGCTGTCAGTGGTACAATGAGAACCCATTGGCACTTTTGGGAAGCTGGAGAATACCACTGGATCAGCTGGAATTCTTGAAATGACACTTTTTCCTGCCAGTATGTGAAGACAATATAACTAATCACAAAGAAATGAAAGGTGTGGGAACACAGATCAACTCAAGAAATCCTGCTTGTTTTTACATAGAGTTTAATTAGGCTATCTTTAAAAGGCTAGGACGCATGAAATCATCATGAATCTGAATTACCTGCATTCCATAATCTCATTATTATACCTCATCAGAAAGCAATTACTTGAAACATAGCTTGCTCTAAAACAGTCCCTTTTTGGCAGCAGTAGAACAAAAATCTTAAAGTTCAGCCACGTCAGCTAAGACAAAGCCTAGTGCTGTTAAAAACTGCATATATGCAAAGTCTTCCAGTAATGTTATAGAGTAATATTAACTGTTAACCAAATACAGTAGGCATTCTATTCAATAAGGTGTGACATATCTTGTTTATGTCATTTATCTCCTTTAATGTGGCTTCTTTGGCTTCAAACCAGTTAAGTCAGAGAACCTGAATATTAAGTCTCTAGACCAATATTTCTAGGCCTAACCAATGCATGAACAATGTCAGACTCCAGATTATTCTTACTGTCCCACTGTAAAATGACTTGAAATTGTAGATTTATGAAAAGAGGAACATCAGCTGTCATCTTAGCTTTCCAACATTTGGCAAACTTGCTTCTACCCTGTCAATAAAAGTAGGTTTTATTAACAGAGCAGGAACTCAAAGGAATTGCTCAAAGCCTGTTTCTTAGATACACAATTTATGGTATTCAGACAAATTCCCCAAAAATGTGTCAGGGGAAAAAGGTTGTTTCATATATTTTCTGATCAAAGAGCTCATTATTTAAAATGCTGTCAGGTTGTCTTTCATCTTCAGAACTGGCAAGCATAGGAAAACATATTGCAAATAAAAGCAGCCTTCCAAAATGTCATACTGATTATGCATTCACAAGTCAGCTACTTGAGGCTCAGCGAGACAAATATCACAGGAAGCCACTGCGTGTTTTAGCTGTAGTGGTTTGAGGGGCTGGACAACAGCCTTTTCTACACATATTGCCACAACAGCCATGTCACAATATATATAACCAGTATATCCCAACCTATACATTTGAGTTTAGGTTAATTTCTTTTGGTGGTTGATAGAATATGGTAGAGACAGGCATCAAGTTCCTAGAATTTTATCACACCACTCATTTCACAGAACATATGTTCTGTACTTTGGTCAACTATTTTTTCCCCACTATTTCCCTACACTATGACAGCGGCTACAATATATGATATTTTGGCCCTAGGAACCTAGAAAAACTACTGTAATAGATGGTAAGATACTTTTTGTTCATGCAGGATCTTCTTCAAAGTTATGAGATGTTCCCCAGTGTGCGCCTTTCCAACATTAATGAGGTCTTGAGAAATAAAAAGAATGCATGTTAAATTGTAACTGTTAATGGGCAACGATTTACTTCCACTGACTTTAACAGTTTTTCTCTCTCAGAAAAAACCCTTAGTGTATATTTTCATTAGTATGGTATCCTCAGAAGAACAGGGAAATTGAGACTATTTAATGTCTCTTGAAGGAATGCTTTTAACTGCTGAGAATGGAGGGGAAAAGCCATGGAAGTAATTTGCTACTGAATTTCTTCATAATTACAGGGTTACGACACATGCAAAAACAATGAGTCTCCTTTTGAAATTTTACGTGGGTGAAAGGTGAAGACCAAGCTGAATTGGGTCACTTGTTTACTCTGACAGTGATGACAAGCTTGAATATATAATGATCAAGAGAAGCCAAGAGCCACATTGACATAAATTAATATTAACACACCCTAAATTTCAGAAAAGCCTAAAATTATTCAGTCTTTCTTTTTCCAAAACAGTTTCTGCAGATTCTGGTAGCAGCAGTAAAAACTGATAAAGCACCAATATAGCTTTATTATCCCCCTATTTTTTCATGTCCATATACTCTGTGTCTGTAGTAGTGCCCATTACGACAGCCCTTTGTCTGTCTTGGAAAGCTGACAATAAGTTAACGTTCAATAATACACAACAATTCAGCTGAATTGATGTTTAGTGGTATGGAAATAAGGTTTGTGAAGAAGCCATTACATGGTGTGCCACCGACATCTTAATCCACTAATGTTCTTTATCACACACAGGTAGGAAATTCTTCACTTCAAGGTTGGTGAGGCACTAGAACAGGTTTCCCAGAGATGTTGTGAAAGCCTCATCCCAGGAAGTGTTCAAGGCCAGGTTGGATGAGGTCCTGAGCAACCTGACTGAGTGGAAGGTGTTCCTGCTGATGACAGAAGGGTTGGAACTAGATGATCTTGAAGGTCTCTTTCAACTCAAACCATTCTATGACTCTGAACTTCATCTGAAATTAGAATCTCTTTATCAAAGAGATAGTGAATGAATCATCATTCATCATGACCACTTCAAAGTCCTGCACAGATCAAAAAGTGTCACAGAAGGTGTTCACATGTCTCTTTATAAATGTAAAGATGGTGTTGATAGTATTTCCTCTTCTGAAGAAACGGAATTATAAATCTGTGTGAGCATAAGACACACTATTGTTTCATAATTCTTTTCCTGGGATATTAGAAACAAAATATTAGATTCAACCTACATGATTCATGTAAGTCCCATCACTTCATTTCCTGTATTAGCTCTGCAGAGATCCATATTGTAAATCAGCAAACTCTTCTACTTTCTTTGGGTAGGAAAGGAGCTTTTTTGTGCTCGGATGGAATTATTTTGCAGGAGTCATCCCCTTGGGGATGAAGAAGCAGACTTTACTAGGTTTTACACAGTAAGGAGTTAGAGAGTCCACATAACCAACTAGAGAACAGATGGATTCAGTGAGCTCTTCAGAGTCACGCTGAGAACTCATAGTCAAACCTGGTGTTAAATCCAGACCTCTGGGAGCTCAATAACTTCTGTACAAGATCTTCCTTATTCATCACCATGAACACAGGAGTCTTGATTGAAAAGTAATCTAGGTAGGCCTACAATCATAATTAGGGGTATTATTAGAAATGTGTCTTGAGAACACCTTCCAGGTGATCAGATGATCAAATCAGAGTGTGATCTCAACAGTGCTACTGAAAAAGAAAAGTATTAGAGAAAAAACATCATTCCAGGCTGAAAAAGGGTATCTGTTAGGAACCAGGAATTTACATTTTCTTCTAGATAAAATATAATGGCAGCATACTCAGTTTGTCATGGTGAACAAAACAGTTTATTAGGTTTCTTTCACTTTTAATTTTAAAATTCACTTACTATTTTAACAAGATGGGGTTTTTGACAAGGGTCCACAATAATGATGATGGACATACCCTTTTCACTTACAGGTTGATTTTTTTTAAATTTACATATATAACATTTTTCATAGTGTTAACAGTATTCAAAAATATTCTGAAAAGGTAATTGAAGCAAGTCTAGATCTGTCTGTCATATAAATATGTGGAGTGCAAATATACACAGCATGATTATCAGTAACTTAAGTGTCTTTTGTCATAATGGCATTTAAACCTTGTATCATGTGTTCTGAGGTTATTTTAAAAAATCTGTTATCTAAGAAGACAAATCACTTCTTGTGAGTAGTTCAGCCATTTGACTAAGAATTACTCTTTACTCCCCTACGTCCTGCAGCTGTTCTAGCATAAAGCTTAAAGTCAAGACATTGTAAATATCAGGAATAATATTGCAATTATTTGATTTAAAGTGTATTTGTTTACTTGTTTCAGTTCTCTTAATTTTTAAAACATAGTTCTTAAAAGCTATAACAGGAACTAATTTAAGTAGCAGCTCAAAAAGGCAAAGAACTCAACTCTTTCATCCTTACTATGTTTGGTTTTCATTTTGTAAAATTAGGTATGAAATGAAGCCTGAAACACAAAGATTAAGAAATATAACTGCAACAAAAATGTCACCTTTCTCAGTATATAGTTTCCTATAGCTTCTTCTGATCCCAAATTCATTTCCCACATTTCCCAGTGTATCTGTTTCTCTGTACAGACATATGGGCCAGAGGTTGATTTCTCAGCTATGGAAAAAAACAGTACTATAGAAAGTACATTCTTTCTGCAACTTGCCTTACTTACCTACATACACCAATACCCATCACTCTTGCAATGGGATGGTCAGACAGCATGCAAAGAAATCTCTTTTTCCAGAAAACTCAGCCTAGCGGTAATTGTGGGTTTGCGGGAATAACTCTGTCACAAGAATTGACCTAATCAGAGCCTAAAGCAAAGTGCAAACATTCCTTTTGCCTACACAGCTCCCTGTCATCCAGCTGTCTTCTGCACACCCTTGCACAAGTCAGAAGCAATGACATGTCCTCCCAAAAGCAACTGCTATTTTGTATTAAAAAAAAGAACCAGGAGGCCTTGGCTGTGCTGATCCACAATGCTAAATGTTGGTTCACAACACAATCAGATAAAAACAGAAAATGGAATCAGGAGGAAATCATGGAAAATGCTATATCAAGAACCTAAGAAGATTTGTTGAAATGGCAAAATCTCATAATTATTTTGAAGTTATTGAATACAAAATAAAGATGGTTCCTAAGCCAGCAATGCCATTAGGTCATTTTGATGGTAATCTTTGTATTATGACATAAGTTATCTAGAACTAGGTATGTGCCCTTCTCAAGATGAAAATCATATGATGAAAACAGAAGTTAAAATTAATTTTTTTCCCTATTAGTCTGTTTGTGATTCTTGAGAATAGGCTTTCCACTAAGCCCACCTTTTGTCTCACTCGATGTGAATAACAAGACTAGAACTTCAAGGGCTCTGTCCTCAGCCAGTTCACGTTTGAGTACAAGAGTTGAGGCTTTGGACTAAACTATTCAAAAGCTCAATTGTGTTTTAAAAATTCAAACAATCTTAATATTTTAATATTCCCCCTCGAGTTATTGAGAAAAATCAGATTTAATACTCACCAACCATCTGATTTATATAAATATCTTATAAAGTTTAATGCTGGTGCCTTTGCGCACTTAAGAGCCACATGGGATATGAGAACAGGGAAAGGTTGCAGAGAAAGGCAGTGGGAAAAGATCTGGTTTCTTATTATAAAGCAATAAAAAGCATGCATTTAAAATTACATATTTTAATATTTCACATAACCTACACTGGATGCTGTGGAGAATGAGGCTGTGGGTTCTGAGCTTTGCATGTGCTTGTTGATGGTAACAAGTCCAGGTGGGGGGCCCTTGCTGTGTGCTCAGGCACTGTGTGGCCAAGCATGCCTGCTGAGCACTGAGGAAAAATCATCCTTCTGAACTCAAACCCCATGAGCACTCCTGCTTTTTGTGTTATTCAGATCCCTCATCTGTGGGATTTACCAACAAGAAAGGTAACTGGGCTGCTGCTAACACTGATGGCAGTGATGTCATTTGCTGTATAGCACTAGAATGACACAATTCATTGGAATTCACCACCTGACTGGGACAAAATTCCTCCCTGCATAGAGGGTTGATATGAAATGAATGTACTGCAGAAGTTCCAGTTAAATCTTCAAAATAAGCTGCAGGTTGGGGAACACAGGAGGGAAGCTGTGGGGATGGAGGCAAGAGGAATCAGAGAGTGGGGCAAGGTAAAAATGTGTCAGGTAGGCCGCAATGACAACCATCCTGAGGTCTGTGAGGTCTGAATCCTAGAGGTCTGTGAACACCCCCTGTGCTCCCCTGGAGATGGAGAAGAGGGCTGGGAGGTGTCTGAGGGGCTTTTGGCATTGGGATAGCTCTATAATGGCCTGGGTGTGCAGAGGGAGGACAACATGTACAAGGGGACTGAGGAAGGAACTCAAACCCATACCCTTACCTGATGTCATTGATTGCTGTATTACTTCACGGTACAGCGGAAGGTTCTTTTTTCCCAGAACCGACTGTGTTATCTTATGTTATGAGAACTGAGGGGCAAAAGCAGGGCCCTGTGCTGAAAACTGCCACTGACCCAAGAGTGAAATGGCAAAGAGCTGCAAAATGCCAACAGCCACGAGATGTGACAAGAGCCAAATCCCACAGAGGTTGTTCAACCCATGCAAACCCCTGGCTCTGTTCAGAATAACACTGGGCTCTGATGTCTCCTTGGAATTTAAGTGTATTTAAAGCCAAAAGAAACTGACTCTTATTGCAGAGGAAGCATCTCCCCAGACAGCAGTGCAGCAATACAGTTACGCTGGAGCCATGGTGCAGGAATAACTGGTGAAGCTTTCCTGTGGCGGCAAACCCCCACTTGATGCTCCCTCTGGAGCTTTCATGACTGCAGATGCAAGGAGATTTGAGAGAGAGGCCCATGGAAAGGTAGAAGCAAGGGGCAGCCTCTGCACAATGTCCTCCTCTCCTTCCACTTATCTTGGACAATGTCACCATAGAGGGACCATCAAAGGATCACTTAAAATTAAAAGAAACTTAAAAAGTTATTTAGTCCACTCTCCTTTCTCCCTTTCAAATGCAGGATCAAATTTAAATCAACTCCTGAGAAATGCTTGTTTACCTGTCCTTAAGGAGTTTCTGGTTATGGACAGTGCACTTTTCCTTAGTAATTTGTTTTTGTCTTTTTCCAGTCTTTACCATTAGACATTTTATCTCCAATAGTCCATGAAACTAGGAAATTTAAGCTCATCATTTATTTTAGCAAACAGAGAAGTACTTTTCCCCCTCCCTACTGAGGAACACTTGACATGTTTGAGGCTTCTAGGACATCTTCCAGAACCCATCTCCTCAATTCCAGACTAGAAAAGGCAGGCAGATGGTAAATTACTTACACAGAAAGCTGATGTATCACACCCAAGTCTGTTAATGTAACACAGATATAACAGGATAATCCATCAGGAAGAAGCCCTCTACTAGGAGCAATTATTTCAATGGTGAAATTGAGCAGATAGTAAAAATAAGAAGAATCCAATCATTTTATTGAACTCTGTGCTCCAGAACTGACCTTAATCTGACTTACAGAACTTCTCTTTTTGTTGTCAGTGAAAGAGTGGTATATGATCCATAACTTCAGACTAACCGCTAAAGGGATTGGGAGTGGCAATGCTTAGTTCTGATAAACTACTGCCTCATGGCCCATTTTGTGAATGCCACCCTTGCTGGAGACAGATGTGAAAATGGAAGAGGTGATTTGCACATTGGCAAAGCCTTTTGTCCCATAAGAGTGTTTTATAAATATAAAATGTCCAGATCATTCCCAACAGAGGCAAAATATTGATTTTCTATAGCTTCTTACAGTCTCAGATGTGTCTATGTCTCACTGGACACTGAGACCTAAATTCACCCCCTCTAACTGAATCATCAAACTGAGGTCCTATACAGGCAGTACAGAACCATGGGACCCTCCAGAGAGCAGCAGGAAAATCATTCACTAATTGCCCATTGGTTTAATTGAGGAATTAAAGGCAATTTTATTCCCAACATCATCACTTCAGCCAACCCAAAGCTCCAATTATGTAGGCCTAAGAGAGGAATTTAAGGAATATGATCTCTACACACACTGCTGAGGCCCCTAGCCTACATATAGTGATACCAACAACATTTTCCTGCATACCTTGCTCTGATTCCTGGCCATAGCTTTTCTATAGTGGCTCCAACTGCATCCAGTTGCTCTGATATCTCTACTACATTGTATTTATGATATAATACACCAATCCAAGCTCTTTCTTCTACAGAAGCATTGGCATTTTGAGCAACGTGAACAAAGGAACAAATCTGAAACAAAGGAAAGCAGGAAACATTTTATAGAAAATTTCCAGCTTCCTAGAAAGAAATGTAGAGAAGAAATGAAGACATACAGTTGTGTAAGCACAGAAACAATTTTTATAGATTGTCAACAGGTATAATGGGGCCTGAGAATTCACCTTCAAAGCCTGAGGCTTACTTACTAAGAGGGAGACATGTAAAGGAATATGGAATTTCCCACAGCAAGGTCACCTCAGAAGTTCTCCATGCTGACAGTGACCTAAAGACTCTGCCACCCGGCAATCACTTCAGTGACCTGTGCAAAATAAGTAGATGGTCTCAGCTCAGTTTCCAGATGTAAGGTGGCTACAGTGTGGAAATCTCCATTAAAATTAACAGTAATTGGCAGCCATGCCAGCAAGGCCTCAGGTGTCCCCTGAGAGCTGGGCAGGAATAGGAAGAACAGCTTCAGTGTAGAGTCACTGATAAACAGCTTGCACCCAGCTGGCTGCGCTTTGCTAGTCTTACAGCACAGTAACCAGTAATGGCCACACAACTTATTTAAAAATGCAAGATCTGAACTATTTTTTATTTCTTTTTACAGCATTTATTTCTCAGCATCCTGAGTACCTGCACAGCATTTTTACTGCAAACATTGTTTTTGTGAAGAAATCCTCATTTTATGTATTTCCACTACATAAGGGAGCAAAAAAGATCGAATTCAAACATGTGCCCTCAATAAAATAAAATGCAACACAGACTCACAAATCTGACAGTGAATTTGGTTAGCAAAAGCTTTATGAAGATAATGCAGGGCAGGTTGTTTTTATAGCTGGGATGTGGCTGCTGAGGCAGCGGAGTCAGACCCTGCTTGGACAGCAGATGGTGTCCTACTGTAACACTAAGCTCCAGTGCCCAGAGAGGAATCTTAAACCAGCCTTTAAAATACTCTCCAATTTCTATTTAATTACTTTAATTGGCTTTATAGGCTATGTAATAAAAATGATGGATCTGTTTAAGCACTAGGCTGAATTAAAGAGTTTAGTGTGTCAAAACCAGTGATTTTGAAATATGTGTCCTATTTCTATGAGTATTTTTCGATATTTAAATGGTCTTTCAAAAAGTGTGATCATGCCACTTAGGTGCCTGAGCAGTCTTTTTCAAAGGTACCACAGGCAAATAGCTAGTAAGAATCCCACTGAGAGTCAAGGGAATCAAGTAGCTCCCAATTCTCTGGGCCTTTGAAAACGTTCTCCTTACTGTTTAAGTTATCCGCATACAATAATGAAAAATCTAAACTTGCCATTGTTCCGGTAAAGGAATGCAAAGACTTATATGCCTTCATGGGAAAGGACTACTTTTTTTCTTCCGTGCTGTATAGCATCTTGTGCTGTACAGCAACTTGTTCAGTGGGCATCTGGTCCCTATTGGAGCTCTCAGATACCAACAGTACAATTAAAACTCCACAGGAATTAAATTTATTCCTGATAAATTGCATATTGTTGCTGTAATAAGTCTAAAGGAATAATTTCATGCTTTCACTTTGCGACCAAAGACATTTTTCTTTGTATGTTTTTTTTCTCCCAGTCTTTGGGATCTGCAGAAGTTCCCAGCACTTTGTGACTAGCAAGGTGAAGAGGGTGGTGAAGAGAAACCTGTTGTATTAAGAAGCTCCAAGTCTGCTGAAGCCCTTGAACTTCAGGAAAGAAGATAGGTAAATGTGAGACATCCTTCCAGGACTTCCACTTTGAGGAGTCCCTCCAAGTGCTGCACAGAACCAGAGTCATGACTGAGCCTGGTCTGAAAACCTCCAGATTGTCCAAATCATAGCTGTGGTCACTGTGGGGTCTGATGCATTGTAGCAGACCAGTGTGACTCAGCTCAGAGGTATCTGGAGTTTGCAAGCCTAGATTGGATTTACTGTCTCTGGGAGGGCAAAATTTGTTGAGAACAGTTTTGTCATTATACTGGGAGGTGATGAAATCTTTGCCTGCTGAAGCAGATAATCATCATCTTGTACAGCCAAAGCCAGGCTGGGACAGTGGAGCCATAAATGGTGTTATGCATCCAATCATCACCGAATCACTTTTTTTTTCCATACAGAGACTCTTGTAAAATTCTACTCTTGTTGCTTCTTTCAGAAAAAGAATATTATTCCTCTAGTCGCAAGTTACAGGAGTAATCTCACTAATTTTGGTGAGATTCTTCACATGAGAAAGCATTTTGGACCTGAACCCTTAGAGAAATAGATTAGAAATACCTGTATAAATGAGATACCTGGTTTTCAGAAAATGCTTTTATTTTCTTCCTCATCCCAGATATGACAGAGCATGCAGGGGTCAATATTCTTCAAGAGCATTTACGTAACTTCTTCAAAAGCAATAAAATGATGAAACCCAAAATCTGCAAATTGTGGTGATTTGTAGTGCTTTGATTTATAGCCCTGTTGGGTTTGGAGTGAATGATTTCTACAGAGACCAGTCCCTCTAATCGGAATTTTACAAGAAACGGATGTGCTAAAAGAAACAGAAAGCTAACAGGGCTTCTGGTTACATTTTCAGCCTGATTTATAGAGCTGTAAAACTCTCTGTATCAGGGAGCTGACACCAATTTCTAGAAAGCTGTGAACATTTGTTTCCATCTGATTTTCCTGCAGGGCTCCTAGGCCTACTTCATTCACAAACGACCCCAGTTAAATCCATGTCAAGTGTTAGAGAGTGTGGGACACTGGTGAAATGAGTGAGCTGGCAGCAAAGGAGAACAAGCTAGTCCTGGAATGTCGATTTTGGGGACAGAAGTGTACTTTTAAGGAATCAGGAAAGGAAAGGGAGCTGAGGTGGGAGCAGGTATTACCAGGGTTGGAATGGCTGAGGGAGGTCTGATCTGGCACAGCAAGGAATGCTGTAGGAGTGAGCAGTACCAGGTTGAGGACAAGCAGGTGAAGGAGGCAGATGGCCAAGCCTGGAGCTGCAGCAGCCATGCCACTGCAGCAACAACTTGCACCCTGACAGATGCAAATGCCACCTGCATGTGGATACATTCAGACAGCAGAAGAGCAAGGTTGTGAGAACTGGAGAGAAAATGGGCAACAAGCCAGGGACAGGAGGTGCATTCTAGTCAAGGCTGCAGCCTTGGCTAGTGCACACAACGCAGCACAGGGACATGATAAGGCTGGTCAGAGGCAGAGAAGTGCCTGTGAGCTGTGAGCAGGGAGGGGGAGGCAGGAGAAGGTACCATGGCTGCTCTCCTCTGCAAACCTCACCAGAGCTGGGCTGCAGATGGGGACATGCACTTAACAGGCGATGCCCATGGCCACTTATGACAGCAAAATTTCCCAAGGAGAACCAAACCAAAACAGCACATACACCCAGCCAAGTGCAATGCCCAGGATGGGGAAGAGATGGTGATGAGGAGCAAGACAGGGCATGGATCAGGACAAGGATCAGGAGAGGAAAGATTCGAGTGAGCTCGAGGTCATTAGTGGGTAGATCACCAAGAACTGTCCTCTGGAGGTGGGCTGTGATTTGCAGTAAAACATCCACCTGCCTCTGTGAGGATGATAAACTGTTAGACCTACAGCAGGGAAAAGCTCCACAGTCTGGATATTTCCAGTTCCACTCCTTCTGGTAGCTAGAAATGTGTAGAAATGTTTGTCTTGCAATTTCACACCTGAAAGGAAGATGGTGTAGAGGTTCAAACAAAATGATCAGAGGTCTCTTTTGGAAAGGTAAGCTGTTCCCTTCCAGAAAACAAATTATGTGTCATTCACAGGTTTTTATAGGTGCTTGAACTAGCATTCCATCCAAAGAGAGTTACAGAAGATTTTAGTGAAAAGGAAAATAGAAAATTATTTAAACCGGCACTTTCAAGCCTAGTGGATCTTCAGATCCAAGGTCCTGATCATTCATTGTTCTAAGGCCCTCTACATTCAAGGACACTTAGCAGGATGCCCAGTTGGCAAAGGTTTGGAGATCAAAGTTTGAGGTATTTGTGTGTAGGCTAACAGGCGACATAAAATGGCAGCTTCTGTTGACATAGCATTTAAGAAAATGTTCTTACCTTGTTACACAGTTTAAAGAAACATTATCAAGTTGCTTTACTGTATAAATTTATTAAGTATTAAATACATTATTTTATAAAATGGTTTAGTAGTATGTTGAGTTATTTTGGCTTTAGAGTGTCAAATTAAAAAAATAGGTACTAATTAATAAAACAAGATGCATTTTATTGCACTAAGTGCAGCTCCTAAGTTTATTACCACTTTCCAATGATTTACTTCCTTTATCTAAACAGAAATGTATAGGTGTCTTAAATTAATTATAAAGATCAATCTTACACGGAGAAGCCCTGATCCAGCAAACACATATGCTCACGAGTAATTTAACTGCATGAGTAACTTCATATAATTCAGTGGGTGAGATACAAGCTGTGATCCATGGAGCTCCTAGGGTGGGTAAAGTTATTTGTGGACACAACATTTGCAGGACTGGAGCCAAGTATAACACTTATATGAATTCTCATCTAGAAGAAAAGGCAAATGAATACACAGTAAAAAGCAATTACATGCTATTGAATGTTTTAATAACTATATATTCTACAATGAGTGCACGAACACAATTATGGGTTTGAAGATGCTCAGGACCCGCCCATTATTGATAGATAGTAAATGGAGAGGTGGAATGAAATGGAGAAGTGAAACTCTCCTCATGTCTGAGAATGTCTGTCTAATTTAGGTGTTTCATAGATGCAATATGTATACACAGGAAATATGCAGACCAAGAAGAAGGGGGTTGCTCTCAACTACCATCTTTGAACACTGAATGAAGGTATTGTTTGAAGAAAGAAATTATTTTGGTGTCTCAATATGTTTTAGAGCACCTAAGTCAGATGCTTTACAGATGCTCAATGTGGCCTGTAAGTGAAAAGCAGGAATCTCTAAAGATTAAGGAAGCCTTCTGCCATACTCGGACCCTGACACAGAAATTACCTATGCACTTTCTATCAGGTAACCATTAGCCAGAACATTAAAGCAGAGCCAGGTTTCTACTGTTCCTTGTTCTTCCTCAGAAAGCCTTGGCTGTGTCCTGTGTGCTGCACAGGGACATGGCTCCCGTGGAGAAGGGGGGCTTCAGCCACTGCCCTGGGAGGTGGCTGTGCTGGCTTTGAACTCTTGGTGGAGGGGAACCCTGCTTGCTCTGAGCTAGGTTGATATGTTCTGTTCCAGCTGTAAATTTTTAATAGTGATGCTGACAGACCTGTCTGATGTGGAATTCAGCACTTCCCTGCAGGTTGAGTGTCTTCACACCCTCACTGTGAGCTGAGCTTTCTTGAGAGAGAGAGTCATGTAGCTGCCGAGTTTCTGGTCGTTAGGAGGTGGTTTCATGCCTTCAGGAAGTTGTGTATTACAACACAGGGGCACCAACTGGTTCTAGATAGCAGAAAGTATGCCAAAAGTATGCTCTCCAAGATGTACCTGGAGCTTACCTCTGCTCCAGGACAAGCAGAATCCAAATGGCCATCAGATCTCCCACAAAGCCGAAACCCTACAACTGGGAGAGACTGGTAAATTTCCCTTTTGGGCTGTCCACCTTATTAAAATGTGTCTGAATACCTTCAGTCCCCCTGGGCCTGGCTGTGGAAGCATTAAACACTCTGCAAGCTCTCCTTATGAATTGCCAGTAAAATAGATGGCTTGCAAATGTTTATGTCCCTGCACTTATTTTGCACCTATGAAATAAATGCTGCTGCCAAGCACAATACAACGCACCCAATGTCTTCTGCAGTGTTCTTGCTGCTGTTCGCTCTAAAATGCACTCTAAATGGGATGTGTTTCTATCTGTCCACCTCCCTGCTCCCAGCTGTACTTTGGCAATCCCTACACGGAAGAGTTTGTGTTTGCTCTGTTTACACACCAGACATCCACTTGTGTTCCACAGCACACCGCCAATTTATCCTTTTAATTGTTTTTTTCCATTCTTATTTCTCTGGGTTTGCTCGCCTCTCTGGCTGACCTTGGCTGTCTTACATCCTGCACATCTCCTGAAAATCCTTCCAGTCTGGATGCTGCTGCAGTATGGTAGGAATACTATAAAAGGTGCGGTAATCTTGCCAGCCTTTCTTCCTGCTGCATGCTCGAGATGCACACAGCTGATGACTGGGTCTTTTGTTCAGATATATAATATCTAAAGTATACAAATGTTTCCTTTCTGTTTACACAGGCAAAAAAGAACACAAAGAAGCCTTAATGAGCCCTTTTTTCTCGTTTGCAATTAGAATTTAAAATAAAACATCCTTTCAATATCAACACATAATTTCGTGGTGAGGTAAGTGCCACTGTTTCCTTGGTGTCATTTTCACCTTACAGAATTCAGTGTGCTATTACTTTCTAACCACTTCTCCCTCACCACACCCTTTTTGCCAGTGCAACCATCAGCAAAGGTCGTAGCTCTAAATCTCATCAGGTAACTGATGAAGTCTCAAAAATGCCATGAAATGTTTTGCGACACATAGCCAAGGGGAATGGGGCTATGGGCAATAGAAGAAACGGGATAATGAGGAGCAGATAAGCTAGTGCCACCTCTAAATGCCTCAAAATGTGAAGCCACATCTTCAGGCACAATATAACCACTTCACGGGTAATCAGGTGCTCATTACAGGCCTGAACGTGCACATACCTGAATAATCATTGGTGCTGCTGCCACCGAGTTTATATTCAGCCTAAACACTCACGCAGGATGCAGAAAGTTTCATCTGAAGGGAGCAGCTAGTGAAAGTAAGGGTTAATTATACCTGCAAGATAAAAAAGCTTTCTACTGGATCATCCAAAATAGTGCGCCTTCTGGGTTTTTTCCCCTTTTACGCAAGAATTGCTTTACTGTTCTTTGAATGTGAGCTAACTTTGCTTATCAGTACCCAAAAAGCAAACCCCTGCAGGGTCCCCGTTGACAAACGCTGCAAGGCAGTCATGCCCTTTCCTCTGCTCTGAACGCAGTAATCAGAGAGATGCAATTTTCCAGTAGTGCTTGACAGCTTACATCAAAGGCACAGAAACTGTTTCTGGACATTGAAAAGATAAAATTCTAATACTAACTGATGCCTCCTTCAGTTTTTATTGCAGTTCAATGTAAACAGATGCTGCTGGTTTTGAAAGCATATGTTCAGATCTGTCAAAGTATATGTATGGCAGCAGTGATATCTGCCGTAGTAAAGGCTGATATTTGCCATCATGTATATTTTCTTGATTCAATCATCTCCATGGCACTAGCTGTATGTGTGTGCTTACACGTCCACAGATGTCTGTCTTTATATGTGCATGCATACAAACACAAACACATGCATATGCATTAAATGGAAACTGTAATCCAATCTTAACCAGGGATATAAATTAATCGTAATACATGCACACACTTACAAACATTGGGCTATATTTAACTTTCACATAAGCAGTGTAGAATTATTATGTTCTGAGGAGCTCTGCAGTGTATGAGTCAGCCCCAAAGCCTCTTAGTTAGCCCGTGGAAAGACGCCACTGACTTTATTGGGCTTTGGATCAGTCTGAAACCAACGGTTAATTGTCTCGTATAATATAACTTTCCCTTCCAGCAAACTTAAGATAAACTTAGATTCTAATTCCAACAACTCTATAATTTTTCCAAACAAATTCCTTATGGAATGGAAATGCCCATTCTTGTTCTGGGCATTGTTCAATGCTTTCGTGTTTCTTTGTTTTGAAAATTGATTCAGTCATGTTAAACATTATGCAAGCTTGAAAAAGATCACAGTCTCCAACTATGCAAAGTGAAATTCTCATGCATACATAGCTCAGAAATAAATGTCATTAGCAACTTCAAACTTGGCTAGTATTAAAGCCATCTTTGAGGAAGGAAAAAAAATCACATTTGAAGAAATTCAGCCCGATGTTTTAGAAGTTAAGAATAATTCAGGATTACATGTCCATCTCAGCTTTCTCATTTTATTATACACCCTGTGCAACTTTCTATTTGGTTTCCAGGTGTTTTAAGATGGATTTATTTGAGTATGTACTTGAAATTTGAAAATATTTAGAGGGAAAATTAACATGCCTGCACGGGTCTTCTTGAATTAAAGGGAAAATTGTCTGAAGATCTACATTTGAAATCTGAGCTAGTAAGGCCATTAAGTTCATCCTAATTCAGGTATCACACTGGACAGAAATGTAGTTAAAGTCATGTCATTTTAAAGAAACTACTCTTGAAGGATCTTTTGACTGCCACTTCTCCTTTGAGTAATTTCTACATTAATAATCTGAGTTAGAAACTCATGACTAAGATTTCTGAATGTAGATTTTGTACACGCAGTTAATACTTAAGCTGTCTTTAAAAAGAATGTGGCTGTGCTAATCACCAAAGAAAGTTTGCATTTGGATTATTATTTATAGTGATATCAGTGGTATCTGATGTAATCACTGTTGTCAGACATCATGCTGCTTTCTGGCACTGTAAACTCTCAGCTCATGGGCATCTCACAGGGTACTCCAGTTTGGGTTCCCTGATAAGAGGCAACAGAGAACATCTCTGTTCGATAACACACAGTCTGCATATTCAGGTGGATGCCTACAGTCTTAATTCGAGACAATTGATGTTCAAAGTGCTAAATTGCTTTGAAAACCACAGAATCCTGTTTTTATGTCTATTCCATATTCCCATGCCATATGTATTGTGTTTTTCAACCCTGTATTTTGTTTTATAAATAGAATTTAGTGTTTATTATTTATGTGGCCTCCTACCAAAAGAGAAGATTGACGATGTCATAGAAAGAAAAATCTTTGGTCAGACTGACAACATCTACAACATCCCACTGTCTCTTCTTGTGGTGTACCACAGACTCGGTTTTCACAGTAAGTCAAAGTCTCATTACAAGGTTTAGAAAAGCATTTATGGCTTTTAGTGAGTACAGTGTGAGGAGCAGATGCTCCCCAGGACTAATGCACACAAGCTTGCTATAATGCAAGGGCAAGTCTCAGAGCCTCCGCTCCCTTGCTGATGTAAATGGGAACAAGGCCATTGGCTTATATCTAAATGTAATGTAATGTAAGTCAATCACCCCTTGATTTTTAAAGCATCCTTGCTTCGGTATTTGTGTTAGCTGATATTTGCATAATAATGCCCAATGCACACAGAACATGGCATCGAAAGAAAGTTGCTCCTTCGTCCAGTTTGCCTTTAAAATAATTCTCTTTTCCTCTGTTCCCGAGACTTCCCCACACCACTCACAATCTTCCAGCTAACATATTTTTGCCATCCTTTGCTACCAGATCACTTTCCCTCATGCTGCCACTTCTTTCTCTCTGACATGCAAATAGAGCCTGAATTGTAGCAAAATCTCTAAGCACTGCCTCACCTGAGTGCTCTGTCTCTTTGCACCCTCACACTGGGCAGCAGCACTGGTGGTCAGAAGGTCTTGAATGTGTTTGTCGTTATAAGGTATCTCTTTCTCCAATACACATCACATGCACACCTACCCTGCCTGTTGCTGTGTGCCCGATACAAAACACAACCAAAGCATTGCTCAATTAGGCTCAAATGAATATTTAGTTTGGGCCGCATCGTTTTGTGCCTTGGGTGCCTGAACCTCAGGTCTGTCCGATGCTAATCACCGTGACCCCACTGCTCCGTTGTCTGCCCCAGCTTCGATGAGGAAGGACGACAGACACAGAATAAATCTCAGATTTTAAACACTGTTCCTACAGAGCTGCCTCCCCAAGGTTTGTCTCACAGCTCACTGAGAGGGCCTGTCCTGTTAAAGTGGGTAGCTTTGATGGCTGTATGACATACGCAAGAGATGTCTTTCTCTTCTAAGCTAGAAGAAATGCAGAGAGCGTTGTTCACGCCGTCGTGAGAACGGGTTGTGGGCCGAGGGGACTCGGTCGCGCCCAGGGCAGTAGCGCACGGCTGAGCCGGCTCCAGGCGCTCCGGTCCCGGGAGGAGTTTGGCTCCGTGCGCAGTGGGATCTCCTCAGCTGCGCCACTTCCCCAGATGAAAAGAAGAGCTTTGCACGGGGGGATTATTGCACATTCCTGGTCGCACGAGGGAGACTGGGTCCAGGTAGCTGCCTCCTCGCTTTCCCTTTAATCACTGCAGGGTGGGAACCGGATCCAGCCTGGAGGGATAAAAGATCTCTGAGATGAAGTACAATGGAGCAGAGTTAATGTCGATCGGTTTACTGCTGTAAGCAAATCACTGCCACATCTCTCTGTACAGCATGTTAAAATTTACAACTCGTAGTTAAATGAGTCAGAGCTGTTGCTTCTGGTTCTGCCTCCAGCTTCTCCTGCCACAGAGCCGGACAGACAATGGGTCCGTGTTGCAGAAGGGGCCTCGGGCCAGTCCCAGGGAGCTGTGTTGCAATGCCGATTATCGCAATGCCTCATTTTTAGGCTCCCTGCTGTGGAACAGATTGCTCAGGCTAGGGACAGACACACTGTGCTTCACATAAGGTGTGGAGAGAGTTAAAAGCTAATAAAAGAAATTTCAGTAGTCCGCATACTCCTTGGGTTAGACTATATATATATATTCTACTGTAGATACATATGTATAGATTGTATAGATTTAGATATAGAAGATATAGATTATATGGATATAAATAGATAGAGATATATAGTGGGGGCAGAACTACGAAAGGCAGGAAAAAGGTTTCTCTTTCTGCCACAGACTCCCTTACAGTTCGGTGCAGAAGTCACATCAGCCTGCTTTTGGTGAAGAATTAGAGTGAGTGAACTACCTCATTGCATCCAGGAGCTCATTTGGGTACAGCATATTATATTCCAAGAAGTGGGAGACTTACTCACCAGTCAGCGCTCTGCTGGATTTAATTTGGACAGCCCCACGACTGCTCTGAGTGTCCTGGTCTCAAGACTGCTTATGCAGCTGCTTTTTCTTGTTCTCTCTGGTCACCTCCGTATCTAATATAAAATCAAATGTATCATTAGAAGACATGAAGAGATGAAGAGCGATTACCTCTGAGTCCCTAATAAGCCGGTGGTTGGTATTTTCACTTTGCGTACAGAATACCTGAGTTCAGCTCTTTACCTAAATTCAGGCAGTACCAAGGAGTTAGTGCCAAGCATCCCACTTCCTCCTGAAGGTGTCCAGCCAGTTTGTTCCACAGACCTTTTACTTCCCAGATTTTTAGGAAAAAAGTCTGATGTGACTCAGAAGATTCACACAAAAACATGAGCCTGGATTTAAGTTTATAAGCACTACTGAGAAGCACTCAGCCCCCTCCCCTTCCCCTGGCCTTTACAATGGGTAAGTTAGGCAGCTTCCCTGTTCTGCCTCTGATTTCTGAAGGTTCTGTTCTCAGGCACAATCCTGAGCAGCAGGAGGCTGCTGCTGCGCCTAACCCCTAACTTTAGAAAGCAAGTTTTTTAAGCTCCCACTTCTCTTGAGCACTACGGAAAACGTTCGACAAAGTATTCAACGGGGCACCGATTCGTGTTTCGAGTGAAAGAGCGATTTCGGAAAGAAGCCCCCAAACCACGAGAAATTCAGAGCAGAACTGTACGGTTTAACCAATGATTTGCTTAGCAGGTTTACCCAGTAGTCACCTTCTCTGTAGCTAAAACTGAAGGAGAGCCTTTCCTTGCTTTTTAAGCTTTCAGCCCTCGCTGCGTGCCGCTCTGCCCTTCTGCCACAGCCGGAGCCGGGCGCGATCCCGCGGCGTTCCCAGCCGGGGCTCTGGGCTTGCACGGAGCCGGTGACGGGAAGATGCGCCCGGGGGCTGCCCCAGTGTACGGGTAACGGAGCCGTTCCCCTCGTTTGTGGGAGTAAGAGTAGAAAAATGGCTTCTCTTTTATTTTGTGTGTGTTTCTGCGCGTGTTTGCTTCCTCTCCGTGCTCTGGCTACCGTGAGCTGTATTTCCTACGCTCCGTGGAAAGTGTCGCACCAAGGCGCTCTCGCTTTCCCACAGCAGAGTCAGCCCCGGCTGAGTCCGTGGTGGTACGTGGATGTGCTCGGGGCCCCTCTGCTTTCTCTCGTCTGTCTGCCGAGGCTCTCTGCGAGTGTGTGTGGAGATATGCATGGAGGGGAGGGGGGTACTGGCGTGACTGGGGAGGGGTGGAGGGGGAGAGGGGAGTTATTAGGAAACTTTGCTTTGGCTACTCTCTATCCTTGGGGCTGCGTGGCGCCAGCACCCTCAAGTTGAAAGGAAAACAGCCATTCTCACTTCCAACTGCCCACTGAGATCCTTAAGGCGACAAAGACACAAAAGTGAGTTTTATTTGCTGGTAAGCCAGAGGCAAGAAAAAAGAAAAGCCAATTCCCCCTTAAAAAGAGCCGACAAATCCTTTTTGCTCTTTTGTGTGAGCTTTTCCTATTCACATGGAGCGTTCATCCGTGTGATTCCCAACTTATTGTCATTACTTAGTTATTAATTGTTCTCATCTGGGTTTAATTGAGCAACCAAGGACTTTAGCCCAAGGGTCAGGGGGAAAACTTAAAGCAAAGACATGTTCAATAGGAATCCTGCGCTTCGAATATCCACCCCGAGTTAACATAATGTTAAAAAAAAAAAAAGAAAAAAGAAAACAGAGACAAAGCGGGGAGATGAAAGGGTCCCGCTTTGCCAGGAGTCCCGCGCCGCAGCGCCCAAAGGTGCCGGCAAAGGGGAGCAGTGCTTGCGGGGAGCCAGCTCAAGGCAATCCTCGCTGTTTAAAATCTCTCTCGGATTTTAAGGGCATCTTTACAGGATAAACCCGGCCTTCTGCGCGATTAGATCTCCCCAAAGCCGCAGTCTAATCGCACAGAGGCGAAGTTAGTGAGAGAGATAAGCTGGAGATATCCAGCCTTTTTCTGCCAGAGACACAACGTGGGAAAAAGTCGGCACAGAGCTTTCCCGCTCCGGCGCGGCGTTGGGCGCTGGGGTCAGGATCACAGACACTGTCATTTGCACAGAGAAAAGAAATGATCGGAAAATAAAAGGGTTGGGGGAAAGTACAGGAAAAAAGAAAAAAAAAGCGAGAAAAGAAAACAAACAACCACAAAAGCCCCAAACTCACCCCAGCTCAAAAATGACTGGGCGGCCAGAGCGGAGCTAGTGACGAGAAGGGGGATTAGAGCAGCTAGCTCTGGAGAAAGTGACTGTGTTCAGGTATGTTGTTTCGTTGAGTTATTGAAAGCATCATTGATACTTAGGAGATGATAAAAGTCCTGCCTCGCCCCCAGCTACAGTCTCGCTGGAGCCACAGTGCCTGCAGAAGATTGCCGAGCCTCATTACAGCAATTATTTTCCTTCTAACTTTGCTTCAACCTTAACGTTTTAAATTGCTGGAAATGAAAGCAGCGGGATGGGGGGGGGGGGGNAGGAAAAAAAAAATGGAGTCCCAATTTCTCAGTGGCCATTCCTTAAGCACAAAGATAAAGCACGAAACTGAGGAGAAAAAAAAAAGGGAGGGAAAAAAAAAAAGAGAGAAGAAACCAACGCTCTCCCTTACCCGAGGGATTCGTCAAACCAAACCGGGTGGAGTGGCGCACTGAGAGGGCTCAGGGCGCAGCCGGCGGGGAAAGCGGCGAGGCGGCGGCGCCGGGCGTGATCGGCGGGCGCGGAGCCGGGGCCGCGTGTCCGTCGATTTCCTCCGCGGGGTTCTCGGCTGTCGCCAGGGGTTTCCTCGGGGCCGTGGTGGACCAGGACATGTTTCTAGCGGAGCCAGCCGCTAAGAACGGCGGAGCGCTCGAAAGCCCGAGGGTGGGCAGGAGACGCGGCGCCGAGCGGTCCCGACCGTCAGTCCCGCGGGTCCCACGGGCCCGTACTCGTGCCCAGCACCATCGTCCCCACACCCCATCCCCCGACCCATCGGCTCCGGTGCTGACACTGCCTCGCTATTAGCGTCCTTTATCCCCTTCTTCAGCACCACCCGAACCGCGACAGCCCCCTCCCCGCCCCATCGCCCCAAATCCCGGTGCTCCGTTCACCCGAGTATCATCGGCCGGCAAAAGGAGCTCTGAGGAAAGCCCTTTATCGCCCGCTAGGCTTGGCACTGAGGTGCGGGGCATGTCAAGCCCTCCCCAATCTTCACAGCCAGCGGGGGCTGCGGCCGGGACCCTCCCAGACACAGGGGCCGGGAAGGAAGAGGAGCAACTTTCCTCTTTCCTAGGGCTGAGGAAACACGGCCGATCCCAGCGCCGCTGGGGGAAACAGCAGTGATCACATGCACTTTCGGGGCAGGGATGCGGTGAGAACTGCTAGCAAGGAGCAGTGGGGGGAAAGGAGGAAACCTCAAATAGCTATGAGGACAGGGCAGCTCCGGGATACACAGAAAGTTGAAAACTCAGCTGTCTCACTCTCCAAGGCTGAAGTCTCCCGGAGAAGAGGCAAAACGGCTACTATAGCCAGTCCCTCTTTCATTCCCCAACACAAAAATACAGTCTCTTTTTCTATCACCCCTGAGAGGGCAAAGAGCAAGCAAACAAATTGCATCAAACAGTAGCTTAAAATTAATTTATTTAACAAATATAGCTATAATATAAATGATAATAAAATTTCAAATATACAGTATATTACATAGTACACAGAGCCCCTTCCAAAGGAGCTGGTGGAGGAGCAAAGAAGGTAACAGACAGCGCTGTTACATGGCAATGGGAAAGGCTGTTTTATACTTCTGCCTCTTGACCTTGCCTTGCAGAAATTAAGAGAAACGTCCCTCAGTCCCCTTTTTCCATCTCTTCCACAGTTCCTTCCCCCATGGCATGGGGCTCTCTGCAGGCTGCCAGCTAGACCCAGGGAAGCAGGACACAGTTGGCCCATCACCACCCCGCGCCTGGAAAAAGCTGGGGCAATGCCTCAGGTTTCTGCCAGCTCCCCAGGACTGCTGAGGAGATCAGAACAGTGCTGGTATAGGGGCTCAGCATCAGAGGGGGAAGAAGAGAAGTCAAGCAGAGCCAGACTGGAGGAGTCTCTGCCGTAGGGTCCATGGGAAAGTCCACAGAGAAGAGCCAGAGGAGCAGGGAGGGAGTGTGTGTGGAACAGACAGCCAGCAGTGCTGGGCTGGGCTCAGGCTCTATGTGAGGTGGTACATGCTGTATCCCACATGTGCTGTGTACAGTCCCACAGGAGCCACGGGCAGCCCTGCCCGCTGAAAAGGGCTGGAGGCACCGTACAGGGAAGCGCCGGCCACGGCCGGGCCGCCCAGAGGGAAGGAGATGCCGAAAGCAGCGGGCGGGAGCATGGGCTTGGCTGCCATCTTCAGCTTCTCCAGCTCGGCCTCCTGGAGCCTCTTGGCCTTGGCGCGACGGTTCTGGAACCAGATCTTCACCTGGGTCTCGGTGAGGCTGAGTGAGCTGGAGAACTCCGCACGCTCGGCGATGGACAGGTATTGCTTCTGCCGAAACTTCCTCTCGAGGGCCAGCAGCTGCGCCGTGGTGAAGGGCGTCCGGGGCTTCCTGTTTGTCTTGTGCTTGCGCAGGGTGCAGGCGGGGGGGCTCAGCCGCCCTGTGCCCGGGAGCAGCGGGGGAAGAGGGGGAAGGAGAGACACCTCGGTTAGCAGTGCCCAAAGCCCCACAGCCTGCAGAACCTCCACCCTACCACAGCTGAGGTGGAGAAAGGGGGAAGTAGGGTCCCACTTGGAGCAAGCTGCCCCAAACCCACGAGGTTTGCCTGGGACGCACCTAAAATTGCCATCTCCCGTTCCAAAAAAAGAGAGTAGTGCTCCGTATCAGGAAGCTCTGACTCCATTGAGAAGAACCTGGCAAGGGGCAGGAATCAGACACCCACAAACCCTGTATCTCCTGCCTTCATGGCTACCCCGGCTCAGGCAGAGGAGACGCAAATAAAGGGAATGACCCTCCAAAAAGAAAAAAAAAAATCTGTCTTTTTTATTGGATTACAGGAGAAAAAAAATAAACAAAACGGGCTGGCTTCTCAGTCTCACACCCTCTTCATTAGGCCCCTGGGAACCGGATTAAGCATGTAATTAATTACGAGGTCTGAATTGACACTCATGCTCTATCTACCACTCTTCACCAGCCTGCTCCTCTCCTCCTATTTAACATTTCTAAGGGTCTTCAACATCCATCTGTCCCGGGTTTACTTAGCAACAGCAAATTTTACTTTGCAATTTAAATAAATTAAACCGCTGCTTTACTCTACACAAGTCCTGTCGGGAAACCTGCCGTTCTTCCAGGGACAGAGAAAGCAGCTATGTTTGCAGCTTTGCTAAGGGTACCCCAAACGCTTGGAGAGCCTCAGACCAAGGTCACTCCTTTCCCCGGGATTCCCAGCAGGAAGGGAGCCCGGCCAGACCGAGGGCAGCCGGCCCATGCTACCCAGATACGGGCTCAACGCAGGCACTGGAAATTAACGGGCTTCTCTGATCTCGGGTCTCATGCTGTTATTAGCATTAATTTAGATCTCTCTGCATTAAAGCAGACAAACATCACTGATTGCGGCTCTTCGGACTTTGGAGATGCACTATTTAGGACAGCAGCCGATGGGGCTAAAGCCCGCAAAGCTTCCGCTTCTAGGAAACCTGTCTGTGCGGATCCTTATGGAATTACTTCAGCTACTTTCTGAGAACGCCTCAGCGGTGTTGAGTCAAAAACTATGTAGCTAGTTCGAGCCCCAAATTAAATTAACAGACTGGCCGTGTTGCTTTTTCTTTCCCCCCCCCAGTTAATATTTGGCACAAGATCTCACCCTGGCACGGCCGCTCTTCCTGTGCGTTCGCAGCCATCCTCCACACACTCTCGAATCCGTTCAGTACTTTGGACGGATCGAACTGGCTCAGAAAAGTGCAAACCGCACGGAAAAATAGACCAGGAGAGGCAGGCAGGGCGAAAGGGACAGGAAAGCCCCGGTCACCCGCGCAACTTCGCCCTCGGCCCGCCCGGCCTCACGGGAAGGTCGCAGCCGGCCCGGAGAGCTCCCATCCCGTCTTTACTTACTCGGGGGAGGCGGCGAGAACCGTGGGGTTTGCATCCAGGGGCTCCGCTCCTGCTTCTCGGGGCTTTCCGCCTTGACGAGCGTGTCTTCGGGCAGCTTGACCAGCCCCCCGACGGAGAAGTGCCCGCCGAGGGGCAGCGGGGAAGGCGGCGCCTCCGCCGACACCGCGCCCAGGCGAGGGCTGAGGCTGGCGCGGGCGGCCGCCCCAGTGCCTGGCGGGGGCCCGGCGCCCTCGGGTCCGTCCCTGCCTCCCGGCTTCCTGTGGTCGGCCATGAGCGCCTCCACGCTGAACGGCAGGAGGGATGGGGAGACCTTGGGCTTGTCGCTTTCCTCCTCCCCGCCCATCGCCGCCGCGACGGGGAGCGCGCCGCCGCCGGGACTGCTGAAGGCGGATGCGGGCAGCTCGTCGCTGCGAACTCCGGTGGGCGCGGCGGTCATATCCACAGCCGGGGCCATGCAGGGGCGGCCCGCTGTCGCCACCGCAGCGCCGGGCGGGAGCGAGCAGGGCCGCCGCTCATGGGGCCAGGGCACAGCAACCGCAAGGACCACCAGCAACCATCAACAGGCTCCGACCCCGCACTAGCGGCGCCGCCTCATAAAGCGGCGCGCGGGCGGCTCCGCCCAACCGGCGCGCGGGGGGCGGGACCGCGCCGCCCCATTGGCTGCGGTCCCGGCGGTGCGCGGGGGGGCGGGGCCAGAATCGCCGTCGGAGCTCCCCGCGCGCCCCGCCCCGGCCCGCCCCGCTCGCTGCCCTCGGTTCCGCTCCGGGTCCTCCGGCCCCGCTCCCCGCCCCAGCTCGCAGCCCAGGAGCGACAGAAGGCGGCCGGCTAGCCGGCGCAGCGCTCCGCTGTGGAGACGGGAAAGCTCAAAACTCGGAAAAAAACGTATTAACGTCGGAAAACATGCCGGCCTTTCTGTTCGTAAAGCGCAAGGGATCGAGCCCGACGCCGCTCTACTGCAAAACAAGCAAATACCGGGCTGTCCCGAGTGTGACCTCTGAAAGGGGAGGGGACCCTGCCGGTTCCGCAGTCGTTTTGTGGGGGCTTTTTTTGTTTGTTTTTTTGCTTGATTGGTTGGTTGGTTTGTTTTTTAAATGAAACACGGCCCTGTGGTGTCTTCGGTGTGACTGTGGAGATCTGCGTTTATATACGTACCCGCATAGACAACGCATCAATTGAGCTACTGCTCGTGGCATAGATGGGTGCGTGTCTGCAGATAACGAAATGTTCGTTCGCTTAAAAAGGAACACATAAACCTCTGAGCCCTTAAAGTCCCGGCTATTTTGTTTTGTAAATTCGTTTTACGATCCCTTATCCCCGCGCCCAGGACGGATGTGCAGTAAAACGGAGCCGCTCTCTAATAACGGGATTGGCCGCTCGCTGAGAAAAGTTTATTGATAGCTGCAGGGCTCTAATCTCCTCGGAACACAAGAGCCTCTTGCAGTCATTTAAGGGCAATTATCTAAACGGGGAGGGACAGCGAATTTCCTTTCCTTTTAACTGGACCCTATAAAGATGGTAGATTAGGAGCATATAGATTATGAAATGAATTGATGTAATAGACATTTTATTAACTGATAAGCAACAGGATCTGATTGAAATGAATTGTCCTGCGCGCAGCTCCATACACACTTATCTCACACACGCGTGAGCATATGCCCTTGCGGGGTGTTTCCTGTGTCCTGCACGAACATCGCACCCACCTCCCGCATGTGCTGCGCTCACGGATGATCCCTCTCATCCGTGGACGTGATCCGGAGGCGGTTTGCGGGCTACTCCCGCAGATTCCTATACATGAAGGTGAACGCACTTTGTACGGACATATAGCTCACTTTGGTACATCCAGCTGCCCTCCTGCTCCGTGTCGCCCCGGCTGAGCGCTCCTGCGCGGAGGGAGCGGCAGTGCCGCCGCCCAGCCCAGGCCGGCTCCGCGCCCCGCCGGTACCGGTGCCCGCGCTGCCCGCAGCCTCCTCCGTGCCCCATCGGGCCGGGGGCCCGGGTCGGGCCGCGTCGGGGAGAGGGAGTGGGGGGATGCTCGGAGAAGCGGCTGCATTGCTAATTGCGAGAATAAACAATCTGTCACGATTAGTCAGTGCCTCTAATAGGCAGACAAGTGATGTTGTTTTTAGGCGCCAGCAGCGGTCTGATCAAAGGCTTCAGCTGGAGGAGGACTATTGAGGACGTTAACCCGCATCAAGGGAGCAAGGCGCCTTAGCCCTGGGACATCGGCACATTCAGCCTGACAAAATTAGTTTGCTCTACCAATCACACGACATTTTCCCAAAGCCCGGTACTCGGCACGAAGATGCACCCCCCATCCCACCCCCGACTAAAAAAACACGCACATATATCGATGCATCGTGTTTCACAGTGTCATGGTGTCCCCTCCACCCGATCCTACAGGTAGGATCTTGTTTTGTTTGGGTTTTTAAATTATTATATTTTTTCCCCCTGATTCCAAACTTAACCATGCAAAAGAAGAAGGGTTGTATTTATTAGACCTCGACGCAGCCCCTGGGCTGAGTTCAATCTCGTTGTTTGATGAAAATATGAAAATGAAAATTAGAGCTGCTGGCTTTTTTTCCCCTCCTCGCTTTTCTTTTGCACAATGATTTGAACATCGGGATGTTGCTGAGGTTTGAAGAGATGCGTGTGCGTCCCACACCGGGAGCTCGATCCCGCTCTCATTTAGAGTTGACAGAATGAGATAATTAGCTCTTTATTTATCTCCCAGCAATGAGCGCTTTGTGTTTACATTTCTGTCATACTCGCTGGTATTTCAATCACTGTACCAATCACCATAGCAAGGACTTGATTCTAATTCACATGCTGGTTTTTCATCTGTTGGGCTGAAAACGAGATGCCAGTAAAGTTTCTTTCGTTTCTTGCTCATTCCCNCCCCCCCCCCCTTTTCTTAATGAAACCTACAAGTTTTAAGTTAGGAATGGAGAAAATAAATTTGCAAAACGAAATCTCCCCCAAGATTGATTTCTGTGTTCAGCGGGAAATTTTCAGTTTCCAAACTCTTGCTCCCTGGCTTACTGCGGTTTGGGTGACCAAAACACCACTGGATTTTAGGAACATTTTCAGTACCTGTTTCGTGTTACTGATATTCTGGTTCGCTTTTGGAGGCACAAGGTGCCTCTCTTATGTTCTTCCCTGGGCTGCAAGGAAAATCGAAGTGAAAGGGCAGAGGGAAATAGGTGACTTTATTGGTGTTTGTTCCAGTCCGGTGTTTTTATTGGGAGCCGTGGCGTTTCCCTGAAGGCAGTTGTGCTAGATAACAATATTGGGCAATTAGCATCCTAAACACTCCCGTTTCAATATAATGAATGTGCTAGGCAAAGCCATTACCCATAGCATTTTATTTCGGTGGGAATACAACAAGGGCAGGGAGGAGTGCGTGGGGGATGGGAAGAAAGGACAGGAGGCAGCGCTAAGCCAATTCAGGGCATTGTCTGCCTTTTGTAAACGTTATCTTTGACTTAAAGGCAGAACTCAGAAAGGAGAGGGCTGTTGTTGTTTCCCTTGTTTCTATTTTATTTCTCCCGAGACAGCAGCTCTTAGGACACCAGACAGTCCCGCAGGACACGAGCCGGCTTTGGGGACGGCCAGCTCCGGGGCAGTTCTGCAGCGCCGGGCACCGCCTGCGCGCTCCCTGCGCTCCCTGCAGCAGCCTTGCTTCATCTCTGCGAGACTCAGCCCTGGGGACAAAGAGCCAGAACTGTCGCAAGTGCTAAAAATGTCCCGCGGGCTTTACGAGCCCTCAAAGCCCTTCAAGGGCTCAAAGCCCTCCATGATTTTGTCGCTGGTTTCCGACTGTCGGCAAAATGCAAAAACACCTCAGTTCTTCTCTTTTTGTCTTTTGCCCCCACCATTCTTTTCCTTTTCTTTTCCTCTCCTCTCTCTCTTTCTCCCTACTCCTTTCTGTCCAGATTAAACATGACCCAAATTACTTTTAAGGCTTCAGGCACCTGGACTGGTCCTCGGGAGGTCACCAGGAGCTGTTTGGATGTCCAAACTCCAGTCGCCGGGGCGTCCCCGGCTCTTTGAGTGTCGGAGGAGCCGGGCTGAAAAGAAGGCACTATTTCAAGTGGCCTAAATTAATTTGATCGCGACATTATGATGCACTTGGAAAAGATGAAAGAAAAGGCTGGCCGTCTCCTCCAAGATCTCTATAATTATAGATAATATATCCTATTTCAAAGCAATTAGCTCAATCAGGCGTAACGAGGCACTTTGCTGCCAGGGAGTAACAATGCCTTACGGTTATTTAAGCTTCAAGATGTCAAGCAGACTTCGAGACTCTGCTCTGCCCAAAAGGGAACTTGGCTGCTGGATGAAAGCCCCATGGCTAAGGCACTGGTCTCCCTTCAGTGACAACACCCCTATTTAATTATATATATATATATATATTTAGGCTCTTGCAAAGGTGTCGGCTCTGCTGGAGAAGAGCACCCCTCCTCCAGGCGCGTTTGAGGCGGGTGCCCGTGTGGCATCACCTCTGCTCCTGCCCGCCGGCACCGACCTGCCTCACTTCGCCCGCTCGCCCCGGGATACTTGTGCTCTCCGAGCCTTTCCCCCACTCGGTGCCTTTTTTTGGTCAGCTTTTTGGGGTGATTCCTGCTATGTCTCACGGAGTTTCGCAGGAGCAGCCGCTGATGGGGCGCACCGGTCGATGCCTGGCTCCAAGCCCCGGCGCAGACCTCAGCCGAGTCAGCGCCTCCTCCCAGCCCCCAGAGCTTTACCCTGCCCTCGCCTCGGCTTTTACCTGAAGCGCTCGCAGATGGCAAGGTCCGAGAGCACGGGGGAATGCGTTACCCGTGAGCCGGCTGTTCTGTGTGCGAGCCCGCCCGTGTGTGAGGGGCTCTGCAGTAACACGTCGAGGGGAGCACGGCCCACGGCCGGAACACCCTCGTCCTGACCCAGACCCGCAAGTGGGGGCGCAAAGCGGGCTCTTACCCCGTGCCCAGGGGTGGCGGCTGTGGGTGCGGATTTAGGCCGAAATGCCGAAAAGCAGCTCCTGCCCGTTTGCCGGGGCCGCTGCGATCCGCCCGCAGAGCAGCTCCCCGGCCGCCCCGCCACAGCCGCGCCGGGGCCCGGGCGCTCGGCGGGGCCGCCGCGGGCACCGGGCTGCCCGGGAGGCCCAGCCCGGCACGGCCCGGCCCCGACAGGCCGCCAAAGTGGAGCCGTGCTCGAACGAATCTCTGCCGAAGGAAAATTATTAACCGTACAAGTACCCTGTCAGTGTTCCTTTCGGGGATTTTTGCTGTTGGAGGATAACCGAAGGGAAGAAAAATTAAGATAAAATTTTTAAAAAAAAAAAAGCCCTAAACTGGTTAAAGCAGTTCAAGGGAAAGAGGAGGCCGGCGACGTGAATGCGAACTAAACAAAGTTTAACCACCCCTCCTTCTTCTCCCCATGCGCAAAATGGAAACCTTATTACATGATTCAGTGTGAATCACTAGATTGAATGCGATCTTTATGAGTGAATGATAGTCGGAGCTCTGCTGGCCCTTTTTTCCTAGAGGCAAATGTAAAAAATATGAAGGATATAAATGATCTTCTCTCTGCTCTCTCATAAAGGACATTCATTTAAAACCACGTTCTGTCTCTCTCCCAATTGCTTTGGTCCCCTCGAATTCCACAACAATCAAGGTAGATTATGACGAGTCCCAGTTTATTTGTCTTCATGTCCGTGTTTGTTTGTGGAATATCACAAAATGTAATTTGTCCTAAATTCTTTAAGATGAGAAAATAGTTTGTGGTTGAAGGAATCCATGCCAGTACTGCCAAGGCAGTCTCCAGTGCTCAGAGCAAGTCCATTATCATGCTATTTTATAGCATTTCCATATTTACTCCTCATTTCTCAGGAGTCTTTTACATATTGTTGCATAAGAAAAGGATTTTGACAGTTCTAGTTATGAGATTTCTTAGATTTTTTTACAGGCAGAGCCAGTTTACAAAAGCTGTATTGTTTGACTGAGGTCTGGGTTTCCATTTGGGGTAATTATTGTATTCCCAGTCTTCTTCTAATCATTTGCTCACAAGGACAGTTTTTTTTCTCTCGCCTTTTGAAGAAGATGAAATACCCCAAAGTTGCAAGACTATTGAAATAATCCTCCCACTTCTTTGTCTATTGTGTAAAAGCTATTTCTTGCATCTCTCTAAATTGCTGAAAAATATGTGTCACAAAGGACCATAGGAAAACATACAGCACAGTAGAAACGCATGTCACCACATCTTGAAAAGACTCCACAATTCTGATCTAAGCCTGATCCCACTAGAGAGGTGTGTGCAAATGGAAGGGGGGGGGCAAACACAAAACAAAAACACTTTTCAGAAGGAAATACATTTCAGGTCTATAATAATCAGCTCCTGAGGAAAGAATGTCCATAGAAGGGAAAATGAAGTGAAAGCAATGCCTCTGTGTGTCAGGGTTGCCTGTGCAGAAGAATATCTCCTCCAGCTGCTGTCTCCAGCTGCAGAGCTGGAGGAGGGCTGTGAGCCATGGCCCCACAGGCAGACACTGGCTCAACCTGAGGCACGGCAGTGGAGTTTGGCAGGTCTCTTCTTTCCAGCACCCCTTTTCCACTTTCCTGCTGGTGTCACAGAGCATCTCAAGTCAGACTGTTTCTCTCCCCTGCCTTTAATTTGCATTGGTAAAATCTGAGTCCCAAAAATATCCCTCTGAGCTCACGCGGAAGAGGTAAGGGGAAAATGTTTTCTTTCTCTGCTAAGATGTTCAAAAGAGATTGCCTTAAGCCAAAACCTTCCACTTAGAAAAACATAAATTCATGCAAATACATGTAGAGGGATTTTAATTTCCTTGTGTAAAGGAAATTACAGTTAAACAGCAGAGTAACTGGTGTCAGGTATCTTCCAGACCCTGTCAATTGAAAAACAAAACATCATCACACTCCTGTAGATATCAAAGTCATCCTCAAGTATTCAAAACTGTCCTGATGATATGTAAGCCCTTGCTTAGGAGCTCCAGTGCCTTATTATTTTGGCGATGTGATCTCACCACATCCTTTTGCTTAGTGGCAACCAATAGCTAGATATGATACTGGGACCTACATCATTCTAATAAATCAATATATCCAAACAAATTCCCTGCCAGAGGAGGAAGAAAAAGAATCCCAACTATTTTGCAGGGAAACTGTCTTTTAGAAAGCTCATGTTCCTCTTAGACTTTACATCAACCACAATCATAGTCATAGTGTAAAATGTTCCTGGCTTGCCTGCTGATGGACTGATTAGGTTTTGGAACAGAAGAAATAACATTTCTAGATATTGGTCTGCCTTGTGCTGCCTTCATGTTATTCTCAATGTATGTGCTTTTGACATTATTTATGTAGCAAGTGTGGGCTCTCCCTTGGTGTTGGGTCACTGTACTTTTCAACAGCTGGGGTTTTTTCTGTCTCTCAAAGCAGGACTTATTTCAGCCTCTCAAACAGCATCAGACTTCTTGCAATCCATGGCTTTAGGGTACAACAGCCTCCATGCACCCTCCAGCCCCTGCAGGGGCCAGCCCAGGCCATGGGTGGCTGTGGGGTGCCCAGATCAGGAGCACGAGCTGCTGCCACCTATCCCACCCCTGCCAGCAGCACGGACCACGCTATGGAGTGGGATGATGTCCTGCCATTGGGTCTGAACTCTGCCAGTTTGGAGTGACACCAGATGCAGTCTGTCCCCTGCTATTGGTGGTCCTATTACCCTTGGATGGGTTTAGGTCTGTTTGATTTTTACTTCTGAAACAATCTTAAGATAACACAGAAACACAAGGAGGAGGCTCTGACAGCAGGCAGAGCAGGGGCACGTTCAACACACGGAATTAGTTATCTCCCTGAGGTTTGCTGGTGCTATTCTGCAAGTCATTTTACCTCTTCTATGCAGAAGTCTCCCACGAGAGTCCAGCCTCTACTGGTTACTGAGTGCAGCTGCAAACCCTGGCAGTAGCTGCCATATGAGTGCGCACACACACACACACACACACACACACACACACACACACACACACTCTGCACATCCTGACTCCCACACTGTGGTCATGGGGGCTTGGATGTGGGGGCAAATCACAACTCACTCGATCCAGCAGTAGCTATTTACAGAAAAAAACCATGTGCAGCAACCTCACAGGTAAATTCAAGCCCTTGTCTCTAGCCAACACAAGTAGCTAAATGTCAGTGATGCATAAATCACTGGGACAGAAAAAGAAATGCCACAGGAGTGTACAGGGACCTGACAAGGAATGAGAGCAGCACGTTCACTGATAGTGACAGGGAGCACCTCTATTCCAGCAGAGAGTTTGAAAAATAAGGGTGGGAGGGAAGGAGAAGAAGAAAGAAGGGAGAAAGGAGTACCACAAGCATCTTGGAAAGTCACCGGAAGCTTTGTTCTTAGGAATAAATCTGGCTTCTTGTGATCCCCTTTCAGCAGTTCTGGCTGGGAGCCAGCTGGGTCCCCTGGAGTCCCCCTGGCCTTTTTGTCTGGAGCCTGGGAATCTGTCTAGAGCACAAGGCTGGGGGGACCAGACTTGTATTTGCAGGAGGGATAGGCTTAGGCAGTGGCCACGTAGAGGAAAGGGGGTTTGCAGTCCTCAGACCTTTGGGAAACCTTCCCCCCAGGGCTGGTGGGTGGGCAGGGGAGTTTTCCCTGCTTTGGGGGCATTCTCAAGGGAGGTGTGTGGACTAGGGAGCAGGAGGAAATGCAGGCTGGCTGTCTCCAGGCCTGAGATGCTAGAGCAAATGGGACGGGAAGGAAGGATGGAGAGGAGTGGGCAATGCTCTCTGGCCCTCACCCAGCTGGCCTGTGAAAGTTGTCCCAGGATGTCTTACCCTCCCCAAGATATTGTTGCAAAGGCAAATGCCAAATAAAATGATAAATTACCAACAAACAGAACAAAACCAAAAGCCTTGGACCCATGGAGTATTATATTTCCCTTGCCCCACTAGGCCTTCCTTTCTGCAGACCTCTTTCTAGGGTGATGAAAACTTGGCTCTCAAATCTCCCTGTCAGATCCAAAGATGCTGATTTGTATCTTTCCAATACTTAGGGGTTTTCACACATGATTGAGACCTTTCCAAAGATTTTATTCATTTATTCTTTCAGATTCAGTTATCCCTCTATCCAGTTATTCTGCCCTTTATTTTTGTATTTTTCCCCCGCCCCCTTTATGACCTTTAGAAATAAAATTCAATTTATTTGGCTACTTCACAGACAAAGTCTAAAGCCTGCCTTAATTTGTAGTTTACCAGCCCTCTGATGTGAGACTACATAGAGAGCCCCTATCTGATCAAATGGCTGGTACCCTGACACAGTCCAATTATGTGAAAATATATCCTTGCTTATCATTTCAAATATCGTATAAGTGGAGAAACTGAAGTAGCTCCCTGTCTGTTTGATTTTCCTGTTCAGACACACTTGTTTAAACAGGCACCGTGAGATTTTCTGTAATCTTGGAGGAGTTCAAAAAGCGTTTTCTCCTTGAAAGCCCCGAGATGGGTGATGGTGGCCACCCCCAGCCAGCTCTCAGTCAGGCAGGGCAGGGAGTGGGTGAGAAGGGGATGTCCCCTGCAGCTGAGCACTCTGCCCTCCGGCCATGAAATGCACCTGTGGCCATGTATCTCCCTGCAACCTCCTCCAGCTCTGCCCCCAGACTGACCCTGCTCCTGAACTGGTGCCCACCTCACCCCACAGAACTCCCTGTCCCAGCTTGATCTCTCTGCATCCCTCTTCCTCACCCAATAAAGGACTTTTTCAACTTTTTGATAAATTCATAGGAGTAGGTTTCGTTGAAGTCAATGATAATACTTAGAGTTGAATACGTAAAATAGGTCTTGGGGATTTTAAGTATTCTTATGCTTCCCCTTTCTAAGCATCTGCAATAATTCTATCTTCAGTAACTTGACAAAATTGATTTTCTGTTAAGGCATATGCAGAACTGGTAAGACATTGAGGAAACCAAAGTATGTACAATAAGTCACTGCTTTTGAAAAATCATATTTTCTACTAATTTCCTTATTTTAAACTTTTTTTACTTCTTTTTTACCCTCAATTGTAAAAATGCAATAAAATTATTTTTTTCTTGAAATAGAACTCTGTTTAGTAATTATATTTGATAAAGCGGATTCCCTCCTTTTGTTTTGATCTAGTTTTGTTTATGTTTGTGTTGTGTTTGGGAAGACTGACATATGTTGCTGGCTAGGTCTTTCATTTTACTTCTCTGTGATTCTTTAAATGAAGTTATGCCTGAAAGTAGCCAATATATAAGCAGTTGAAGCATTCAGTCTTTTATTTAGCAGCACTATCAGTTTGCAGGCTTGAGAAAAACAAATTTCTTAGAGAGAGAGGAAGGAACTTGTGAGCATGTTGAAGCAGACTGTAGAGTCAGAGACATTAATAGCCAAACCAGTCAGAGGCTTCTCCAGACACAAGGATGGCAGCACCTGGTGGGAAGCATTCCCTGGCTCAGCACTGTAAAGGCAGGGTGCTATTTAAAAAAAAGTTTGCAATGACATTTTTCAGGTATCTTTATGGGAGGTGTTGAAAATACTCTACTCAATTATTGAAGCATAAAACAGAAAATGAAACAAAAAACTCTCCTGCAGGGTGCAATCCTTAAACACAGAGTACTCTGAGTTCCTGCCTGGATCAGGGGGGACTGAATAACTGAGACCACTCCATACAGAGCCAAGGCCACTCCATACAAAGCCAGGTGTTTATCCCAGCCCAGAGTCAGGCTTTGGCTAAAGGAAGGTCGAGCTGGCAAAGCTCCAGGGCCCAAGGTCTGCTCTTAATTCACGTGTAAGAGACCACCTTGCAGACAATGCTATCTTGCAGAAGGCAGTGAAACCATGCAACTCCAGGGTTGATCACAAAATTTTGGTTGCATTTCTTGAAATGGAGAATTGTACTCTGACAGTTGCAGTCTTCACATCTGTCATCACCCTGAGAAGTTTCTGGGTTCATTTATAATGTATAAGGACTGATGGGAACATCACATTCCTTAAAATGATCTCCCATATACATTACAGGCCTTTTCCTTTCATCCAGTTATAATAGTATTGAGTTCAAAGATGTGTGCACTTGGATAAAAGGTAGCTTCCCTAAAGGTAGCTACTCATAAGCTGGAAATACTAAAATATGAAGAAGTCATCACTGAAATTCAGAGGTTGTTTTAGCAGTTAATTACGTGAGCAGTTAGAAGCCTGTTTTAATTCCAGCACAACTCTCTGTTCTCAGCTTTTGTGTGTTGTTCTATACAACCATCACTTCTAAATTAAGTGATGCATGATCCTTCCTCCTGTAAGGCGATGAAACACTCTCTCATGTTTCCTTGAAGCAAAGAAACACCTGGATGGATATGTTTCTCCATCTCTGCTCTTGTTTCCAGTCTCTAGACCCATCTGTGTAAGTCTTGTTCACACTCACTCGAACATTGTGTCTTTCTCAAAGTGCAGACATGAGGCCTGGGTTTGCTCTTACAGAGAGCACTTCACTCAGATGGCAGAGGCTGATGCTCTTTGTGCCCGTCCACACTCCTGCTCCTCATGCCTCTACACCAGTGGACTTCAGGTCTATCACTGAGCAGCCATCCTACTGCCCAAAGCAACAACAACCTACCAGGAGCATCCATACAGACGGTGCTTATGAATTATTTAGGTGTTCTCAGCATCTACTCAAGAAGCAGGGCTTGCAGGGCTTCCTGCAGTCCTCCCTAAGGTGTTAGAGGTGAAGAGGCATTTCCAGCTCTCCACAGATGAAGCTTCCCTCTGCCCTTTACGGCAGCCTTAAAGGGAAAACCCTGAAGCAGTTGTCAGCTGTATTTGGATATGGAGTCACTTCTGCTCCTCATGCATGTCCTAAGAACTCATGGGATGCCCTGTAGCTTGCAGATCTGTGAAAGGGCTTTGTAGCTCTCTGAGTTAATGGCAACAACTAATCTATTACACTGTAACTCACACCCTGCACTGACTTATCCATCACTTTTCCTCCTCCTTTTGACATTTATGTGCAGTTTCTGTGCTTGGTGTACCTGCCAACTGGGTCAACAGTAATCCTTAAATAGGCTGTTATATGCAACATGCAATATATGTGTTATCCACTTCTGTGGAAACATGCATTTACTGCAGCCCTCATAACTTTTGCTTTACTTCTCCCAGCATTTGTGAGCAGTGGCTTTTTTGAAGGCATATGTCCCGTGGCAGCAGAGGACCTTGTTCTCTGTCTCCCCTTTGCAGGGCATTTGGTCACAGCCAGGCCGTTGTGGTGTGCTGCAAACACATGGGCTGAAAACCAGGGCTTGGTGCATGATTTTTAGAATTGGTTGTCTTTGCTTATTGTCCTAATTTCTTTGCATGTCAGAAAGAAGTATGGGGTGGGAGGATCAGGAGGAAAAGATGGGAAGTCCCAGAGAGGAGAGGCCATATTCAGCAGTAGCAGAGTCTGGTTTCTAACGTCACAGGGAACCTTTGCGGAATGCTCCTCCTTGATGTGGTCAGAAATTTCTCTTTAGGAGAGAATACCACAAAAGTTAAGCAGCCTGGCACAAATTTGGCTTCACTGAGGTTTTAGTGAGCAGGTCTATTGTGCTTATTCACATCACTCAAGGATCAGGGAAAGACAGTGCCCTTCACTCTGGAGCATGAACTGGAAGGTAAACTCAGAGTTTAGCACTTCATTCTGGAGCAAAACCAGGCAGTTTCCTATTTTTTGTTTGTTTTGTTTTATTTCAGTTTGTATTATAACTTCCCTGATATTTCTACATTTAAAGGGACAAATGCACCTTAACCTGGGGCTCCATTCTGAGGTGAAAACTCCTTGTTCTAAATATTGAAGTCCATTGGCTTGAAGTCCATCGGCTCCTATAAGAGTCTGGTTTTGGTCCTGTCTGTGATAGCAAAACCTCCCTGAAATTAGCAAATGCCAGCCTGAAGCGAAAATCATCTCAGCACAGAGGAAATAATTTTATCTGGGGGATACTTGGTATGGGCTTCAGTAACTGTTAAAGGAAAAATATGGTAACACTTAAGAGTTCAACAACAAGCAAGAGCAAGTCATTGACTCATTGTAGTGTAACCCCCTTGAAGTCTACAAGACGAATACATGGGAGCTACGGATCTGTCTATCCTATGGGCAGTCTCAGATCAGATAACACAGATGTGTTAGATTAAGGAGAGAACCTTATAAAAAAGAGCACTGGCTGCACTGGGAAAGCCTTTTTTTTTAAAAAAAAATCTGTCTATTAAAACATTAAAAAACAACAGCAAAAAAGGCATAAGGCAGAGCAGAGAGGTAAATCAAAGAAATTGATGCACTCCTCCAGATTTATTCTCTTTAGACCTTTTTTTTTTTTTTTTTTTTTTTTTTTTTTTTTTTTNTTTTTTTTTTTTTTTTTTTTTTGTCTCATGCGCCCAACCAGTTTAAAGGTCTATTCTCTTTGTGATACATGCATGCACATAACTACCATTGATGTGGAGTCTCCAGGTGATTTGATGTGCATTCCACATAAGGCATGGTGTCAAGTATATGATCCACACACAAAAGAGCTGCCTGAGAACTACTCTTTGGACTATTTTTTTTTTTTAGATTCCTTTGCTCTACATCTAGAATTTAGCAGATCAGAGTGCCTAACCAAGCAGTGGAACTACCACTGCTACTCTTTCACCAGCTTTGATCTCTGTCAATTTATGAGGAGGGAGGGGGGGCCTAATGAGAAGAAAATTTTCAAGTATGGGTGCAGTCTTGCAAAATGTTGAATATTTTGTAGCAAAATAAGAGGAAATAAGTAAAGGGGCTTAAGATTTTTTAGCAAATCAAAAGAGAAAAGCAGGAGGCAAATGTATGTTTTTGGAACACACAAATTGAAGAAATCATTCCACACATCATTATATGGTCACTGTTAAGGGTTTTTCGGTCTGTGACTCATTCTGACTCAAGCCTAGAGCAAGCCTGCTCTCCTCTCCAGTGAGTGCTGCAAACCCAGCTATACAGGCACTCCCAGCTCCTGTGAGATACGGTCATTCAGCAAATCTAGCAGGTGAATATAGCCATGCCCAGCAGTCGATTTCATGCAGGTGTCAGCCACAACACTATAAATCAGGATGCACCTAGACAGGCCTTAAGGGTGGACTAAAGCTGTATATCAGGCCTTGAGCTTTCTATTCTGGTTTGATATATTGTCCTTCCATGGCAAATACAATTATCTGAAGGTAGGATTTTTGTACAGGAAAGTAATAGGTGTCTTTTTCAGATAAAACCTATGTCCAGTGTTCCACATTGTCAACATTAGACTTTCTCATGCTTCAGAGACAAGCACCAAAAATCTTTGTTGTATCAGATTTCTTCTTTCTTGTACACACACATGCAGTCCACCTCCCAAGTGGGACCCAGATAGAATTGTGATAGAAAAACTTCTAAGTTAGTGTCAATTTTATTATGCCAGCAGACATTTTAAACCAAATGAGAATTTATCCCTTTTGGAACAGTTGTATGTGTATATTATTTCGAGTTTTCCAAGCTTGCCTTCCTGTCTTCTATTCTTCTTCTCTCCCAAATGCCCTGTTTGAATGGAGAAACAGAGTGACTAGAAAAAAGGGACGAAGGATTTGGAGAAAACTGGGGTGAATGGTTTGAGGGAATGAAGGGAGTAGGCAGATTCAAAGAGGGTTTGTGACAGGGTTAGGATGGGCTCAGTAGAGCACTGGAAACAAAACATTATGAGATTCATATGGATATGCTGTAGGGGTTTTTTTCATGGAGAAAGAGGAAAAGGGAAATTTAGATGGTACTGATTTTTTTTTATAAGGAAACTGAACTGGAAAGAATCACATATGGTAATAGTCCTTTGAGCCCTCTGATCTAGTTGTTGTCTGAAAGATTTTTTCACTGGAAAATGTACACTTAGATAAGACAAAATCAAATGCTATCAAATTTGCTTTTTTTTCAGTCAAACTCTCCTCTAAGTCAAAAATATCAGAATTCTTTTTCTATTGATACCTACTCTTTAACACTTGCCATTTTTAAAAACATGAGTAACTAAAAAACTAAACTCAGTTTTATGTTCGAAAAATTTGCAGATTTTAATCTTTTTTCCTGCATGCCAAAGAAAATTTTAAATTAAAGTGCCTCCTTCTACTCTGATTAAATTCACAACAACTAAGATCCTTCTTCTGCATCATAGCTGCCATTTCTATGCACATTTTTCACCATTCAAATAATTAAGGAGCATAACATGTTTTGATTTCCGTGTCCTTACTACAATGAAACATCAAACATATGCTGTTGGGATGGCGCCTCTCTCAGAGATCACACAGAAACTGATGTTTTCAGGTGCTGAAACAAAAAACATATTTCAAAGCCACTGTATGCCATCTGACCCTGCACCTCATGGATTCTTAGCAAAAGAAATCTGTGAGGGTTACCTGCGGTAGGAATCACAAAAAACACAGTGGGCCTTATCAGTTGCCAAAACACTTGGTTTGTTATCAATAAACACTGGCAGAGGCCAAAGGGCTTCTCTGGCTGTGGGGTTGAGGATGCTGAGATGTGGCTGGGAACACAACCAGACAATGGCAGGGACTGGGGAATAGGACTGCAAAATGGGAATAGGGAGAGCTGAACTACCAAAATATTTATCACCTGCTATTCCATATCCCTGTGCAGGACTGCTGTGCAGTGGGACAAGCTTAATCCAAGCAAAGCAAGAAGCAAGCAGAAAAACCATTTGCTTCTGACCTAGATAAGTCATGATTTCAAGAGTGCAGATAGGTATGAACTACAGTATTTCCACAAACGTATTTCAAGTTGTAACTTTCCTATGTAAACTACTGGGGCAACACCTCCTCAAACTGAGGACCAAAATACTTTTATACACATTATTGTGATGTCTTTCTGCACCAAACGAAGGTACAGCTATATTGTATACTGTGGTTTTGAGAGAATCCCTGTCATATACCTGCAGAAGGACCAGTAAAAAACACTCTCTTGTAGATGCAAGTGCCATGTAGAGGATTTGTTTCTAGATATACCTAAGGACTACATTTTGTTTTTAATGCTTTGATTTAGCAAACACAGACAATTTACAGAAATAAAAGTTTACTTAGTGTACAATTGTTCATTAGCTAATCTGAGTTACACACACGTTGAGGCAATATTAGCCATTTAAAAAAAAATATTATTTTAAATAAGGTTTGAAGGGAGCATGGCAAAAAACTCAGAAGTACCTTGACACTGCCAAAGATTTGTTGAAAGGCTGTGGATTTTTTTTTAATAATTTCTCTCTTTAGTTTTAATACTAAGAATACTTTTCATGAAAAGGCATGATCAATCTCTATCTTGGAATTCATATTCTTCACTTAATTATTCCATGTTTGAAGATAGCTTGTCATTTATGACAACACAGTTACTATTTTTCTTAGCAGTGAATAGAATGACAAGACAATCATTAGTATGCGGGTAGAAGACCAGAAGACAGCAGAAGTTGCTGCAAATATCTGATCTAGAATTTTGTACCCTGCCCAGAAGATTATTTTGCAGAGAGTTTAAACAATTCTTTTTGAAGTTTTTAAGCCTGTGAAATTTTTAATTAAAAAACGGTGAATTGTTCCTTCTGCCTTTTGGAGTTTATATTTATTCTTGCATCTACATGATATCAAGAGAAAAGTCTCCATCCTCCCCAGGTTTTAACTGCAGCAGATTGACCCTGCTAAGGTTTACCCCATGCTGTAGCTGACCAGTAATCCAACTTCCCACTGCTCGGAGGAAGGGATAGTAAATCCTGTTAAATCATTTTAGCTCACCATTGTCCTACATCCATACCAGAAACTGCTTTGTCTGTCTTTCTTGTTCTTACATTTCAGACAGCTGAAAAGCAGCAGGTTTTTGGGTTTGCAGGTCAGGACAGTGCCATGACTGACTATGCTGGGAAGTGGGTCAAACCCACCATGCAGCTTCACGAACATTGATTTGGCCAAAGTAGCTGCCAGAAAGCGCATACAGAGTTCTAACAGTCTTGAAATTTAGAAAATGTGTATTATTTTGCTTTTTAATTGCCCAGAAGGTTTAAGGCATTGAACATCTTAATGTGTAGATGGGATATACCTATTCTGCTGTGAATCAGTGTGGAGGGGGAGAATCCAGACATAAATAATCTGTCAGCCCAGCTGTCTGGTATGAATTCAGACAAATATATTTAATCAAACATGGATGCTTCAGAGGGTGTTCTTGTGGTTGCTCCAACTGCTTCCATTATATTTTTATATTAACAGTATGTCTGCTCACCATGTGCAATAAAACAATTTCTGAGGCTCAGCCCCAGAACATGGGGCTCATTCACTGTCTTGGATAATAGCATTGCTTGTTTGCACTGTTCCTATTGAACTTTCTAAATATATGTCATTTTCCTTTTCATTCTAGGAGTGATTGTACATTACAGCAATTACAGACAAACCCTTCCAGACAGTTTGAAGACCAAAACTTTCTTTGTGTGGAAGTCCAAAGGCAATTATTGGCATTACAGTTTAAGAGAAGCATTCCATCTCCCTGATGCAACAGCAGTAGCTTTCTGTGGCATGTTAAATAAAGCAATTTGCCCTGTAGGAGACTAATGCATGCAGAGTCATGATGAAAAAAAAAAAATCAAACAGCTGCACTGAAAGAAATAGAAACCTCCTCTTCAGAAAGATACAAAACTTATTCTGGCACTGTTTTAACTGAAAGACACCAAGAATCTTTAACCTTTGCCTTAAGCTCCTTGACATTTCATATATTGCTTCAAGACTGAGACTCTGTAAAGACACAGGCGTGCTAATTATCAGTCAAATAGTTGCTTTTTAACCAAAAATAGTTGATAAAAATGGAATAAGACAGTGCTTTCATAACACATGCCAGAATATAGAAGTCAATTCCAGCCAATTTTTTGTTCTCATGGCAGTTCCCATTTCTACAAAAGAAAGAAATTATTAGGCTTGAGCTAGAAGTATTGAGACTTGACCTGTAAAGCAATATCTTCCTATTCTGGGCAGTCTTGAATATTAGGCAAATAATAAAACCAAAATTATTTACTCCTTTCAAATATGCAATTTACAATATTTAATTAATTCAATTATACACCTGACATAACTGTGACTTTTTTGACTGGCTTAGAAAGCTGTGGGAGGGGATTATCAAATACTCTCAGACATGAGCACCTTAGGAAAAGTTAGAATATATATTCAGCAAAACCAGAAGACACTTTCCCATCATTTTGGGATCCTTGGAAACACCAGGGGATTGATCCTAAAACATTATTATCTGCTCACTATAAATGTATTTACACCAGCTGAAAATTAGTCTGGAATAACAATGGTAAGAAGATAAAGAGGACACAAGTACTAAAACAATGAATGTATTGCAAGTAATTATCAGATGAGAGTAAGAACAAACATGTCTTCAGAATAACGTATGTGATTAAAATAAATGTATTGCATATTACAGAGGCTCATTGGCATCTATAAATGGAGTAGTAACTTTTTTTCCCAGAAAAATTTCAGCTCAAGAGGACAAAAAAGCTTTGAAGAGAAAGGAAAGGAATTGATTTAAGAGCTTTATTATAATAATGAAATGCAAGAGCAGCTGATTTCACCACCATCACACAGACTTTGAATGGTGAATGTGGTGAGGTTTTCAAAATAGAGACCATCAATATTTCTGAGATGGAGCCAGGTTTACTAAGACAGGCTTGGAACATGAGAAAATTTCCCATTTTTAAGAACAAATTAAGCCACTTAACTTTCACTTAAGCAAGGATGTCAGAATGAATTCTAGTCTTGCAATTTGATGGAAAAGCTGGAAAATTGGATCTTTAAAGAGAAAGGAAAAATTGAAAAGTTTGGCCAGCAACTGATTCTTCTTTGAATCATCAAGTGATATGGCAAACAGTAGCCTTTCCATAAGCCTTCAGCATGCAAAAACATGGGCTTCCTTATACTGTATTGATGCTCTCACTAGCACTTTCTAAAATGTGAATTGATTTAAGGATGGTTAGTTAAACGTGACCATTAATTTTGGTTTTTGTGTGCCATACATGCCGTGGAAGGGCTCAGTTTGTATTGACAGTTTAAGCCCTGCATGAAGTGTGATTATACATGGCATCAGCTGACTGAAAACCCTATCACACCAGTTGCAAGGACAGATTAAGCTGATTAACAGTGTGCACTGATGAAGTACTCTCCCACTGGTTGCCAAGAACTGCTCCATGAACATCTTTCAGCATCTGGCACTCAGCTTTTTGTGTATGGTCTGGGTTTAGATATAATGGCGACTCTTCAGAAAGCAAAAGGGGGTATTCAAAGAAAATGTTTTTCTGAAGTTGGAAGAAACAGCCTGGCTATTGTTTATTCTCTGACCACAAAAATACCTTGTGGCAATTATGTCTTTTAAAACTGTAGCTCTATCTCATTCCTTGCATGTGAACTGCTCTGTAATAGCAAATAAAAACAACAAAAAATCACAACAGAATGTCAGCTTTTATTTGAAGTTTAGAGGAATGATAACATTGAGTAATAAAGCGATAAAATCAGTGAAAGGCAACTCTCCTGTTGTGTGTGTCAGCACGAGTTGCTTGCACCATGGTCCTGTGTGTCAGGTAAGGACCTTTGAGAGCTCTGCACCACTCTGTTCACTTCCATGGCAGGGGACTGGAACTGCATAGTCTTTAAGGGTCCCTTCCAAACCAAACCATTCTAAAACTCCACCATTAATACAGAGCTTTTGTGTTCAGAACTGTGTAAATATGTCAGATCACACCCTCAAAAGCAGCTTCTTTGAAAAATGTAACAGAAAAAAAGGAAGAAAATTCACTATCAGACAACTTCCAACAAAGAAACCAAGCTTGCCTTTTTTCCATCCTGGACATTTTCAAAAATGGAATGAACTGAAATATATGGGGGCTGGGAGCATTTTGGAATGTAATTAAAAATAGATCAGGAGAAAAAAAAAAGCTTTAGACTCTTCAACAAATGATCACAATTAATCAACAAAATGGAAGCTGACTCTTTAATAAACGTGTTGGAATTATCCTCCTTTCTGGGGGCAGGCTCTCATATGTTAACAGAACAGCTCACAATGTTTATGGCTTTGCTGCCATGAGAAAGAGTTGCGGGGTGGCATCCTCTGTGGTTTAACATGATCCATCAGCTGATGGCTTGTTCTGCTGCGAGGCAGATCACTGACACCATTACGATTTCATCCGCTGCCTCAAAGCCAATTTCCCTGCATATAAACGCTTCATTCAGAGCACAGAAAAAATACATTAGCGAAACAATATAGCATACTGTACAACAAGGATTTTCCTGCACTGTAACTCTACAGCTCACCAGGCAAAACCCACTTCTTTTTATTCTAGTTCCCCAGGGTGCTACATGGAGACACCAATCCTGAGACGGATTAACTGTGGCGCTTTCATCAAGAGGAACTTGTCTTCACTCTGACTTTGGAATAGAAAGGACGTGCTATTACCCCTCTACTTTGAAAGAGAAAAGCTTTCTACCTGCATTCCTCACTCACTTCCAAAGTTTAGCTCATAGGGATTAGAATTTGCTAGATATAGGATAAGCCTCTTTCAAAATACTCATATAAAGAAAGATGGAGTGAGATTTCAGATATATTTACTGAATGTTTATTGGTGTTAGAAACAGGTAAATTTGAGTTAAAATATGAGCAAAATATTAATTCTTCATGTGAAATAAATGAGAACAGTCAGGAAAATATGATGCTTTTTTTTCCTCTGTGTTACTTTTACATAAAATCTGCTATTTGCTATTCAAAACCAACCTTTTCTTTTCCATAATACACGACTGATTTGGGGGGCACTTTAATTTTGGGAACCTGACTTCATACTAGATCCATACTATAGAGCATAAAGTTTCTGGCAGCAAGTGTTTAATGCCTCCTCAGTATTGATGTCTCTGTGAGGTATTTCATACCTAGCCTTGCAGTGTGCAGAAAGACTAAATCACTACAGATCTCAGGCCAACATCCCAGCCCCACCCGGGCCATTTTTGTGTCACTGGCTTCAAAGGAGGCTGAAAATGCTAAATATTGGGTAAGGAGGTCTGGTATCACATGATGACTTTCTAATTATTTTATAACTATAATTATCTCAGATATGAGAAGAGAAGCAAAGCTCCTTCTGTGTTTGACTTGGATTTCATTTAAACCTGTTTTAAACCCTGCAATAATTTTAGCTGATTTCACTGCCACTGAACAAGCCTATCATATGAAACATCACCCACAGCTTCCTGGCCATGGGCAGGGTCAAACAAAGCCCAGTTTTCTCCCTGGGCTTTCAGAGCAGTGTAACCAGTCACAGAAACACGGGGCTTGCAGTGAAATAAGTAGCTAGCCTGGTTTGGGAGAGGATATTCTTTATGACCAATGCCCAACAATACTGTTTCTGAAACTGACGCCTCCAGTTTTAGATAAAACGGGCAATTTAGTAGGGCAGCGGTGTGCAGTGGACAGTCTGACACTGGCCTTGACTGTGTGAGCCAGACTGCCCCTCATGGTATTCCTGCTACAGGTCATAGCTCATCCCTCACAGAGGACTGTCACTCACCATGGGAAGGGCTGTCTCACACTGTGGTGGCAGGTGACCATGGCGTGGTGGCTGAGACTGATGGTCTGTGTTGGCACAAAAATGCTCTTCACACACCACCATCTGTTCTCACACTCTAATAGCAGACCAAGCACCTCAAACACTACAAGAGGACTGAGCTAATGTCTTTTATCAATGTCCCAAGCCTTGCNAAAAAAGAAAAAAGAAAAAAAAAGATGAATCTGTGAAAATACTGAATCATAGCAGTCAGTGGGTGTATATTGACTGTTTTTAGTAATCCCTATTATTTCTAGTGGGAAACACATCTGGTAGGAAACAGCAGGCTAATGCTTTCTTACCTTTCCTGTGCTGCCCACCCTGCTGTTGGGGAAAGTGCTTGTGCTGCTCTGCCAAGGAAGAAGACTAGGGTAGCTGGCCTAGCAGAAGTCCTCCCATGGGGTAAGGGGTTTTTCACCCTTACATCTTAGCCAGCCTGATTTTCCCCTTGCCTGCTTGGCTGGAGGAGCAGCTTCATGCACTGGTGACAGCAGAAACTTGAAATGCTCATACGGGAAGGAAGGAGAAGTCAAGAGGCAAAGTGCCTTCCTACTTGTCGGTTTAAATGCTTATCAGACGGCAGCGTCATTCCCACGAGTGTGTCGCCAATGGTACACAGCACCCAGGGCAGGGGCTGTTGACCCACCCATCTTTCTGTCCTGCAGCTGCCCGGGCACAGCTCTGTGCCTGTACGGCGAACCGGAGCGGAGAATCGATCTGGCTGGAAAAAAGTATGTTAAAACACCCTCCGAAAAGCAACATGTTTTTCTTTCCATCCAGAATCGCTTCTCCCATCTGGCCGGGCGCACAGCTGCACAAACAGCTGCGCCGCGGCGGCGGCGGGGCCGGGCGGCACCGCCCCTGGAAGGGAAGATCCGCCGCGGCTTCAGCCCGCACAGGGCCCTGCAAGGGCCCCAACACGGCGGGCATTCGGCTGTCCCGCTCCCCTCCCGCACCGAGCGGCACCGCAGCGGCGTCCCGGCTGTCTCCGGGAGGGGATGGCTGCCCTGACACATTGGTTTGCTCCTCTGAACTCCTCCTGGAAGACGGGCTAAGAGAGAGGAGGATGCTCATACTGCTCAACAGACAGGAACAATGAGTCCTGTTTCGGGTCTGGAATTAAGGGAAAATCCTGCAGAAAAGTCCGATTTAAACCTAAGGTACATTTGAAGAGGTTGAATAGACAATCATATCCAAATTATGTTCCTTCAGGGAAACTAAAAATGGTTGAGAGCATTAATAACTTTCACATTCCAAGTGTTTGTGACTTTTGTGCATGCTGACACTACCAGATTGTGCCTGGCGTTTTTCTTCAACAACCAGAGGAGACGATGGTCAGGTACTGAGTCATTTGTACCAATACACTAGGAATATAGAGCTGTTGCTCAAGTAACTCATCACTAGGTTAGCTCAGTATTTGAAGCTAAGACAAACCAAAGCTGGAGGTATGACTTAGGCTGCAATAACTGTTGACAAACTGACATAGTGTTGTCAGTCTAAAGCGCTGGGAGGTCAGTCAGCAAGTTTTCCTTCATGTAAAGGTCATGAAATACTGCTTCTGAAGCTTAAAGCTTTAGTTCCATCATAGTCCCTAATATTTATTGTGAGGCTGATATTCTCATACTTTCTATGAATAGCAATAGTGAGTTTTAAAAAAGACTCTAGGTACAAACAGCAGAGATAGCCAGTCTGTTAGGCAAAGAAAATAGTTCCACTTTCAGTTTTCAGGTACAGAATGCTTGAACTTACCTTTGTGACAAACTTTTTCTTCTGTGTCTTCCTTCACATGGCAGGATTAAAGTCTCTACACGGTTGAATTAGTTTTACTTGAGTAGTACAAATTCCCTCTCCAAAGATGCACTAAGCATTGCATGTAAAAGCTACACTCCTACTCCAAAAGTGAACAGGCCATGTGATTTGAATGGTGTTGGTAAGATTCCTGATGGCACCCTGTACCAGAATTTCAGGACGGTGTCGTATCACCATTGTCTTTGGATAATTATACAGCATCACAAGAATACAGGGTCCAGCTGGTGGATTGGAAAAATATTCATAGAGAATGGAACAGAAGGTCCATCCTCATACAACTCAACTGATACTGCAGCTAAATATCAAACAAGATGGACTGGTCTGCTGACATACTCAGTGACAGGTACTGCTAGAGCCACTTACAATACTAAATGTCAGATTCAACTTCATTAATGCTGATTTTTTTTCCCATTTTTAGAAAATGACCTTCTATTTCTGGTCAAGCATATTTTGCCACAAATAAAATGATTAAAAGTAAAACAAGCCACTAAAACGTATTTTGACATAATGTGCATAGGTTTGTGCATATGTGTATATATGGATACACAAAAAAAGTAGATTAATTTTTTTCTGCATGCATAGTTTTGCCCCATGCAGTATATAGGAGACATTATTTTTTTTAGTGACTCTAAATATTCAGCTCAGTGTAGCAATTTTAAATGGTAGGAGTTTGCATTCAAACAGGCATGGAGTAAAATGCCACATTTGTCTTGCAATGGAATTTTTCTGTCTTTAGCTCCGATTGAAGCTCTCCCCAGTTTAATAAGAAATACATTTGAATAAATGATGAGCTGATTAGTATGGAATTAGTTTCTGTTTAACAGAAAAATTTCTTTACATTGTATTATTACTGTTATTAAGCATTTACATTCTGGTACCATATACAGAACATGATGAAAAAGAAGCAACACATAGAGATAATTTTTTCCTTGTATTACAGTTCTGGGTCTTTATTAGCTGTATCAGTAGAGATAATGTTATATTGCTTCCTATCACCAAGAACAGTGTATTAGAGTTATCCTGCTGCTTGAGTATGCTCCCAAACAGCCATTTCTCTGATGTATAACTGTGGATCAGTAACATTTTTCTCCTATTGATTTGTGGAAGACCATTTTATTTCATCTGTGCTGACACAACACTTTGACAACAACAAAAAAGAAGGTTTGCTTTAAAAGCTGGTTATTTTTCCTTATATTCTACAACTAATTTCTTAAGTGGGCTATTTTCAAGGGATTGTAAATAACTTAGAAAACCAAATTCTTTGAAAATTCATTCATTCATTCATTCATTCACTCACTCATTCATTCTTCCACTTATCCGAGACTGCAAACTCTAAATTAAACCTTTTCAAAATGAGTATGCTTAAAAGTTTCACCCTGATAGCAGACAAAAACCTCTTTCACAGTATATCTAAAAAATCAATTTACTAAAATGTGCAACATAAAGTAATAATAATTTCCTTACTTTCTTGTAAGTCACGCTATACAATTTTTCACTATATAGATTTTGCAAGACTGTGCTTCGGTTATTTTTTGTCTAGGAATTCAGGATGCATAAATATTGCAATAACAAAGTGGAAATCCTTGGAGCCAATTTATCTGTTGAAATGAAGTCTACACATCTTAAAATATGGAAATGGCAAAATATCAAGGGGAACTTGTTTACCTTCTCTATTGGAGACTTCATTGAACTAAAGCTAAATATTCAAGAATAAGCCCAGTCTTTCAAATGCACAGGTGCTTAACTGGAATCTTTCGTTTTGCAACAGCAGAACCAAGATGAGAATCTGGCCCTGGAGCCGGCAGGAATGCCATATGATATCTGAATGGTAATTTTCTCTGTATGTGCCACAATAATGCCTCAGACTTGACCTTTGGCTTTGTTGTCACCAAGTATTATCATATGTATAATTTGACCTTTCTTACTTGTATGAATGCTTGGCCTTGAACTCCATCTAACCTTCTAGAAGCTGTAAAGATAATTTCTATGCATTTGCAGTAAGGTCCCTGATTTGACCTATGACTCAAATGAACAATAATTTCTTAATATTCCCATTTCTCCTAAGACTATTTCCCATAATAGTATAATAATAAGGCAATAAAATGTCCTTCAGTGTGAACTCTTGTTATTCTAAATTTTGAAGGTCTGTGCTTTAGGGCATTCATAGTTCATTACATTTCTGTGTTGTCAAAAGATAGTATCAAGGCATCAAAAGTTTCTAGAATTTAAATCAAAATGAATGAAAGGACAAAAGTGACATTATTTCACTGTGTCTATATCCAGACAAAACTAAAGATAATAACAAGCTTAATTTAGGGACAGTGAAACAGAAGCATATCTTAGCACTAGCAGAAGACCATTAATACTTCTGCCACTTCTATTTAGCAATTTCAAAGCAGAAAAGAGGTATTAAAAAGATTCAGTTCCAACCTTCGGAAAAAAATTTGTGTATTCCATCATTATACAACAAAACAACAAAAAGTCCAACAGCATGGTATTCTCCAACAAAATATAGTAAATATGATATTTTTCAAGAAAAAATATTGCTAATGTTGGTACACAAAAGAAATGCAAACTATTAGAAGTGTGCAAAGGAATTGTGACTGTATTGAAAATGGATTCAGCCTGATGACATCCAGTGTGTGATACAGAAGCACCTCTTTCAGCTGTGTAAGACTGCAAGATCACCCTTCCAACTACACAATTTGCCTCCAGCACCTAAAGCTGTGTTTCACACTATATTTTGCTAAGAGTGGAATGCTAATGGGACATCATATTTGATGATCAGGCACAGAACAGCAGTTTTCACTTTTTGTGCACCCAAAACATGAATACATTCAAACACTACCTATATATAAAAGGCTCTGATTTGAAGCTCAGTAACTCAGGAATTTGGTCCTGTACAAGTAGAACACAGATATATACAATTGGATATCATAGATAAGGAAAATACAACAGCCAACACAGGGTGATTGAAATCAGTAGAGCTAAGAGCAGCTGCCAGCTGTTGCTCAGATTTTGCTGATATCAGGGCAGAGATGAGTTTTGGGGACCATGAAGTGGCTTTGGCAAGGCCAGCTGCAACTGGAATATTTATGAAAGGGGGTGTGCAGCAATACACCTGCACTTGCTTTAGTACCATGACCTGGATCTACAATCTTTACAGTGTCTTCTTTTTCAGCCACCCAGAAAACCCACCCCTACATATTCTTTGTAGAAGATATTCCATGCACTCCTTAAGATTTTCTTGTTTCCTTTCTTTTTCCTTGTGACCGTACTTCTTGGAAATTGCTTTGCATGGCTTTCACTCTCTTTGGCTATTGAAGCTGAGAAGCTATTTTTGTGGAAATGAATCTTTTCTACTTAGAGCTGAAGTGTCCATGTAACTGGTAGTAGTGCTATGACATGATCGATGTGACTCTCCTCCTTATACAAATTGCTCCTTCCGAGCTATCTGTCTTGCTATCATAGTTTTCTTCCCCACTGCAAAGGCTGGTGACACAAGTCTAGCTCAGACGCATCACTCAAGATTAATCTGAAGCTTCAGAGTACAGAGAACAATGCAAGAGATAAAGACCAAATTATTAGTAGAATATGCAAAGTGAGAGTCAATTCAAAACCCTTATGCTGCTCTTCTTTTTTGCTTTCAAGCAGGGGGTTTATATACTCCAGTCTTGGTGGCAAGGGCCAGCCTCCATTGCCACTGAGAGCCAGCTGCCGTAGACAGAATGGAGGGTTGAAAACTGCATGATGAAGGTGCCTGCAGCTAAACAGATCTCTCCCAAACATAAAGTGTTTCTTTGGAAACAAGTGAATGCTTTGGGTTCTTTAAGATTAGCGAGATATAGTATGGTAGGCCAAAAATAACAGAACATTCAGAAAAGTTTGGCTCCACAGTGTATCTCTATCTTGAATAAGCAGATTAAGAATCACTTATTTTCCCAACAAGAGTGAGCTTGAATGTTTGGCTTGCTGCAGATGTACTGGTCAAGAGATACTAAAAGAACAAAACCTCAAGGATTGAAGTTTTAAGTTCATGTTCTGTCAGCCCAGATTTTGCAGAAAAATGGAAATTTGACACTGCTTTCCGACCCAAGCTTGAGACTTTCATTGACATCATGAGTCCTTCCAGAAATATCCAACAACATTTTCTTCCCACTTATAATCCTCTCACAGTGTCCAAGGGAGGGGCTGCTGAGGCAGCTCACTGACACGGTGGGATCTGGTGAAATAGGGATCATGCTGTAGCATGGGACACAATCCTTCTGCTCTTTCCACCAACCCTCAGAGGTCCTGTCTCCTTGCAGAAGGACTCATGTGAGAAGGCTCCTTGCCCTCCTCTCAGGCATTATCGGTGTGACAAAAGCAGAGTATCCCTAGAGTCCAGCCTCAGTAAATTGTTTTTCAGGCAGTAAAAGACTGTTGGCTTCTAACACCAGTAACACTGAGGTGTGAGTAGTTGTGCTGGCTGCATTTGCTCCCCCAAGTTGCATTGCCAGGCTGCATCCCAGCAGAAGTCCTAAAGCAAAAGGCTCAGCTACCTCTACACTCACAGAACAGAGGGGCAAAAGCATCTGCTGGGGCTCAGGTACAACAGGAAAAGAGAGGATTAAAAGAGAATTAAACGAGTAAAAGACAGAAGGAAGGTGAGAGCTCTAAGGGATGGGATGGAGCTGGCAGTACATTCCAGGCAGCAGGCAATCAGTCAGCAGGCCAGAAAAACTACACTGCCATGGAAGGTGACAGAGACACACAAACAGCAGCCGTGCTTCCATGGCTTTTGGGCCTCACACTGGCTCTCTGCTGAGGGAGAGCAGCTTCCTTGGCTCTCAGACCACTGGAAAATTTCTGTTTTCCACACTGCTCTTCTAGGGATGCAATCACAGCTCTAGTTCTTTATGTGAGAAGTTTTCACTCTCTAGGAAGTCCTTTTTGCTCTAGAAGCCCTTTTTTCCATTCCCTACCCAGCAATATTAGCAGCTCCATCACAGGCAGAAAGGCTCTTCATCCCGCTTTGAGGAGAAATGAGCGTAAAAGCGTTTGTTACTGCTGATAGTGTAACTAATATATTTTTTTTAATAATTTGTTATTGTTTGATGCTGTTACTGAAAGGCAAATAGCTTTCAAAGGAGAATTTGCATCAGCCCCTAGAGATTTTTGTGGGGAGTTTGGCATCTCTCTGACCCCAACAGTGTCATAATTCTCTGCTAATAATAATGAAAACAATACACAGTACTTAAAACATAAAAAGGCAATTCTTATTTTTATTTAACTTAAAGTTAAAAAAGGAAAGGGTAAGGGAAGGCTAAGGGGAGGAGAAATGGGAAAGGGAATAATAATAATAAGAGGAAGGAGAAAAACTAAAAAAAAAACCCAGAAAATGGAAAAAGGGGGGAAAAAGGACTGAGAGTTCCAAAATCCAAGCTCAACCCTGCCTCGTTTTCCACTCCCTGCAAACTGCTTTCTTATGCAGTGGATTATGAAGTTTTCAAGGCTGGATTAGAGACTGCTATAAAACAGTTTGCCTGACACAGAACCACATTTAAATTAGCAATGCCATAAATGGCCCTGTGAGGGAGGGAGGGCCTGCTCGTGATTCAAGGATATCGTCTTTTGTATAATTTTTCCAGTATCATAAATTTCTGCCCAAAGTTCCTTGCAGAATAGCAATGCTCCAACGTGTATGGACTAGGTGTCTTTCATAAAAATGTTATATACGGAACAGAACTACAATTTGTGGATCACATTTATTTAAGATTAGTGTAATTTATATATATGCACCTCAACAGCGTAATTTAAACCCATAGGTTTTTAGATGTAATGTTTTACCTTTCTGAGACCTTTGTGCATAGCTGGAGGGTGTTTACTGTGACTGAGGTATTTTTTCTAAACAGAGAGGCGGATTATTTAAAACCGCCTTGGTATGGAAAACCCACAGTTTGTCCACCTCAAACAATCTCTTCTCTCCCCCAGTTGTCACAGCAACAACTTCAGCATTTGAAAGGAATCCACTTCAATAATCTAAGCCTCTGATCTTTGACAGGCTTATAATGAAGGAACAGTTTGTTAATGCTGACATAAACATTTTGAAAACTTAAAGGTACAATTATTTCATGTTGTTTAGGAAGTGAGCACTACATGGTCAAGAGAACAACACTCTTCAAAAATATTTACTCATGCAATTTCCTAGTGAGAAAAACAACTGCTGACTGTACAGCTGAACTGAGATTCCAGCCCTGTGGTTTGAGCAACAAGAATTTTTCTTTGTCTGCTGCCCATTTATAGTTCATTTTTTTTCTCTCTTAGAATCCCATGATGATCTTTTGGATAATCCCAGGATATATCAGCCCAATATCTTTATTTTAAAAGATAAAACTTAAAAACCCAGACTGAATCAGACCCAGTTCCAAGTGGGTCTCGTGACTATGCTGCTTGTCATAAAAAGTCAGAACTGCTTCTCAGCCAGCCAGCTGCGATGGAAATCGTTTGCCTGTTTAGCAAACAAAACTGTAATTTCTGCTGGGAGGAGGGCAGAAAGCTGACACGATGACAAAGCTCCCCAGGCTGTGCCCAGCAAAGTAGTTCCTGTGCTTTCTGGGCAAAGCAGAAGCCAGAGCAGGCGACAAAGTCGGGGCTGCACTTTGGAGTCACAGCTCCAGTTGCTCTGGGGACACCATCGCTCCCGGAGCAATTTCCTACAGTAGCGCCAGGGCTCCAGTGGTCCTCGGGGGTGAAATCCATCATCCTGCACGCTGCACTCTATCAAGTGGGGCTCCGAGAAAGGGTCAAGTGGTCCGCTGCCATGCTGTTTGAGCTCATCAGAGACATATTTAATTTAATTAAGGTTGTCAGCACTATTGATTTTGGCAGTTTCAATTACCGTGCTGTTATGGCTTCTGGATCTACTGATCTGTGATGAGCCCTATCAGCACTGGCACACATTGAGGAAAAAGCCCTTTGTCTCCTTTAAAACCTGACACATCCTGCCATAGGCCATAACTTATTGCTTTTATCCAGCCCAGCTCCTCTTCTGTTCCTCATAATTAATTTCTCATTAGACAGCTCTTTATTGTTTAATTTGTGCAGTTTATAATCAAATTGGGCACATTAATTGTAGTTGAATTTAAGGCTAATGAAAAATAAAGGTTTTCAATAACTTACTCTTCAATTATTTCAGACAAGATAAAATAAAACACTTTAAGAGTTGTCAGCTTTTTAAATTATAAATTAGGTTGTTTAAAGAGCATGGGCATTTAGGAAGCAGTTATCACACATTTAGTAATTATAAATCCTATGCTCCAATACAATTATTAGGATATATTTACAATTCCTCTTAGGTTTTTTCCACCCTGTTGTTAGTTAACTGCATAACATCTAATTGTTGCTGGTTAAAAATAGCATAATCTGAAATCTCTGGGCCTGATTCCTCGTCTTCTGCAGACTGAACTGTAAATCAGCATGTCTGAGGAAGTCCATATCTATAACACTGGAACAGGAGAGGTGTCTGAAGCAGGAAGAGGAAGATGACCCTATTTGGTAGGGTTTTATAAAATGCCGATCATTCTTCTAGGCAGCACTGTAGGATTCAGCCCCTTTCCTTCAAGAAAACGGTAATACATGATTTACATTAGGACCAGGACGTCAGCAGGCAAAAATCAGTGAAGTCCTCTGGATGTAGATTATAATTTGTCCCATGATGTGCATAATCTTCATTTTAGCAGTGGGAAAACAAAGGCAGAGAAGCAGCTTATTTGAAAAGGCACATGGGAGGTGAGGACAGCCTGCTAGTTTTTTGGTTTGTGTTTGGCTTTTTTTGGGATTTTTCTATTTTTCAGTTAAAAGTGAACAGGGAGGGTGAAGGAGGATGGGAAAGAATATGTGATAAAAAATTCAGGTAATTCCCACCTTCTTTCTTGCCAGGATGAAAATTGGGAAAATTGAGTTTCCTTCTCTTCTCAGAGGCTGCACTCAATGCACAGCATTTTAAGGGTGAGCAAGAAAAGCAAAGCAAAGGAAGGTGAGTTTCTTGTCGCTGCTGGGGGGAAAGTTGGGGTGCTGTGCTGGAGGTCAGTAGTCTGAATGTGAGGAGATGATGGGAGAATTTGATTCCTTGTGTGTTCTAAGACCTCCCCTTGGCCAGGTGTGCAGGGTCCCAGCATGATACACTGTGTTACACTGTGTTACAGTGTGCTCTGAGCATGTGCCCAGGGCATTCAGGGCAGGGATCCCTGGTCACAGGGTGCATTTGGGAAGGGTGTGTGTGAGCTGCTCCACATTCCCTGCCCAAGCAACCAAGTGATCACCCCTGCTCCTGCCCAGTGAGAGCTAAAGCTGTGCCTGATGGTGCATCTGCATCAAGGAAAGATGGGTCAGAGACAAAGCATGTCCAGTAGCTAGGGACCAGAAAATGTATGAACTGAAATACTGTAGAGAAAATGGTCACATTCACTACTGCAAAAGTGCAAGGCTGCTGGTCTTTTTAATATAAAAAATAAAAATATGCTTTTGCTATTCAAAAAGGGTAAAATTCCCCCACATCCTCACAAGATTTATTTACTAGCCAAATCCTATATATAATAAAAGAGAATGTCAGAGATTTTCTCTGCGTACCCCAGTTCAAACTGAGGTTATTTTTTATTTCAGCAAAGTATCTTTGTCCAAAATTCCTTGGTGGGGTCCCTGCCCTTGTGGATTTGTAGGAATCTTCTAATTTACATATTGCTTCCTGTCTGGAATGAAGAGCAGGTCGCTATTGCTAAATATTTCAGCATCATACACATTCTCTAGTTCAAAATTATTTTGAACAGAAGGAGGAGATACTGTTTTCCCAAATACTTGCAAACACTCTACATCAATCACCAACTGAATATGACAATCTTCACCTGCCCAGCTTTTTGGGAGGGAAAGAGAGAATATACCTTCCTCCAGTGCTGGGTGCAGGAGTTTTGTCACCAGCATATGCAGCCAGGGAACAAGGAAGCTGGGGAATCAGGGAACTGGGCTGCACTTGCCCAGTGCTGAGTGCAGGGGCAGGAAAGGAAATCAGTGCAATGGCAAGAGATGAGGGCTCCTGGAAAGTCAGCGTCTGATAAGGATACGTGGGAACAGCAGGGGAAAAACAAACCTTGAGTAATGTGTGATGGGAAGTCAGCACACACTTTGTCCCTGGCCCCGCCTGGGATAACCCATGCAGTGAAGAAAGCATGGGTGCACCTGGTGAGCGCCACAGGCAGAGGTTGCAGTCCTTGGGCTGCTCAAAGTTACTCTCCTCTAACAACTCAGTGTGCACACCTCACTGCTGAGGTGGTGAACCTACTGCCATTGTGCTCTTTCTTCCCTCAGTCTTTACATTCCTGGATATATTATTTCCAAAAACCCTGGCCTAAGGTCTGCACTCTTTCTAGGAACTGGTATTATCTAAGTAGACAAGAGCAAGAGATCATCCATGCAGTTTGTCATCACCCCTTGACAGCAGTTTAGTGGTTTTGTGCCGTGTCACCCCCAGGACAATCAGATCCCCTAATTTCTGTCTGTATCTACCTCTAAGTAGAACCATCAGACCTGGTTGTATAGGCAGGGAGTAGGCATCTGAACCCTACAAGTATCTTTCCCTTTCAATTTAAAAATAGCAGAAAGATTTTTTAAAGGGAAATTTTTATTAAAAATATTAATAATAATTGTTCCCAGGCAAAGTTTCTTTCAGCTAAGTTTCAGCAGTGAGGAAACACTCATTAAGCAAGAAATGGACTCATGAAAAGAGAGGTTTATAATTGAACCAGGCGAGAGACTGCAGCAGCACTGCTAACAGGTGCCACTGTTACAGCAGTGACAGGGTGAGTAAGACTTCTAAAGACATAATATCTAGGGCTGTGCCCACCCATGCAGCTAAAGATCTACCAGGATTTCTGTTATGAACCTCCGTTTGCAGGGTCTCAGTACTTCAGTCGTAAAAAGCATACCGCAGGCTGAGAGTGAGAAAACAGAGACACAGCACTCCAGGGCAGTTGGAACAAAAAATAGTAAAATCCACATAGGTGTTTTGAAGGATCTCTTTGGGATTTTGTTATTTAAAAAAAATGCTTCTTTTGCAATTAAATTTGGTAGATTATTGGTCAATAGCATTAACCAGGGAGAAGTTTTTTTCAGTTTGTTGCATTTTAATTTAGAGCCCCTAAAATGCCTGTGGCATTTTTTAAAGTTTAAAAAAAATCTCATAGCTCAATTAAGGGATAACAGAAATAAACCAGGATTACCTGTGTGTAATTACACTAAGTTAAATCCAAGAAAACAATACATTACCAGAGCTCTCTTGGGTAATTTGAGCAGTCTCCCTAGGATCTCCAGAGGTGAAAAAAAAGGAAGGTTGTCTCAGCTCACACTGGAGCATTTAGTGATTTATAGCAAAAGACTCTGAAGTCCAAAAGACCACAGAAGTAGATGGAAACACCTCTCTTTTTTCTTGGTCAACCTTTTAATAGCCTTGAGGGATATGCTATAGAACTGAGCAGCCTCTATACTGGGGCACAGATTAGATTCAATTCTCAGTTCTCAAACTTTCTTATTGCTCTTGACTGTTCTGCTCCCACTGTCTTCCTCTTGTCCACCAATACAATACTGCAGTGCAATCTGAGCTTCACTACATACACTTGACAAGAAATAATTCAAATCAGCTTAGAGTATCTAGATCTGAAGGCAGAAGCTATCGTTTAATACTTCCTACGAGGGGTACAAATTTTCTGTATATGTCAAATTAATCCTCAAACTGCTATAAGATGTGAAGAGACCTCCATCGCAACTATTTGAAAATATCAGAATCAACCGAATACCCTGTCCCATTCCCGAAGAACAGGAAAGTATATTAGAAGAGTGAGCCGAGGAGAAGAACAGCTTGTTCTTTCTTACCATATTCTGGGTGGAACTACCTAAACTCAAGGCACTTTTTGACTACCAATACCTGCAGGCACAGTGGCATGTTAGCTGAATTTAGCTCCCTCTGTTTGGACATTGTATAGCTGGATGAAATTCAATCTGTTTGGGTTTAAAACTTTTAGTCCTGAATCATTTGCCCAAGCTTTGGTATTTACAGAGTAAATGTATATATGAATGATATAAGTATATATATGAATAATATATGTATATTGAATGATACATAAGGATAAGGGGACCCACACCTTGACTGCTTGAGAAAATTTGCCATAAAACCAGTGCCAATCACTTTCTTCCGTCAAAAACTTCCAAAGGGAATAGATTGACTCCATCTGCAATTATAATATTAATTTCATTATAACCATCCCAACGTGGATTTAAACATGAGTATGTGAATAGCAGCACAGTATACACAGTATATATGTAGTACTGCTGTATGCCATGTCAGTAACTCAAAACATATGTCATATGTTTCTTAAAAGCAGCCAGATAGAGTGTAGCTATCCCCTTATCACTGCCAGAGTTCCCTACCTGGACCAAGTCTGCATATTTATTGGTGTTGTACATGAAGTAGTCCTGCCCTCAGCTGTATTTGGTTAAACTCGGTATAAACGGTACCTTTCAATCCTGAGCTCCTTCACCAGCCTGGTGATAAGGCATCCATTCCTCAGTATATTATAGCAGTATATTATAGCCTGTGAGCTGGGTTAATTTACACCAGCTGAACTAGTTCTGCACAGACCAGGCAGACACAACACCAAGACCCTGGGAGGCTCCTTGTGTGTTACAGAAACCCTTGGTCTCCCCTTCGTAGCAACCTTTCCGCCCTCACCACTGTGGAGACAGTACAAAGCATCTGAAGCTTGGGCCCTAACCTTTTATCTTTGAACTTTTCAAATTTATTTTTCTATGCCTGAAGTATTTGCTTATAAAACTTACATGACCACCAGGATAAAAATGAGCAGTGACTCTTAGCTTTGTCTTCTGCTCTCTGTTCGACAAGACATGTTCTGTGCACTCAGACAGGGAAAGCACAAGGAGCACCAAAGGCAAGAAAACTGAACACATACACTACCTCTGCTCACCCCAGGTAGGAATCTATTTTCAGATGGAGGAGTGCAAATGGATATTTATTTTATTTTGCTGCTTAATTTTAAGATATTTATTGTCATTTCCCTGGCAGCAGGGTGTTAGAGTGGATGAGACTGCAAACTCAGAGGAATGACCCTTTCCATTCCATCTGCCCTTATTTAGAAGTGATGCCCTCCATTTATTTTTTTTATTTTTTTAATAGAAAAAAAACCCCCTCTTTATTCTGTCCTTCAGGCAAGTTCACTGAGTCCACTGTATTTCAACAGGAGCTAAAGACATGGTTCTATTTACCCTCCCCCAAAAGGTCTCTATTAATTGTTTTCAAATGTTGGCAGCCATGTGAAACCCTGCCTAGCAAGTCTGGCTCCTTATATGATTTTTATTAAAATTCACTTTGCACACAAGGCACATGAGATTTATGGCTGAAACTAATAGGTTGGTTCTCACTAAGACATAAATCCATAGGCTGTTTATTGAGGCTCATGGACATTGAGAACACAGGTAATTTTTACTGTGAGTGTTCAGCTTAAAAATAGTCAGTCATGTCTCTAAGGAAATTTGTTTAACTAAGCACACCACATAAGCCCCTGAAAAATTACTTTATCTGTGATGGTGAATGGATGGACTGTGCAGGGTAAGTTCTGTATCTCATCCATACATTTAATTTCACTTATAACACTTTTTGTATTTTCCTTTTACATGGTGTCTTATATTACAAAGAGCAAATGTGAAAAGGATCCCATTCATTTTCTTTCTATGCCTGTTCTAGCCATTCTTGGTTTATACATCAGAATTTCTGCTTTCTTACTAGAGACCCTTACAAACTCTAGTCGAGGTTTTGCAAGCCCAGTTCCTCACTCACAATCACCATCTGCCACATGATCATCGTTCTGGTGACAACACACAAGGTGGAGCAGAGCCTGGGCTGATCTTTTCCCCTTAGGCTCCAACCACATTGCCACATGCTAACACCTGCCAGCTAGACTGGCAGGTAAGCCAGCTGTACTCTGGAAGCCATTTAGATGTGTCAGCTCAGTCCTGTGTCCAAGCAAATAAGTCCTGCTTCTCAACATTATGTTACCTTTCAGAAAGACCCAAATCTGTCCAAATGGCTTTCACCTCACATTTGTCTTGCAACATGTCAGTTCACAGGGGAGAGAGAGGTAGCTTGTGTCACCTGAGTGGATGTGGGTCTCACACAGGTCCCATGTTATATCTGTGAGCTTCATGTGACTGTCTTGAGCACTCTAGGACATCTCACATAGCTCTTGACATTTTTATCTGTACGCAGCACACCTCAGTGAAATGTACCAGCTGCTTTCTTGTAGGTTTCCTTCAGGTACTGAAAGGTTGCAATTAGGATACCCCAAAACTTTCTCTTCTCCGGCCTGAAAAATCCCAATTCTCCCAGCCTTTCCTCTCAGGAGAGGTGTTCCATCTCTGTGATCATCCTGGTGGCCTCCTCTGGACTTGCTCCAACAGGTCAGTGCTCTCCTCTGGGACCCCCAGAACCGGATGTAGTGTGCAAGGTGAGTAGCTATTGCTTTTCTATCACTTTTACCATACTTCTGATATCTGATTTATTTATTATTGTGGTCATGTCAAAACCAGCCCAAACAGGTGAACATTTCATTGAATGTTGCACACACACAGGAAGGCTCACACACATATGAAGTCTCAAGGAGTGTTTATGTGTAGCTGTCATACAAAAAGGCAGTGTAGCCACATCAGTTTTCGTTTCAAAATAACTAACCATTCTGACTGATGGAGTTTAGTAGCTTGGCAAATTGCTATACCATTGGAGACATACTGCTTTAGCAATCTAAGCTGCAACCTCTCAAAATATTTGCTTGGATGTAGATTTTTGTCTTTTTTGCAACATTCCACCAAAACCAAAGCAAACCAGCCCTATAAAATAAGGATAAAAGGGTGAGAGAGTACTTACAATGCAGCTGACTATATTTTTAAGTTGATACCTCATTCATTTTAAAATGGTATGTAAATACTGAAACCCCCCAGACAGCTAAAGAAATACCTAAAATTCCATAAATTCTTCAGCAGATGAAGAATTAGGACTAGTACAGACCTCAACAATTTGCAGGAGCTTAGGTATCTTTATGTCAATGGTGTTTAACCTGTCTCATACATCCTGGTACTGGTGTTGAGACAAAGAAAAAGGCATTTTTGGAACACTTTCTTTCTCTCTCTCCCCCAGTTTTTCCTTCTCAACAAGCAGCTTCTGCTTTGCTCCTTTTTACAGCATTTGCTTGGTAGTCTATCAGTTATCTAAATCTGTTAGGTTGTTGCTTGCTGATGAAGTCTCAACGCTCTTGTCTGATCTAGTGACTAGGTCAGCAAGGTTGTGTGTCCTGGGGACTTGGGGAGCTGTATGGAGGTGACCTCTGACACTCATCAAAGGCTCCACAGCACTGTTTGGCTCCTATCAGTTTAATCAGCTGGCTCATTGCTGCTCCTTCACCATTCATGACATGATTCTACCCCTCAGAGCCTGCCTTTCAGAGCACACAGCCCTGCTCACACGCTGCTCCCTCACACTGAGTCCGGCTCCTGCCAGCGGCCTCATGCCACGTACCATTCATTCTCCACATGACTCACATTTTACAGAAAACTTCCTGCACGCTGAAAGGGAGGGCAACAGATAGGAAGCTTTCTTTTATTTCAGAGACACAGAGGTCAGTATCATTCCTGAATCTTTTCTGGCAGTTCAAGGTGATGCTTAAACTGTAAATTCCATGTCTGTTACATGCTTTCCAAGAATTAGAAGTATTTTCAAAAAAAAAACAACCCCAAACAACCCTAAAACTACAAACTAAATAACATTTCCACTAAAATATGATAAAAAACACACATGAAGTACTGCAGAACTCTCTCTGCTCTTATCTAGTGAAAATAAGAAAATGAAAAAATTGTCTCAATGTGTTACTTAATTTTTTTAAAAATTAAGACCCTATAAAATATTTTCCTAATTTTTTTCTGAAGTATACAAAACAGAGATTTATAAACAAAGTTAAAGAAGCTGTCCCAGGTCCTTTGCTGCTCCTTTGTTAGCTCCACATATCAGGAACACATACTCCATACCACTTGATGGAGAGAGTATGAAACCAGGCTCGATGGCTTCATCGTGGCTGCATCTGGGCTTGCCAGTGGAGGACATCAAACACCAAAGGAATGAAGGCAGAACAAAAATCTAAAATTTGCCAGCACCAACCCTTAAAATCTACTAGGGGCTTTGTAGGAAAATTTCTCACCTGTCATTTTTCAACTACGTTAAAACAGTCACACATCATGGATTATTTCATCTGTGTATCTTCTCCCCAAAACTATCAGAATCTCAAGAATGGTTGAGAAATTAGATTACACAGGAACATTTCAGCCTTCTGATGAAGGAGTTCAATTTCCTGTGAGATAAAAAACAAGTATTGTGTTCTGTGTTTTACCGATGCAAGTGAAGGACAACTTGGAGGTAGAATAACATTCCAAATGGATTTAGATTAGCAAGTGGCCACTGCAACCATAGTTTCTTTAGACACAGAGAGGTATCCCACATTATACCACAAAAAACTATCCACAACACAATGAGCTCCAAGAAATGCCAGCAGGGCTCAGACACCTTGTCTGCAATGAAAAGATCATAGCAGAATGCTCTGTGGACATTGACACAACAGCATGAATATGTTTAATTGGTGCAATATCGACTCAGCTAAAGCAGCATAAGTTATGCTGACAATACTTCTCTGTGCAAAGAAATGCTTAAACAGTCTTATCTGTTTGCATTTTTTTGCAACACAAGAGAGGTAGATTATATAAATTACAGCAGTTAATAGGCTTTTGATTCATCACTGAATCTCACAGGAGCAGAGTCTGAAGTGATTCCTGAGGTGGATAAATTCTGTCATGTAATGTGAGGATCAGTCTTGTAATCCTTGCTAAATCAACAATGCTTTGTGCCCATTGAACTCAAAATCTGTCCTGGGAGAACAGGAAGAAAAGTAGTCTTTCACTATAGAAAGCAAAACTATTTCTAAATATTTATAATTTTTTTTCCAGTAAATGTTATTCATCAAGAAACCTTCATTTTTTGCAATACATTTCAGAGCTTTTTCTTTTAGTCCTATTCTTTGCTATTCACTCTAAATTCTGAAGTGGGAAGTTAGACTAGCAATCTCATTAGCAATTGAATTTGTCTAGTCTGATATGCCTGGCAATGACCTGTTAGAATTAACTATTAAATTTCCTTCTGTTTACTGAACACTCTTAGCCACTCAAGATTCATAATGTACACTAATTAAAGTGCATGGATTTATGTTTTCTTTAATAATAAAGATAAAGTATGTAAAAGACATAATAACAAGAGTTACTACACATTTTTGTGCAGCTGCTTCAGAAAACTTTCAAGTTGCAAAATACACACTGTTGCAATGAAGGTAACAAGACAATGAACTTGTATTTCTAAGGTGTCAACTCTTCAGCTGTTGTTGATTATGAAGCATTGCCTCTTGGAGTGTAAAATAAGTGAGGTTTTTCTCTGCTTTCTCATTCCTTTTGCTGAGTTGGTCAGATTTCTGCAATTAAGGCATATTTTGTGCTATTTGTCAGGACACATCAACATCACTGTTACGCAGGAAGAAAGTGTAATCATATATTTGGGAAACTGAGGCAGAGAACTGAAGCATCAGGTCACTAGTGGAGCCAAAATATGAACAAACATCTATCATGTTCCAAATTTTATCTCCAACCTCTGGTTCACCCTACCTTGAGAAGGAATACCCCTTTATTTCTGTCATACATTTTAACTTAATGACATTGATTGAACCAATTCACTGTGATCATAAGTGAATTCCATAAGAGCTCCCTTAAAGCCACTGTTATTTTCATATTGCTTTCCCAGAAGTAGCTGGATGGAGATTCTCTGGCTTTGTGCACCTGCAGTTCCATGGAAATGGGTGGGGTTCCTCTCAAGCACAGCTTTAGATCTCTGCAGGGCAGGTTTGGAGAAAAGTAGGGGTGTGCAGGGACACAAAGAAAAACAACACCACCACAAGCAGCAAGTAATCAGCTTTGGGTACTTGGCCCATTTCTTCACTAGCATGAAAGAAAAGGACTGGAAGTCCATTTTATGCCACATTTTCCACTTCTAGTGTGCTTTTAAAAAGGCAGGGGGAAATCAGTTACCTTGCCTTCCTCTTTTACTGAGGAGTAAAAGGTTTCTTCATCTGCACAACAGTCAGACCTCACCTTTATTTATTTAGTTAGTTACCACCAAAATGTTACAGAATGCAGATATACACACCTCTGTGACTATAATATGTTACACAAAAACAAATATTATCATTTAATAGCTTAATTAAAAGAATAAACAAATATTTTGGATCTACTATCCATAGTTAATCATTCTAAGGGATATGCATTTCAATGGACTTTCTATAAAATGTTAGACTCTTTAAAAAGGGGAAGTGGTTCTAAAATTAAAATGATGCCATATATCCTGCATGGAAGTCAGAAGCAAATTAATACTTTAGAAGATCTCCCAGAATCAGAGGCACAATTTTTAAGGATTGGCTACTAGCTCATTCAAAGATAAGAGAATGGAAATATTAGCGTTTATTTCTGTTTGGTAGCCAACCAAAGATTCTGGGACTAAAATGAGATGATAAAGAAAGGTGAGTTTATTAATGTAACGGTGAGATATTGATGATGGTGACAATAACGTGGTGCAAGTATCCACATGGGTCAGTGGCCCTGAGGCTAGGGGTAATGTCTCCTGAAGGGCAACTTGTTTGTAGCATGATGAGGTCAGCATTACAGCAACTGTGCCGTGCAGGAGATCTTCATTAAGAACAATTAATAAACAAAGGCCATGTTAAATAGGGAGAAACAGATTTATTTGGCACCTTTCTTTGGATGCTGCATCAGCTATTATTTAGGTAAACCTTGGCCCCATGTTGAGATGAAGGAAACAGATCTGTGAAAGTAGCTTCACTAGTTGTCTGGTTAGTAATGAATCAGAGCCACTATTCCTGTCCTTAGACACTTTCCTACAGCAGTTCCATGCTTGGGCTTTTAAGAGAAATGGGAAACATGTAGTTATACCTGGAACATTCTTTCTTCAAGTAGGCACAGTTGGAGCTGGGAAGCTGAGGCAGAGATTCATTGTCCTCCATCACAAGCTCTCCTTCATTCATCAAACTGAAGAGTTCCCAATGGGGACTCTTCTTGGTCACCACCAAAAAGCAGTACCAAATTGGACTTGGAATTCTTTCCAACCTAATCTAATGCATTGTTCACATATAGGTATGCCGATTCATTCTGTCAACCAAGGACTACAAAGGGAGTCAGTCTTGTTTCACAGAGACTCTGCCGCATTTGCTATACTGGCACCACTTTGGAGTAAACATCAGCAGTGCCAACTAACAGCTGTGGCAAATACTGGTGCTTGGGACATGGAGGAAGAAAATGGAGGGAGAATAAGAGAATTTTAAAGTAATCTAATTAAATTTCTAATCCAGGTTTACATAATTAAGCAATAATGACTACGGGGAAGGGCATTTCCTGGCAGTTAATGACCGGCTGGAGGATTTGAGGGCTTGAGGTAAAGCCAAGTGTTCTTAACACTGTCAGCCATTAATTGCCAGGAAATGCCCAACTCAGGAGGTTATTACTGCTGTTATAAACCAAGAATAGAAAAAATATAAAGAAAAAAGACAGTAATTACCTTTTTAAAGTGTTGAAAGCTGAGCACTGAACTGCCTGTCGCTATGGAGACAGAGTTTTATTTATAGCATCAGTCCTTTGCCAGTGTTTAAAGACTGCTTCAGTACCCAGAGGAGGGCAGGAGTTAGTTCTCAGGTCTCCATTAGGTATATAATTGGTAATTCAGAACATCAGCTCTGTGCCACGGGCCACATAACATCTGCAGACATCAAGAGTATCACAAAACTTTACAACACTGATTACAAAATACTGGCAGCCACTCAAAACATTTTATAGTTACACATACCTTCAGAAAGCATTTCCAGTAGTTCCTGCTTTGATCTACAGAGTGTGTGTCTCTAAATAGGATCCTTGTAATGTCACATTGTGCTGTTTCCTAGAAATCAAGTACTTAGGGACCAGATCTTTAAAACTGATTAATGCCACGGGTCTGTGTAGCCAGACTATGATCACTAACTGATTTTACAATTGTGTAACTACTGATTTCATTGGAACAGCTCCTGATTTACACCAGTTAGTATAAAGGTTGAATCCAATACACATTGAGTAAAAATGCAAAGCCCAAAGCCTCCTTCTTTCAAGCCTCTGAAGGAAATGGTTCAATAGCTGATTCCTAACACAACTAAAAAGAATAGTTACTTTGCTCCTTTTAATCTTCATTTCCCAAAAGATTCTGTTGCTTTTTTATGTCATATGGTATTTGAAATCAGACCAATGCTTCAATGAACACTGCCTTCCAAATGAATTGGTCAAAATTTTAATTTCTATCATTTAATTAATTTGGAATAATAATTTTAAAGAAACCCCAAACAACAACAAAAAAAAACCCCAAACCAAAATAAAAAAAAACCCTAATAAAGGACTTAGGTGCCTCAATCAGAATGGAAGCAGGACTGAGGTGCCTGACAATAAAGTTGCAATCAAAAATATTGCTTCATTTTTCCATCCTCCTAAGTTCACTGATTATCAGATCTACAAATTCCCACTCACTGCAGACAGAGGGCCTGATTTCTTACACATTCTCGGAATAAATAGAGCAGACAACAATAGAATAATTTCATTTAAAAACAAAATTTGATGAGCGTAGGTAGTTTGCTTCCACACCCGCTTCTCTTCTCCACCCTGTGTAGCAGCCTAGTAGAACGAGTACTCAGCCAGGAATACAAGTACTATACAACATCAAACACTGAACCTAAGTCTCTCTAATCCCTGCTGAGTGCCCAAACCATTATTACAGGGTGAGGATTCCTTTTGTGCTTGATTTCCAGCCCCATTAATCTTGCATCCTTTGCTGACTGCAGCACAGATCAACAGAGGGGTACTTGTGTTTCTTTATTTGGCCGCATTTCAAAACAGAAGCCTGGGCCTTCTGAGCCAAAACAAGCCCTTATCTCAGGACTGATTTTGAAATGTGGATCTTTAATCACCTCCCTATAAATGCAAGCAGAGAATTTTATGCTTAGTAAAATTAATATACTCAGCTGAGTATTTACACTTCAGAGAAAGGTGAAAGTAGTGCCTCCCTCCTCTCTCTTTTCCCTCACCTCATAATTTTCCTTTAGTGTTCCATCCATTATGAGGCTGAGCCACACAACTGGCTGTAGGCAGATGTGGCCTTGCTTTGCCTGTTGTGTGAGGTGCTTCTAGAAGCTTTATTAGCTCAAGGCCAGTGCCGTGCTGGAGTGGTTGTGTTGCTCCTGGGCTGATGTGACACACTTCAGTTCAGAGCCATCTAATGCCAGAGAAAACACATCTACAGCCTGATGACTAAAGTGGGAGCTGCCTAATTGTCCAGAGAGACTTCATGGGCAGGTTACATGCTGAGTTCATGAAGGCTAAACTCCATCCTGGACACCAAACACCTAAAATCTAGAGGCTACAAAGCCTTCACTATATTTAGGGGATGCTAGATACCAGTATTCCATTCTTTTCCAAGCACTCCTCAACCTGTTTAAGATAGATAATGCAGCATCTTCATTGTAAGCCATAATCCACCACAAGATTGATGGATGCCCACAATGGGCAATTTTTACTAATTCCTGAATTTAGCACCTTGGCCATGCAAAATTAATTTTATATAGTGTTGAAATTTCTTCTATCCTGGTATATGAGCCAGTGGTGTACTGGATGATGTACCAGGAGACACACATGTCACAGCCAAGGTGAGGACACAGCAGAGGCTTCAGCAACATGCAGTGACAAGGAAAACTTTGGGATGGGATTCTGCTTTGAACATGATGCTGTGGCTTCTCTCCTGCCAGGCACAGCTGATTGGCAGATGTGGCCAATCAACCATATCTTGTACAAGAAGTTGTGGAGTAGTGAAGAGGATGTGGAGGTGCCCTGTGAATACACAAGACACAGATCTAGATGGGGAAGAGAAGGAAATGAAGATAGAGCATTGGCTTTGTCCCAGGAGAATCAGTATTTCTGCACTTGCAGGAGGGGAGAAAGAAAAGGTGATTTTTTTTCCTTAGGTCAATGGAAACTCTTAGCCTTTAGGTCACAGTGTCAAGTTTTCCTCTTGCATTATTAAATCATGATAACCTCCAGATTTCTTGATGAATATATACATATATATATTCTTTCTTTTTTTCTTACCAAAAATATTTAATATCTTAAATAATCTTAAATCTTAATCTTAAATATTCCATAACATATTTTTATCTCCATTTCAATAGTGATATTCTTCCCTCTTGTCTAGAAAAGGTCTATTCTATATCCAAACACAAAAAATGTTTGAGTACAGACCATTTTCCCAGCTGTTACTTTGGTAGTTTTTTATTCTGGATTCTTTCACTGTACCCTTAAAATACAAGAAATGAAATATAGCTAAAATATTAGAAAATACTCGTATTCTTGCAAACACTGGTACACAGTCTTGTTCGTAGGTGTTTTTAGGAACACAACATTGATGCAGAATTCTTTGTGAGACTCAGAACTACCCACTGTGCTCCCCAAAGTTAACAACGTGGTTTTGTCAGTTACTATCCCAGTAGTTATTCTAATGACCAAACACAGTTGTGAATACTGCAAACCATTTGAGGAGCTCATGGCCCAAAGCAGCCATATGTGTCCTATCATAAGAAACAGGAAGGAAAAACTGGACTTGGAGTTTTCCCACTCAAATCAAGAATGTCAGACTGTCAGCAAGGATCCCACACTCTTGCAGATTCCAGGTTCCCCAGCACACATCAGGCAGTCTGTTTCATGTCCCTTCAGAAGACTGCAAAACAGCAGCTGTATTATTAGGTTTTGTACCTGTTTAGATAAGTTTAGCCCTGCTGCCTAGATTGAAGAAACAAACATAATCTTTATTTTCAAGGAAGGTCCTAAAGCTTATGCAAAGGACTAAGGAAAACTTTTAAGGAGCCTTAAAACAGGAGATGCTTACACAGAGAAACAACCAGAAAGTTGTAATTGAGCTCTTCCTTGTCTGCAGGCTCAGAGATTAGCAACATGTGGGTCCTTTGCATTCTAGCTTTGAACATGGAAGCATTTAGATACAAGCTGGAGTTCACTCACTATAATTTAGATTTACTACAAACCTTGGAGATTATTACAGTCTCTATTTTTCCAGTAAATATTTTAGAAGTAACAAATTGTAAAAAATTAAAATATTCATTTGGGAAATTGGAATTGCACGGTTCATAACTCTTTTCTTATTTGATGGCATAGTTCATAAGGGAACAATAATCCAATATTGAAAAATTGGATTAAGTTCTGCTTTATACAGCTAGAGCACATTTTCCCATCAGCTGAGAGTCAGCATGTTTCTCAACATTTACAATAAGCTTTATTATTTTATACCTAATTGAATGCCAATCATCAACTTTTCAAGCAAAGTTAAACCTGGTAACCATATTAACTCTACAGAGCAGCAGAGAGTACCATGAAGTGTGGCCCAACAGCTAAAAATATGTGTTTTCTAACTCATCATAAGCTGATTACTTATAAAAGGAAGAACACCTCTGAAAGAGTTTAAGGCTAGGGTGGATGGGACTCTGAGCAATTTGGTCTAATGGGAGATGTCCCTGCCCATGGTAGAGGGTTTGGAACTGGATGATCTTGTAAGTCCCTTCCAACCCAAACCATTCTATGATTCCATGATTCAACTTTCATGCAATTTCATGTACTAATGAGCTTGCTCATGAACAAATTTCTATATATCTGAGTCCCTAAATGCAGTAATTACAGGCAGAGCGAATACAGATGTATCAATGGATATTGCAGCCTGTACATTATCAACTGCAAAACTGAAATGTCACAACCACCCTAGGCTGGTTGCATGTGCAGGACTTGACAGACCTCTGAGCCCTGTGGTAGCAGGAAAAGATAAATATTAGAATCAAAGAGAAGATAAAATTTCTATTTCATAAGGTTTTCAGTAAATTCCCTTCATGATTGTCCAGAAAGTCCTACAAATTAAAACAAAATGCATAAATAAAATCCTTAAAAAATTTATTATGGTCACAGTATTAAAAATAAATAATTTTATTCTTTTTAATTATGACTTGTCAGATATGGTCTATATATTCTAATTAAAAGAGAAATAATTTCGATATAAAATGGTTGGGGATTAGGACTGTTCCTTTTTTACTCTAAAGAATTTTTTCCCCCGATAAGTTACCAAGGAAATTAAAAGTTGGATACTTAAAAGAGTACTTGACCAAAACAAAGAGGTGGCCAAAGCTGGGAGGGAGAGCTAACAGCGAGTTTTGGGGCAGGAAAAGGACAGAGCTTGAGGCAGCTGGGCACTCTGTTTTTCGGTGTGCGGGGAGAGAGAACGGCTGGGTTGCTGCTTGCTGCGAGAGGAGTTTCACTGTGGCCAGAGGGGTCCAGTCCAGGGAAATCTACCATCATCAGCTCATCCTGGAATTCTGAGCTCCTCTGCCGCCCTGCTGGAGCTGGGCCAGCCCTGCCCCGCCGTCGGCTTCCTCGGCACTGCTGCTCTTGCTACGGTGTGACCCTGCATCCCCCTGCCCTGCCGGGACATCCTGACCCTGCCCTGCTGGGACATCCTGCCATCACAGCCACCAGCCCGGGACATTCCCACTGTTTCCAGCTTGGTGCTCTGAGGATCCTGCGGGGGCACCGAGACCGAACACCCCTGGGGTTTTGTAAAGCAAAGCCCTCAAGGTTCTTGGTACTGTTTGTCATTAATGCTGTAGTTGTTGTTTTTGTTTGCTTTGTTATACATACTAGTAAAGAACTGCAATTCCCATCCCCAAATCTTTGCCTAAAAGCCTCTGACTGCAAATTTATAATTGGAAAAAAGGGTGTGGTTTACACTCTCCATTCCAAGGGAAACTCCAGCTTTCCCTGACAGATACCTGTCTTCCCAAACTGAGACAAAAATCATTAAGTATCTTGGCTCAAGAACTGTGGAAATAGTACATTTCATTATCTCCAAATTTTCATAATTTCATTTTACTTTGGCAAATATATTATACGTTAATGTGAGTCATCATTTTAATTTAAACTTAGGAAGTACTCCCCCAAAAAGTTGCATTTTTTAAATGCACCTTTTTTTTTTAAGAGGAAATGCTTTCATATTGAATATATTTTTTTTCATATCTTTTGCCTTTCACAGTTACAAAAAAGGGTATATATTTTAAATTAAATGTCTTTCCACCAAAGTCAACCCTCTTCTGAAAAGCATATGCTCAAGTCCAGAACACCTAGAATATTTGCCAAAATAATTTATTTTAAGGAAAAGAATTATGTGTGAAAAAGACATCTTCTATTTTACAACAAAAATAAAAATTGCTTTATAAAAGATTATCAAATTATGGATTACAAATAAAGTAAACAATAGGAATGGTATTGATTTTTATATGCATATGATGAAAGAACATGGAAAAGTTTCTACCTTGAATTCCTAACATGTACTTTGAGGTGACCATTAAGTCACCAGGTGATTATTACACAGCAGGGAGCCAACATAAGAACCACAGAGTGAAAAAAAATTGTATATCTGTTATTTTCTGGCAGCATAATGTACAAATATGACAAAGCAAATACTCTGACTCTAGACTGGATTTTCCTGATGTTTAGCTCTCTCTATAATTCATTTACAGGGAAGTACCATCACACTATGAGGTCAAATGGACCTCACCACAAAAAAGAAGGGAACTGTAATGCTGTAGTCTGCTGCTCAGATGGGATCAGTAACTTGGACCAATAATTATCCATAAGATCAGGACACACAGACATTCCTCAACCTGAAAAAACAGGTAAAGAAGTTGTTTACTGGAAGTGTAGGAAATTATTTTGATGCTGAAATACAAGTACAGTTAATACAAAGACACTGAAAGATTGCAGTGGGCTTTGGAATCTAACTTTAAAACTCAAATGGAGCCCAAGCTACTCCCTGCACATCTCCTCAAATCCAGTTTGACAGGTCACTGTGCTACGTTGTGCTGTGTTTTGCTTGTGCTGCTTAAGACTGAGCCAGGCTCATGTTTGACAGCTCCAAAGGCTGTGATGGAGCTCAGCAAAATTGTCAGAGCTTTCCTCAAAGGTCTGACTTGCTTGTGATGGGCTCTCCCATGACACAGCACAGCTTCTTCACAGCCTCAGCGCTATTCTGCACCTCTTGCTGCTGGATCACTGCTTCATGTCTCAATCCACAAATTCAATAGCTTTGGAAGGGAACTCCCAGTTGGAAAAGAAGAATTTGGAAATATCCTTTTTTTGGGAAAGTGCACGCAGGGCCAAAACATGGTCTGACATGATGCATCAAACAGAAAATGGGTAAGAAGTGCTCATTTCATATTTAATTGGAAACATCCAACAAGTGGAGGTTATTCTAATGTTTTTAAAAGTTACTTTTAGAGTATATAATGAAATTACAAATTTTAGTTAATGACTCACAAAAATTTCCATACCAGATCACTTCTACAAGTATTTTTGGACACATTGCTAAATGATCAGTATCAGGCAGAATTTTCCTGGTATGAACTAAAATTCTCTTACAGAACAACTGCAGTAAGGATTAAAGCCATATCTTCAGCACAAGTGGTTGGTTTTAATAACTTTTTCATCATATGAAAATCAATCTACAACTGGATGTTGTTTGGTATTCTGAATACCTGTTGAAATTTATCCCTTCACACACAAACAAGTTAAACAGAAAACCCAACCAAAAAACCCACAAAACAAAACAGAAGTTGGACAATGACTCTTTGCACCTCAGAAAAAAAATCTGTTGCTTTTCTGAACTTTTTCTGTGGAGGTTCCTTACTCATAGATTCTGCAACTCTTGTGTTAGTCAGGGTTTCCAGGCTGCAGGAAGCAGGTTCTTCAGAGGAGGATGTTGCTCACACAGCTGAACACGTCCTTCTAAGCTCATCCATGTGCATGCAGTGCAGAGCCAAGAGAAGATGCCATTGCCAGCACCAAAGCAGCCCCAGTCAGTGTGAAACTGAGGTGAAAGACATGAGGAAACACAGGCCACAATTTCAGCTGCATGAAGCTCTGGAAACAAATTTTGGTGCTAACACTGCTGTTCTCACTGTGGAGCATCCTCTTCCCTTGCCCTGGCAGGCCATCCCCTGCCTTTGTCATTCCTTCCATTGTGCCAGCATGAGAGTTTGTACAGCTGAGCAATGACTCAGAGCGGGGAACTGATCCAACTGAAAACTGATTTTTTAAATTGTTTTTTTCTTTTTCTTTCTTTTTCTTTTTTTTTTTGGCAGTGTTACTCCTACCCTCTCTCAACTCTGGTTCACTGTGTGGCCACAAGAAAACTTGTTTCAGCAAAAGTAAAGGCTCAGCAAAAAGAAGCAAGTTCCACTGTACTGGAAGTGCTGGATTTTATTAAGTGAAAATGATCCTATGGAGCTCTAGAAGGCTACTCCCAGCTACAAAACTAAATTGCTGTATGGTACATGGCAAGTTGCTCCAAGTCTCTCTCTTCTCAATTTCAGTCTATTTAGACTATATGTTCTTCAAAGCAAAAATGTTTTGCTTATTATGTATTCATGTAATTAATTCCTAGTCTGTGTTGAGGAACTGTCATAATAAATTGAAATAAAAATACTGATTCCTAAAGGAAGAAGCAGTTTACTTTTCAGGGATTCATGCCAGCTAATGGAAGTGCAAACCAGTAATCACCTCCTGCACTTCAGTCCTATACTGAAAACAGCAGACATGATATTCTGTTTATCAGTGAGATTAAATTTCATTATGAAGTCAAGAAACTCACAGGAAAGGTATCTGTCTAATAAAGAAGTTTGCATTATATACAAACTTTTAAAAGATAACATTATATTTGACATTTGAAATGCTACAGGCTTCTTTTCTTGTTCATAAAATAAAATAATCTAGACTTTTTCTGCATTTTAATTGTGTCGGCTATCTAGGTATATATTTAATCATAAATTACTAAAACTGTTCTTGGACATTATCTGGGTGGAGGAAGGCGGAGATACGATTTTCAGACTATTTTTATAACCTTTCTATTAATGTAACAGAGCAGTGTAAATGGATTATACCTGAGACAAGGAAGCTGTTCCACACACAAAGATTTAACAAGGGGTCCCTAGGACCTCCTAAGGATCCACTTTGGTGTATCATCACCTTAGAGACTTCTCTAAGTGGGGTTCTTAGTGCTCAAGGCTTCACTTCTGCACCAAGACCCTTTGCTACAAACAAGGCTGATGGAAAAACATTGTGATAGTTGTTAATATTCCCCTTGAAAATGTACCAGATTGTCCACTCCAGATTTTTTCTCCATGCTTTTCTGGTTATTGGTGCACATTTCACAAAAGGGAGGATCTCTGCATATTAGCAGTGGTTACCCTGGGGATAGAGACACAGTTCAGCCAGCATCTCTACCCTCATGCCTACTGGTGGAGATAAGCAGGGATGGCATCAGTAGGAAACAGGACTGTAGGACAAACCAAAGACAGGTTGCTGTTCTCTCACTGATTTAAATTAGTAGCAATAGTGCTGAGTGTGTTGTAAATTCCATGAGCAAGAACAGATTCCTCACTTCAGGGACTCTGTAGGCTATACTTTTCATCCTACACTCAAGCGCTGATGCCTCTTAAAAATCATTTTTGCTTTGCTAGTGTCTCAGTAGGAGTTTAAGAAGTCAGTTGCAGCCAATTGTACTTTCTCTCTTCTCTCTAAAGGGGATAAAGCTTTCAAACTATTTGAATAAACTGTGATTACATCTTCATTTGTCAGTAATGGGATTACCACGCTGATAAAAGAGACTTCAGACAAACATACATGTTTAAGATTGGTGTAAATTACCCAAGAGGGTCGGGAAAATCCTTTGGGCTCCTTAGGGCCCATCCCTCCCTCTTTGAAAGCTGGCTGGCACCAAGAGTCCTGAATAGGCTGGGACCAGCTGACCATTCCCTGCTGGGGGTTGTGGCTGTTTTCCTGCGCACATGTTCACTGAACTGGAAAATACAATTATGCACATCCAAGTTCACAGTTAATTTTTTGACTACAGCTAACAAGCTAAAGATTTTTCAACTAATTGATTTTATCTCTAGATGAAGAAGATGTCATAAATCTTGGTCAGCTAATAATGATTAAGAGATAAAGGCAACCTGAGAAAAATATAAGTGCTGTTGTTTCTAAATGCCGATGGACTCCATGGTGAGATAATCTTTTTAACATGGTGACCCATCCCACATACAAAATGCTTCCCCAAGGACTCATTCGTGAAAGAGAACAAATGGGAAATCTGAAAGCAAGCAGGAAAGATATGAGTGAGAAATGAAACACAGATTCAAATCCTGTTAGGGCTAAAGAAAAAGAAAGGCTGGAAAATAATCCTACTTTGAGTCTCTATAATGAATTGCATATTACGATCTGGAGGGATTGCTCGGGAGGATTCTAAACTCTGTAGAGAGCAGGCATAGGGATTAGTTAACTCTGTAGTTGTCTTCAACTTTATGAGGTCTTGATTCTGCCATCCATATACCTTTTCAGCGGGTTTTACTTGTATTGGCACCACTGGGATTCCTTGTTCTGCTAAACAGGCTGCGAAGCTGGGTGTTTATATTGGAAACTAAGAAATATAATTTGAATATGTGGGTTAATCTAATGGGAAATAACTTCACTGAATTACATCAGAGTTACATATGCAAAACTCAGGGAAAAAAGAAAAAGAACAAAAAAGGGTGGTTTGGAGAATTGCTATATGTAATCCACAGCTTTGAGTAGCTAGCCAGAAAACACGATGGTGTAAGATTGGCCACAGATTTGCTGATGGCACCTTTTACATCTGACATATTTTCTTGAATACATTATACTTCTTCATGGGAATTTATAGTAGTCAAAATTTCCTACTACAATGAAGCAAAACTTCTGTTTTCCTGCTGCTATGTTGCAGGATATAATATAACAAGCTTCTGATTATGTTGCAATATTTAAAGAATATTTCATTCAGGAGAAAAGTAAGTCTGTAATGAATTTTTTTCTGTTGAAGTTTCAGAATGTTCTGAAGAACGGATTTCCATTACTTTGATAGCATTCAAAAGCAGAATATATTTATAGATTAAGAAACTAAATGTGTAAGAACTAAAGCTAGGTTTTGCTGATTAGGAAAAGTTTATCTTCTTTCTGAAGGCTTAAGATTGCGCTACATATATGCATGAGAAACAAAAGCAGCGACTTGCCGTAGTTTAAACCTTGTTGTTGCTTAACATTCTTCCTTTGCAATAAGTGAAGTGATTGACTTTTGGGCATCTTATTTACAACCCTGATAGAGGAATCTGTATTTTAAGGGAAAAGTTAGGGTTGATGCTATGATGATTGCCATGTTATTATTCAGGAAAAATAAAGCCATCATGCCAAGATGCAAAGAAAAATAAATAAATGAAAACCTTGCGACAAAGGTCTCACTATCTACCAAGGCAGGATTCAACAATTACCTAGAGTAAATAATGAGGAGTAGCATGACTAAAATAAATCTCTTCAGCCTCTCCTGAAGACTTCCTTAGTTGCCAGTCACCATGATCCTGCCAGAAGAAGCAAATTTTGACCCATTCGATGTGTTCTGTGCATAAACAATGCTATGGAAGAAAAGAAGAGCATGCAATCTGAGAGGGAGCTGAGCTGCCATCAGAGCTGATCTTTAGCACCATAATAAAGTTGTATATAACGTGGGAGGAGAAGAAGAATTCAAAGGGAGAGACAAAATGCTCAGAATGTAATGCTAAACATATTTACAGCTATAAAGAAACCATCTGGACAGATGTGTGAGGATGATGTAGACACCAAGAAGGCCATGCATGAGAAGATTACAGTTGTGAGGTTCCTCTGGTTGATTTTGGAAGAAGAAAAGACAAGATTTCAGAGAAAGCAGAACAACAAGGTTTTTGAAATGTGAAAAATGAAAAATTAAACTCAGGAATGGCTTTCCAGAAAGCAAATGAAATTCCAGTTGGCATTCATTTCTATAGTGACAACTATAACATAGTAGTCATTATCTGTGACAAAAAAAGAGAAAGAAAAGGGAACCACTTAACATTCTAACAAACATTAACAACTTGACAAGTGACAGAGTTTAATATATCATATTTAAATAGACACACAGGCTAAGTATAGATGAAAAGTGATTGAGGATATTGGTGAAAGTAAAGATCAAAACCAAATTTTTGAGTATTTGCCACAGTAAGGGTAGTAGAAAACACCATATAAGAGGGTGATGTTGTGGAATCAAAAAGTAGAGAGAAAGCAAAAGAGAGCTCTGTCAAATGGTACAAAAATAAACCACCCAATTAAAGAAAAAGAACAACATTGCAGCACACAGAAGAGTAGAAAGGGGTAGACAAGAGAGTTAGTCATAACTGAAGGAAGCAGTGAGTCTGACAGAAAAGTAATAGAAGGATATTGTCAATGGCTCAGTAAGAAGTTGAGAGACAGGCAAACAGTGAGTTGGCAGGGAAATTAATGAGAGCATGTTCAATAATGCAACAAGCTAAGCTTTAAAATAAGGCAATATAGCTGTTGAAAGGATTGCCAGGCAACAGGAGCAGTGAGCTAATGAGAGTCAGTAGGTAAATGAAGAAGACAGGCTTCTGGAACAATGATATTTAGAGCTCAAGAGTTTTCAAATTATGCCAGAACTTGTGGGTGCCAGTAGTGATCCAAAGTCATGGTGTGAATAGAGGGAGTCCTCCTTCCCAAACCTCCTCACATATGATGCCACTATCACCTGATGTCTGCCTTTCATTCTAAGCACTAAAATTGGTCAGAAATCTCAAAGAGATCTCATTCTTTTCCCCTTCCCCACCCTGTTTCTAATCTATTCTGTAACGAGAAAAGCCCCAAGGGAGAATGTGTCTGATGTTCTTTGAATGTAATAAATGCAAGTTCCAAAATCAGGACCCATCTGCCCAGAGTGCCCTTCCATTATATACATGCCATTTATACAAATTTATATATTTATATTTTTCCCCTTCCTGTTGGACACTTCTTTTCCTGCTAATGATGGAACCATATCCTTCTCAATATTTCCACAATCACTTGGAGAGAGGATTAACCAGGTTTTTAAAGCCTGTAATTCAAGGCACTGTTTCATAGGAGTAATTAATCATAAATTATCATGGTATCATGTTAGAAGAGACACCAAGAATGTCAACTACAGAGAGAAATTTTTCTATGTATCTATGCCATGGCCAGAGTTTCATATATGTTGAATATCCAGCAGCTTCTTAATAAATGTAATAACTTAAATAAATTATTACCAACTGCCAAAAACTCAAGTATTTTGGAAATTCTATCCTGAGGAATAACCTAAGAGAGTTAAAAGTCCAAGACTCATGGTTTTCAATTAGATTTATATTCCTATTTCCCTTGTGTACATTCAGAAATCCTATTCACGGAAACTTTGATTAAAAAAAAATTGGTCCTGATTCTCAAATGTATTTCTAAGTTCTTGTGATTTCAAAGAAAGCTAAGCACAAAAAACTTCAGAGGATTAGGTTCTCAGTATGTAAGAGCAGCCCAAGTCAAAGTTACTCCAGGCTTTACTGGAAAAACACAGACTTTAAAACTTGAGACCTGATAAACATCACAGCAAGCAGTAGCAGCATACTTTGTGTGAAGCTGCACTTAATGACCAGACACTGTAACAGCTGCAATTTCTGGGCAATTTGAAAGTGCAATATTGAAGCATCAAACACAAAATCCATTGTGGAGAGGTATGGATCAAAAAGAAAAGGTAATAAAGACTTTATGGAACACACAAGTTGGGAACAACTGCACATTTCCTATCCAACATGGTAGGAAATCTTACAAAGCATTTTTGAATGTGAATTGGAAATGGCAGCTATGGCCACTCAATCAAGGGCAGTAACATAATCTCTGCTTTTTCATTAAATTATTTCTTACAGTCTAAAGGATTTCTCAGACTTCAATTCTCTGTGGGGAATGAAATTCTGTCCCTGAAGATATAAAACCCAGAATCTAATCCCCTACTGTCTTATACATATTTTCAGTGACTTCTGTTAAAACTGTCTGGATGATCCCTGTTGTTACAATCTGAAAGAATAGCACTAAATTTTCCCTATTTCAAAATCATGGAACTGAAGTGGAAGGATGCAAAGTGAGGTGTCTCATATCATAACAAGGAGTCTGTATCCAAGACTCTAAATCCAAGATAAGTGCTCTGACCCTGTGGGACTTGAGTCTTCTCTTCAAGAGCAAGCTATATGAAAGCAGCATTTATGTCTCCCATCAGTGGTTTGGCAATATATCCTTTAAACAGCCCACATGTCTCTGATTTTATTGCAGGCCTGTTTATAACATCAAGTGTTCATATCTGTCCCTATCACCAAGCCACTCCAAAGTTTTACATGTCAGGCCAACACCTCTCATATGACCACGGATGCCTTCTTAAGGTGATCAGATGCAAACTGAGCACATCTCTATCATTCAGGTACTTTTCAGCCCACTTGAAGCACTGCTCATACAAAGATTACTGTGTGATCACCTGGGCCCACACACAATGGCGTGGCTGCAGTTTGTCAGATTATCATCCTTCTTGAGTGTAGGACACAGTAATGAAGGACTGTGCTGAGAAGAAAACATTTTTAACATTTAATCACCCCTTGGCTAAGTACGAGGCCTTCAGGAAAGAAGACAATAAGGAATTAAATATCTGCCCCTCAGGCTGTTGAATGGTTATCTCTGCCCTAATAATTTTGAATTCTTAACAAATAATTTTGCAGAACTCAGATGTAGACGTCAAACTGTTTGTTAATAAGTTTGTCATCACAAAGACCATGACTGGAAAATCCTCAAGGGAAACTTCTCTTGTTTGAATTAGACAACATCCTTGTCACTGGATGTTGGGAGCAGAGGTTTCAGAATGAGAGAATGTAGTCACACTTTAAAAACCTACGCAGACTTGTCTTACAGAAAAACTATGTAATCCCAACAGAAGACAGCCACCAACCTAGTTAGAGAAGAGAAAAAGGGTGACATTCTGTATCATTGTACAACTGGCATGAAGCCAAGACTTTTTTCAAGTGTTTGTTAAAGCATAGAGGTTTTAGTCTATTGGGTTTCTTTGTTCTGCATCCTTTGTCCCCTGGTTATATATTCCATATCACTAGATTTATTTCTCATCTGTAAACATCAAGGTCACCCTGAGGACAAGCCTATAGGGTCTATAAGATGTAAATTTTCTTTGGCTAAGAGAATACTTGTGCCTGGGTGATGTGATACTGCCCTTTCCTTTTATTTGGAAACTTTCAGATTAGAGAGCAATGACCTTAAAAACTCACACAATACTCTGCAAAATAGTCCATCTGTCTATCAATCATTCAATTCCCTCTGCAGCCCACTGTGGTGTTTATGAAAAGGACAGTAGTCCCTGGGTGACTTCCAAGAAGGAGTTTCAAAATAAGTCTCCATAGGATATTTGAAAGGAATCAATATTTTTTTTTCCTAAAATGTTCTTCAATTATGACAAAATTTCCCTAAAATGGTTCTGCTTCTTTATAATATATCCTCACCAGTGTAAATGCACAAGTACAGTATGTACATGGCTACGTGAGTGGGTTGACATTTTTAACCCTATTAAATTAGAATCTATGTATTCGTTTGCAAGTATGTCAAAGTCTGTATGATGAAAGGCAGATCCAGATCCAAAAACTATTTATACAAGGACAAGCTGAACAGCTGTGGTCAAATAAAATATAAAGAAAATATCACAGCTAGAAATCATTTCTGAGAAATAAACCATGGAACTGGAAAAATGTTTAAATGTTTTGATTTTATTGACCAGTTCCATAATGTGGAATGTTTCAACACACTCCTAAAACTGACCCTTCACAATGGGGGTAGAACACACTGATTTACATATCTTGGATCTAGGTTGGCTTTATGTTTCCAAATATGCTTTCCCAACCTCATATTACCCCCTGTTGTAAAACATAATGCCAATGGAAGGAAAAAAAAATAGGTTATGAATCAGAGTTCACATTTTGAACACTGAATAATGGTGATTAAACTTATCTAGACTCAGTTACTGCCTTAACAAATAGTATTTCAAATGCCATTCAAACTTTTTTTTGGAGCTGTCTGTAGAAGTTAGGGTAAAGAATACAACTTTTAAACTGCAAGGGTAAACACAGGCTTTAGAATTTAGTAAAGATTGGCCAGAAGCTAGCCAGGCACCTGCAGATCTGTTGCTTCAGATGTATTGACTGGGCTTTGGATACTTTCTTGTACACTCCTTGCCCACAGACATCACTAAGGTTCTTGCACAAAGCTTACAAATTGCTACATAATACCCAAAACCTAGCACTCCTTACTTGCCTTGCAATTTGGTAGACACTGAATGTTACCTTGATGAAATTTAGAGTGCCAGATTCTGTCCTTTAACACAGCTGAAGACTGTCCCTAAGCTGCTCTATAGAAGCAAGGAGGTAAAACTACGGTTATTTGTACCTGAAGCATAAACACAGATCAAAAGGCACTGCAAAGATGTTTTTAAGTGTGTATGTGGGAGAAATAACATAATATGTATATACATTGAAAGGTGTGAGACTCCAGATTGGCCAGTGAAAATGAGGGAAAAGTCAAGAAGAATATACCACAAATAACTACAGTAGTTCAAAAATATGGGAGTTCCTTTTAGCCAGAGGGTGGATTAGAGATGTTTGGAGCTATCTGTGAAGAATTTGTCTCCTTTTTGATTTCTTCTGTGCTTAGGGAAACAGAACTTTGTACATTGTAAATGGACAGAATTGCATCAGATATGCTAGACTCAATTATCTCTCCTCCCTAATGAAAGGAGTTCATGAAGCTCTATACTCTGTATTACTGTTCAAAAAACAGTAATAATACTGATGGTTAACCTGATGCTATGTTGATTCTTCGTTCAGGAAAGGAATTACAAATAGTGGCACATGGCAGATGGATGCACTAAAAACAACAGGGACAATAGGTGACTGTATTCTACACTAGAAGTTTGGCAACATATAAGGAGCCTGCCTGCTGATTTTTAATTATTTTGTAAATGTGAATTTCCACAGCATTTACATCATGTTACATGAGGAAATTAAATGAAGCTTGTGATTTCAGCAAATGACTGCTTGGGTTTTCTCCCCACACAGAAGTGAATTTTTGCTAATCTGTGAACCAATGTAACTGAGCTGAGCCCAGCTGTGGAAACTTGACAACTGTAAAGCGAGTAGGAGGGATTTTCCACTTGCTGGGGTTATCTGCTACTGGTATCACTGATGATCCCTGGATTGGAGTATGTGTCTCCCAGACAAAAAGATAGTGATGCATTGTTTGTATTTCTACAGAGAATCACTCTGCAGCCAAGATCACAGGCATCTGCAGTAATAAGATTCTATCAGCTTGAGGTAGGAGGCAATCTTCATGCTCACCACAGAAATTGCTGTCCTCTAGAGCTAGGATTTTATACTTGGAAGAAGAAAAAAGCCATAGATGAACCACTAAATGGAATATATTGCTGATCATAAAATTCTATATGTCAACATAATTGTTTCACCTGCAAATAAGTAATAAAGTAGGTTTTTAATAGTTATATATATAACTGCTATATATAACCACAGAGTAGGCATGGTTTGAAACTTGACACTGTCTTGGCTGGATGTCAGCAGAGCCTCAAATTTAAGTTTCTTGAGGACGTTTTTAATACTCAAAGGAACTTTTTGTAACAATAGTTTCAGAAAGCAATAAATGTAGACTGATTAACATTCTGAGGTAATTACTATATACTCCCACCTTACTTGTGACCATTAATTTTAGTAAATATTTTTAAAAAACAAAATTATGCCTCTCAAAACTGATTAATATGTTTGATGATAATGAATAAGTAAACACACAGGTAGACTTCAACAAAACAAATGGTAACTGCAGACACCCAATACTGTTATTCTTCTTGTAATTTAAATGGGAGTCTCAAGAGAAATTCAGCTGATTTCCAAGACTTGGATCTTGGAATTTCTGTTGAACTAATCAGGTGTCTTAAAAGATGGTGCCAGGCAAAACATAAATCATATGTTTGACATCAGTTTGTGCTGTAAAATTTACTTTAGAATCATTGAATAAATACTAATGAGAAAGGTGAGCTGCCAGGTGGCAATGGGCTACATGGTGCTGCACAAGATCTTCCAGAAGGCAACAGAACTTGATATTCTATAAGGGAAGGCAACAAGGTCAAAATCTGGAACAAAAATGAGAAAAAAAATCACGCCATGCACTTGAACTGCAGTGTGGTTATTAGGAACCCCCTTTTCACCACTAATTATGTTAGAGAGTTTAGCAAATATCTAGTCATAATACTAGAGTGAGTAAATTATTGATGCAGCAAAAAGATAAGGAGAATAAAATATTTAACACCTGCTCCTAATAAATCTCTGGAATGTCACATTCAAAGGAGTGGTAGAACAGGATGAAGTCTCTATTTCACTTTGCAAACAGAATTTGGGGCAAAAAGCAACACAGAGGGAAAAATTATACTTTGATTCTCATGGTCATATCAGCATGCATGCGTTCAGACCACAGTTCCCAACAGTTTTACATTTCAGATGCATGTCTTTAGAATTTCAGAAGATAAGGTCCCAAGATTTCAAGTTAAAAAGCAAGAGTATTGAGAAAGAACTTTTCAGCAGGACTCTGAATAATTGATGGTCTGTGAACATCTGTTGCAAAGTCTTCATTTAAAATGGAGGTAGGTGTTGCCAGGCAGATATCTGGGGGCCATCAGCTATGGGAATTAACACTTTTAGCGTTATTTTAATTCTTCAATAGAGGTAATAAACTAATCACAAATAAAATTAAATACCAAAGAAGGATATTCATAGTATGTTACAGCTAATACCAGTGGAAAATGATACATTTGTTATGTGAAATTCTCCACTCACTTTAAACAGGAAGTGTCTGAGCTAGGTATTTTAGCATTTGAAATACATTTATCATCACGATTCCCTGCCAACTAATGCAAAACATTAATGCCTGAGAGGTACCTGTGGCTTGTGGCTGATAGGCCTGATATTTTGGCCAGATATGTTTAAGCTCTTCGGCAACTCTGGTCTGAAAGCTGTGAATCTGCTTCAGTGCTGTGGTGAACCTAATTAATAGACCCTAGAAATTAAAAGCTTAAAGGCCACTCTTTCTTTAATAGCTTTATTTTTCTGTATTGAATTGAACAGATTCAGTAAAGGAGCACAGACAGAGTTGGGCTAGTGGATTAGGTTCATCGGGCGATGGTCGAGTACTGTGGGGTGTGTTTGGAAGAACACACCCCAGCAGGTCATGGGAGATGATCCTGCTCCTCTACTCTGCCCTGGAAAGCCTCATCTGGGGGTGCTATGTTCAGTTCTGAGCTCCTCAAAGACATGGAGCTCCTGAAGCAGGTCACGTGGAGAGTGGCAAAGATGATTAGAAGATCTCTTTAGGTAGACTGACAAACATGATTAGGATATTTCTCTTGAGAGGAAAGGTTGAGAGAGCTATCTCTGTTCAGCCTGGGGAAAAGACAACTTCATCATGAGGGGACCTTACCAATGACCCCTCTGGACACAATCCTTGCCATGTGCTCTAGGGTGACCCTGACTGAGTAGGGCGGTTGGACCAGATGACCCATTGTGGTCCCTTCCAGCATGACCCTGAGTAGGGTCGTTGGACCAGATGACCCACTGTGGTCCCTTCCAGCATGACCCCTTTGGTGATTCTGTGTGGATGACTGCACATTGGAACAGACTGTCCAGAGACTCTGTGGAGTGTCCCTCACTGGAGATATCCACAGCTGTCTGGACATTGCCAGACATTATCAGACTAGGCTAGGTTTAAAGTAGATTTTAGAAAGAAATTCTTCACTGTGAGTGTGATGAAGAACGGGCACAGGTTGCCCAAGGACATGTGGATGCCCCACACCTGGAGGTGTTGAAGATCAGGTTGGATGGGGCTTTAAACAAACTGGTCTATTGGAAGGTGCTCCTGCCTGTGGCATGGGGGTTGATCTTCAAGGTGCCTTCCAAATCAAACCATTCCATGATTCTAGGATTCCAGGATCACATGCCCTTAACTTAGACACTTGAGACATGATGCAATGTAGCTGTTATTGATAAGAAACAAATCAGCAGAAAAGTGGAGCCAAGGATAGCTGAAGCACATGATTAGACAAGCAACTATCCTTCTCTAAACAAAATTTCTTGGCCAATATGAGATGTTTCTACAAAGAGATCATGTCAGAAAATAATTTGTCCATAACACTTGATATTATAAAGGTTTTCTCTAGCTCTGTCTTGTGCAGACATCTAAGGAATTAAATTCCTTTCCCATAAGCAATCTGTCTACATTATGATTCCCAGCACAATGGCCAGATAGATATAGCAAAGAAAGAGGAGTTAAAAAAATGATTCAGATTTGTCCTGCCTCCCAAAAAAAAAATATTAAGAAACTGCTCCTGCAAAGGAGCTGAAAGAGATTATGGGCCTTGATTGCCTTTTTTACTATTGATATTTTCTATGGTAATAATGACCATAGTAATCACTGTTCTGTGCATGGGAAACACAGAGGGTTGCAAAGAGGAACAACCTTCCTTGCATAAAACTTTTCTGGCAGGAATAGTCTAACCTATAATAATTACATGGCAGAGAATCAAAAGCAAACTAACAATGAGTTAGAATTTTTTTTAGCTTTGATTACTGACTTCTCAAGAATGACAAATTTTGATGGAAATTACGGGTTTACCATAGTCTTGAGAAGATGCTGGTGCAGGCAGGGTTCATCTGTGTGGTAAACCATGGGGAAGTGGTGTAGGTAGGGATGGTGTTTAGGTCCCAGTTCATCACCATAACCAGCTCAAACTCTAAGTGACAAACAGGTATAATCTCTATTGGAGGCACTGAGAATTTCAGCTTTTTGAAGTTTGTGGGTGAAGGTAACCTTTATAAGCAGACAGTACACTCTCAAGGAAGGGGTGTCTAACCCAAAGTTTTTCTTTAATGGTTTTACATGAGAAAAATATTTGTTGTTATGGGATTTTTTGTTGTAGCAAGATGGAAGTCATTTCAAAATTTGGTCAACCCTATTGAAAATGCAGAATATCTGCCTTTCTGCACATCTGCATTTGGCTGGGCAGCCTATGGCGTTGCTGAGCGAGTGAGTGTAGTGTAGTACCACAACTTGCAGAGGTAGTAGCTTGAAAGCTTTACCTCACCATGTTAGCAACTTAGCCACTTTAGCAGTATCAGCCACATTAGCAATATTAGCCACTTTAGTACCTAAGTCACAATGATTTTCCCCAGAAAATCTATATTTTTTCTAACTTTATGCTACACTGCTTTCAGCCAGCAGGATAACTCAGCGAAAGCTATGTGAGGGAAATTGAGAAGACAGTGGCAGTGTCCTGTCCCTGCAACAGGCTTCAGTGGAGGGAAAGGAAACTGACTCCATCGCTTTCATCCACCATATTTCATTACATTTCCCTACAGCATTGTATTGAAATGAGGAGATACAATGAATGAAACCACTATAGCCTTCAGTTCGTAAGTGCAAGTTGTACAAGTTCATTCCCCAAGAAAGCAATCCAAGTTCAGCTCCTAGAAATCTAACTCTGATGGAAATGGCACATTAAATTCTCCAGGGGTAATGGATGTGTAAATAGAACATACTGCTTCCCGCAGCTGATACATTTGGATTTAAACCAGAAGGTTAAGATTGCCTGAGCACATAGTTCAAACAATCCAGGAAAAAAATGTTCAAGTCCCAAGACAAAGTAGACAAGTATGGGTTTATGTTCCTGGTAGAAGGGTTTTTTTAAATTACCAGAATGTTATCAGTTAAATAACAGCAGCTGCCATAATTAAGATAGGGTAGAAAATCTGTGTTTGTCAAAACTCATGCTTTGGACAAAAATTTGGGTTATTAAGCGTCAATCCAGACCAAAAAAAAAAAAAAAATTTAAAGCTACCAAAAAATACAGAGGCCAAATATGTATTTATAGCCGAAAAGCCAATAAATAAGGAACAGTTTTTAAACCACTTATTCGCACTACTGAGATCTTACAGGAACTAGACTTAAATATATAAACAACCGTTAATAAATCTTTGCAAATGGTTTTGTTCTCAGGGTGGATACTTATATATCTCTTTAATGTACAACTTGATTGATGTCTTTAGGTATTTTAGATATAAACAGGACCATGGAAATGTATTTAAAATGTGGTTTACTGTGAATGGCCTCTAAAGTTGAGTGTATTAGCAGCTCCCTGAAATCTCTTCCATCTCCCTGTGAACTGCAGGACCTTACTGCATCTCCCTGTGTTGCCAATAGAAATGTTAGCAGAATCAAACCCTTAACAAATGCATGTCAACATGGCAATAATAGATTCCAGTCCTGCACAGACTGGTGCGTGTGCTTAATGTCAAGCACATGAGTAACTCCAGGCTAGAACCTGAGCATACAAAGGAGCACAGTCCAATCCATTGAACTCCTGTGTACTCTTTGACAGGTATTCTTTTGCTTGTCACCTCCACTCCAGCCCCCAAAACACAAGTCTCCCTTTCATTAGTTTCCCAAGTATAGACTTTTACCACCATTTAGTGCTTGTAAAGTTTCAGAAGAAACAAAATATGTAAACTCATTTTAATATATTGGACAAATCAAAAATTATCAAGAGTTCAGGATATTGTTAAATTAATAAACATGTGCCCTGATCTTCAATGCTAAATATGCAAGAAAGGCAACAACTTAAGGGGAAAAAAAAAAATAAAAGCAATGCAAACAAACCATTTTCAGGGAAAAAAACTCAGTAGAAATTCTATGAACTTTAGGATGATTCATGAAGACATCCTAAGTAGGGCTAAAATCATCTTGAATTGACCTTGCTTTTCTGTGGCATGCTTTTGGCATATGCCTCCAAGATGGCTTAAGAAAGTGGGTGAATGTATCCAACATTTGAGGTGCTTCATTGAGCACCTCAGGGTAAGCTGGGAAGAGTTTAGGTTTTGACTTCCTGGCTTCTTTAGGCTTGTCAGTAGTCTGTCAGGGTGCTTGGGGTTTCTTTTGCCGTGTAGGAATATAATGCTGTACTGACTGAAGCCAGGAAAAATATTATGTCTTTAAATAGACAAATTTTTCCCATGTTACAGTACAACTTGTAAAGAATTTTGAGCTATATCTAAATGTAGAAATGGCTGCATAGGCCTGAATTTTTCAGTGGGTGTCAGAAAAGTACCTTTTAAATAAAATGTCTTGGCTTTTTGATTTCCAGCTGTAACAAATATTTGTTTCATTATTTTAACATATTTTTTAAAATATTACCTGCTGTGTAATACCTATTATTTTGCTGTTTCATGCCCTATAAACACTGGTTTCAGTCTTGTCTCTTCCTGCAGTAGTAGCTTGTTGTCAAAGTAAAAGTAAACTGGTTTATAACATCAAAGAATGCAGCTGGTCTGGATTAGATTGTCAGCGTGTAAAAGCCATGAGTGCATGAGTGGCATGAGTGCTTACCTGTCTACAGTGACATGGAGTTCCTTCTCTATTGAAGTTTGGATATCAAATTGTGAAATGCAGTTGTTTCTAAGCAATTTATTGCAAGGTGAGAAACTCTCATTACTTGAATGCAGGTATTTACCAAGGACAGATCAACAACTGGACCCAGCAGCACTGGTACCTTACCTGTGTTCAAGGTCATCAAAAATTGCAGCCTTGCATGTGGTTGTACAACTTCTCCCACATGTCTCTCCAGCTTAGATGCTGGTCATCAACGGTGTTCAATGTCTGCAAGGACTGAGTTCAGCTGGTTCATTTAGATGAGATCTTACCTAGAGATAAGCATAGAGTGTGAATGGGTGGGAAAAATCACTGCAATTAGTGAGTTTGAGTGGGGATACTGTGGGAAGGATTATTTTTTTTGATAGAATATTTGAGGGATTACTGCTATTCAATTTTCTTTAAAAAACAACGTATATCAATCAATCTTCTCAATGACAAGCAAAATACTTTGTGGCTTAAAAAGTGATGAAAACCTCATTCCTGAAGCTTAATTATTTTAATAAAAAATCTTAATTTCCAACAAAATGAGGTTACCTTTGCAAATGTGTTTACTGTTGCCTGTTTTAAAAATAACTGCTGTAGTAGGAAGTGTAAGAGGCTTTTTAAATAAGTGATACTTTCCCTGTCCTTTGTTTTCATGGCATCACCACAGGACTGAGGTCTAGCAGAAAATCCCTGTACACATTCAGCTGGCCAGGGACAGGGCTCAGCAGTTCCCCAGATGTGCAAGCCATATCTGGCCATTTGGCAGGAGTGGCCAGGAGATGATAACTGACCAGCTGTCCCCAGATAAGGGACAGACATTTGCATCCCAGGACACAGGCTGGCTGATACTCAGTGAAATTGAACAGTCTGAACTGCTCTAACCCATCTAGTTACGTGTGCAAATGATACATAAATCACTGCAAACAATAACAACCCTGGGCAAATCCAGGCACTGAAATGAAATACTTCTTTCCCACTCTTGTCCCTCACCTCCCTGGTGCTGGATGAAGCCTCTGCCAACCCAGCTGTGCTGGCATTTGCACACAGTGGTGTTTCTGGCCTTCCCTGGGTCTCCACTTCCTCCATCCTGCAGCAGATGCCATTTAGCCCAGGTGAGTGCTGCAGAGGGGAGGCAGAGCGACCCCAATCCTGACAGGGTGTGGCAGGAGAAGAGATGGCCTTCTGCCACTTGGGTCCCCTCAGAAATCACCCCCCAGGATGGAGGGCTGAGCGCCTGTCACAGAAGCTCTGACCAGCCACTAGTGCCACACAGGGAAAGCAAGAAAAGCAGCCATTCTGAGAGAGTTTTCCCGCAAGGGGCCTGGCTTATGTAAGAGGTGGGTCTGAGAAGGCAGGGCAGGCGGAGGAAGAACTTCATGGACTTACAGAGCTTTACATCCCTACAAAGTGTACAGCTGAGCCTGGCTGGATCCGCGGACAGCAACACAATCCTCACAAAGCGCATGGCTGCCCTCAGCTCACCCAGGGGCTGTAATCAGCCTGTTTTAAAGCCTGCTGTGGCCAAGGGCTGCCCTGGGCAGCCTGGTGAAGGTGGCTGAGAGCTGCTGTGGGCACCCTGGTGAAGCTGGGTGCTGGTGAGGCAGTGCCCGAGGTGAGGAGATCCTGCATTCTGCCATGGTACAGGGGCTTTATGTGGGGAGCAGAGAGGCAGTGGTCCCCCTGCTTCGTTGCCAAACTCAGGTGGCAGTGAGAACAGTGAGAAATATTTAGGAATGTGCAGGAAGTGTGGATTAACAAGTCTTAGTGCAAAATATTCCCTCTTTTGAGTACTTGCTCTTTTCCATCCTTCTCCCATACCATGGCTTTCCACAGAAATTCAAGAACGGGTTTCTGCTTTGCACTAGAGGTAGATGTCTGATGGTAGGCAAGTATAAGCACAGTCTTTTATTTCCATGACAATCCAACAATGAAAAGTTTCCCTGCTGCCTTCTCATGAAATAAAGCAGAGAGACAAAGAGAAGTGGTCAGGCAGAGAAGTGAAAGACCCTCTCTTGGAGCCAGTCGTTTAACAATGATTACTTTGCAGCTCCTTGCCCAGCAGAAACGAGATGGAGGTGCATTAGGGTAAGAAAGTGATTACACTGCCTCCCTTTCAAGCTCTAGACTGGTGCTGTGACTTGATACGGTTTTTATCAGAGACTGCAATGCTGCATTACCAAGTAAGCAGTAAATTATGTCGAAATCAATTATACTACCCCAAGCAGAGATTCTGAGTAGAAAATGAATGGGTCTGGGGGTGGAAGGAACAGACACTGCTTATGCATTTTGATTAGATAGCTAGCTATCATCCTCCACAAGAAAGGAACAGCCAGCAAGTCATGAGATCAGGAATATTAGGGTGACTTTATCACACATTATATTTTATGTGTGCTTTACTGCAGCCTACAAAAGGAGATCATGGACCTTACTGGGAGTCCTCTTGTATGATACAAGCTTTTCTGTTTTCAATGCTTTAATCCAGCTTCTGAAAAAAATAGTTATATGGCCTGTATGTATAGGCTGACAGAGAAGATATTTACTATGAACATTTATGTGCAGAAAGTGTATGGATCAATGAATATTTATTTTTAAAAGGCAGGGTGATCAATATAATAGATTTATATTGAAGATGCTCCCCATTTTGTTGCAAATTATAGTGGCATTTGTATGGAAATGATCAGACAAAAATCCCTCCTGAAATTCTAATGGGTGAAAAGATTCTTGTTGCAGTAGATTACTACAAACAAAACCCAAAGCATTTACTGCCAGCTTGCTAAGCAGAGCAGGAGGAAAATCATGCAGGCTGACATTCAGTTGAGTTACAGGCCTGTAAAGCTGAACTAAGGGCAGTCGAATTTCCAGAACTCAGGTAACTCCCAAATTGGTGGGAAATATTTCTGTCTTCCCTGAAGATCATGAGCAGTGCTTATATTTGATGACTGATATCTCTGTATTGAGAGAAAAATAATCACCATCTTTGGGGTTGTGGGGATTTGTGCTGGTACGCTTCTGTCAAATAATGGGGCATCTGATCCTTTTTGCACACAGATTACCATTCAAGCAGATACATTACCCTGCCATTTTAGCTTCCTCTAATTTCACTCCAGTACCATTGAAACAATATGAATATAGTGAGATGCAGTGGAAGGCAGAATTGACTTCTTTAGGTGTAAATATAAGCTATCCTATTGGACCTGTGTTGAATATAATTCTTCACCCTCAAAGCATTTTTAGTCTTGGAGTTTCTTTACACTACAGCAGTAAAAAGTGGCTTCTAGGAGCTCCCAACAGCTTGATACAGCTTTTGTCTCACAAAAATGTGTACTTCTCTGTGTCACTGCTTTCTCCTTTTTTCCCAGTTTTGCAGAAAGTAGAGTTAGAGAGAAACCATTAGAGAGGTGCTAACCCTTGAAAAGGCTCAGCAGTCCATTCTCTCCTCTAACAGCCAGTCCTGGGCATAAATTCCACTCAGAAGTGAAACTGTATTCTCTAGAAAAATGAGATCTAAAATGACCTAATTTGTATTATAAAGAAAATAAATGTAATAGAAAGTTAAAAAAAAAGCTCAAACAAACAAAACCCAAAACCAACCAACCAACCAACCAAAAACCCAAACCAAACCAACCAAACTAAAACCGTTATAAAAATTTTAGCAAATTTCTAATATCCTGATGGATAGCTGCCCCCATATTTGATTTACCTTTTTCTTGTCTGCAAAATCTTCTCCTATTAAAAAATAAAACCTGCTAAAACAATTGCACCTGTGGAAACCTAGCTTATTGAAGAAAGCTGGATTTGATTTTATTTGATTTGAAATTAATCTCTAATAAAAAAAGATTATGTTCCATACCTCACTAACTGTTTTCTATAGGAAAGTAGAGGCTTGCTTTAATTTCTTCTGTCATGGGATGCAGCACGGATAATTTTCATGACTGCACCACTATCTTTATGAATGACACCACTTTAATTACTGTGTGCTTCAGTTTCTGCATCTGTCAAACAGGAAGTTTTATCTTTCAAGATGTTTTGACATCCCTTGTGCAAAGAGATATTTAAGAATTTACTACTGGAATAATAGTTATATTATTGATAATAAATTCAGATGTTGTGACAGCTGTCTATGTTAAACCTAATAAAAAGGTGTTGCTCTGTGATGCTATCAGAAATCTGCTAGAAGTACAGTCTTAACAAAGTTGCCTTCCTAAGCTCTTGTGAGCACAAGATTCTGCCAGTCTGTGCAGTTTTAGCAGTGCAGTTTGCAGAGCTGGCTAGAGCTTGCACACTCCATAGCACAGCTTTTTGGACTTAGTCACAAGGATGGAGGATGTCTTCACGGTGTCTTCTTAACATTTACTGGCAACCTTAGTTTTCTGCTACCTGCAGCCACCATGTTTCTTGTTGCCACTTCATGTCATGACCCATGTCAACTTTTCTGACAACAGTTACATGTGGTGCCACAAAAACAGGTATCATTCATGGTTCAGGTCCCTCCACATTACAGGTTTGGACAAATCTGTTCTTTGTTCCAAAATAATGACCTAGGATGATGATAACTTTAGGACAGGCAAGTGTGGTTTCAAGTATAGATTCAAGTTTTGCTTAAATTATGCAACAGGTTTCCAAAGTTCCCAACTACCACATGTGAAAATAGATGCATTGATTTCCTTGCCTGTTTCTCTTGTGCTCTTTTTCTAAATTGTACAGCCTTGGACAGTGAAAAAATGTCCTATTTCACTCCTGAGGATGATGTTCAGTTGCATATAGTGGCTGCTAGGTGCCCAACATGAGGTGAGAGTTCCTATAATACAGTCCCAAATCCCTTGTCCCTCACCAAACGCAGATGGGATATGGCTTTACTTCTTTTTCATCACTTACAACTGGGGACACTGAGGACATTTCTAAAGTAACAGGAATCCTCTCAAGTGTCTATCCTGCCCTGACTTAGACCTTTATGTATCCTGGACAAGGGGAGGTAGGGCCCGATGCCTCAGCCTGAGCTGTGACTCTGCACATCTTTACAGCAGTAGCTGCACAGTGTGAAGCAGGGTCTTGCCTTCTATGGAAGGAATCCTTCCACCAACAGCTCAGACCCGGGTTATTCTATGCTTGCTGTTCCTATTACCTAGTTTGTGTCTGTTCTGTCAAGCTGTTAAATAACTTGATTTTTTTTCTGCTGCTTCCTGAATCTGAACTGCAGCTGAGCTAGACAGAGACCATTTCAGTGGAACGCACAGGGCATAGAGGTATCCATCTAATTGACAACACAGCAGAAGGGGCAGCTAGAATGGGAAACTCCTTATTCCCTCCCATTGGAAGCGAGATATTACAAATTCTGATATTATTTTCATGTATAAAGTCTGCAACATCAATAGAGGGTACAATAACCTCATTCTTTGGGGCTAGGATGGGTACCCGTGCATACACACCAACACTTAAGGAGCAAAGTGTGGCTGAAGCTATCCTTGAGACACACTTCACCCTTTAAAAAGGATAAAGTTCCTTCCTTTTGAAAGGAGTTACCTGGCTGCACAAACACTGTTGTAGTTGCTGTAAAATTGTCAAGGATATTTCAATGGGTGTGGAAGTCAGATCTGAAGGCCAGTTGTGGGGACTTAGGCTCTTATGCAACTTCATTGCTTCTGAAAATGTTATGTATTTTTGTACATTTTTACTCCCCAAGAAGAATTTTCTCTGTGGTGCTCTCATAACCTTCTGTCAAGGCACATTTTACAGCATAGTTTAGAAAATCCCAAAGGTTATAATTTAGAAAATCTTGCATTTTTGTATTGTTTAAACAATTTTTTCTTACCCCTTTTCTTCTTGCATCTTTAAATTTTCTGCATATTTAAAAGCCTCTTTGGCCCCTCAATATGCAAACTCAAATTTTAAAAGAAAAAAGAATAAAGCAAGGCTTTCCTCCATTTGCAGGCAATTTTCCTCTAGTGTTTCTGCAGGAAAATAAAGCATTTGAACATAGTGGCTTACAATTCCATGCTCAATGTAAAGGCACTATCAGTGCAGTGTATACAAAGTGATAGTGTAGTGTCTGTTCCCTGAGGAAGAGTAGATAAAGTAATCTACCAACACAAATGGACTTCAAACAGTAGTTTTCAGCTAACAAAAACAAACACCATGTCCCAGATTTAAAAAAAAAAAAGAAAAAGAAAAGTAAAAAAAATTCTTTACACTTCTCAGCTTTCCCCCAGGAATATTCTTCCTTCCTCTGACTTCCATGTTGTCATGGAGAGTGATGTGTTAAGGTCTGTGAAACTGGCAGGCTGCTTACTTTCAATGTTTTAATTCACAACTAATGTCCACTAAGCAAAAGCAGGCCTTGTTACTGCTGCAAAAACAATAACTTTATAGTGCAGAACTGGCTGCAGAGTAGGAAATGTAGGCATCTTTCCCCCATCTTTTCCATACTTGCTCAGGTGCTTGAATTAAGTATTTCCCTGAAGAAAGGCTTTCTGGTTTAAACTTGTGAGTGCTGTGGATTCCTCAGGCAGGGTTTCTTCCACATTGATTCAGGATGAAATTACTGAAGGAGACAACCTTTAAAATTTGTGTTTGTATTTGACACCTTACAAAAGTCAGTTGTTTGGAAGAGTTTGATTTGTCAATTGCTACCAATTCACAATTACAAGGGAACAGCAACTTTCAAGGAACAACCAGAAGACTATTTGAGGAAAAAGATCCGAAAATAGTTGCAAAATTGAAGAGTTAAGTCAACACCAGAAAGCTGAGGAATAATTTAGCTGGAAATAAAATGGCAGGCAAGGTATGGGAGAGAGAATAGCAGAAATTAGCAAAACCAAGAAAGACCCCTGTGGCTACAGTTCTTTCCTTAAATATTGCTTCATTTTAAAAGAGGTTGCTAAAAGGAAGGTTTCCAACATAACTACCTTTACTATAAGATAAATGTTTGATATATTCTCAAATTTTATTACCTTCTTTCTTATAATATGCTTATCTCATTTTCATCCTGGATTTTGTGGAGGTGAGAGTGTCTTAAAATGCAAAATTTTATGAAAACCAATGAAAAGCGTGTTTGTTATCACATGAGTTAAAAGCAGAGTTAACCACTTAAAATTAAATAATCATATGATTATAGAACTAAAACCATAAAGAATATCTCTGTATTGAGAACTACAGAGTATCTTATTTGAATCTATTTCTGACAGTGCTGACCCTGTATACATGTAGAGGCAGCATTAGCTGTTGATATAGATGCCTTCGGTCCTCAGTGTAAATGCATGGAGTTTATAATCCATCTTTTCATTTTTTAAGGCAATACTGAAAACAGCTTAGTTGTAAATCTGTGGGATCAAGTCTAATATCCCAGCTCTTTACTGATGTTATCAAAGAGTTTGTAAAAATTTGGCTAAATACTTTGGTAAAAATGTTGTCTTCTTCCTTTCCCCTAATATACTCGGGGCTTTTGATAAATGAAGGTAATGTAATTCACACTGGGCACATTACAGAAATCTGGAAAAAATGGAATTATTTTGAACAACAAGGTAAAAATCACCTATTTCAATAAGGGTATTTGAATTTCAAAACAATGGCAATCTCATGTCTTCTGCAAACAATGTAAGGGGACAGAAAGGCACATTTTACACCTGATTTACTGAGTATATCCCCATTGTTTACTAATGTAAGATTTTCTTCCTAGCCTCACTAGAGAGTACTGATTACTTTTTTCCTGTTCTTATGCAAATTCTCTTCATGGTTGTTGCATTTTTGCAATATTTATTAATGTTCAATGGAAGCCTACTTTGTGTGGGCTTTAGCACATAAATAGTTATGCTTAGTTTTTGAGACTTTTGCATCCTATAACACCATGCCACTTAAGCCACCACTACCTCATTTTTATTTCTCCTGCTGTTCATGATTCTCTGTCACTTAGGTCTTTGAAATGGGCAGGGAATGAATCTCCAGAAACATTTTCTCTGACGGTACTGCACTGATCATAGAATAAAATGGCACTCTGAACTGTGAATGGATTGTTTTCATTCCTTAGTTTCATTTCAATCCGAGAGAAATTCCCTCTATTTCTGTTAACAGGGATTATGTTTCAGTAGGAGGTAATGTATATACATTACTCTTTGTGATCAGTAAGATAATTTTAACTTTCACAGCCTTGATAATAAGTAATCTTTTCTGGCTTTCTAGACTAACTCCTACAGCTTAGAAGGATTTCAGGATAAAAGTATATTCCAGAATCAATGGCTATGAATCCTATAAATAATGAATCCTGAAAACAAGCAAACACATATTTGGATATTTCCTCCACTGGAAAAAATTGAGCTAAATTCCAGTGAGAAACCATTAGGTCAGTAGTTGGTCAACACTGGCCTGAAAAGTTGATAAAATAGAGGTCATAGGAACTTCAAAATCCTGCAGATTAATTTTGACTCTTTGCATAATTTGAAAAGGAAAAAACTACTGTAAAAGCTTTTGACAGCTAGTGTATGCTACTCAACCAGAATAAAATTAATTGGCTTGCAGGAGAAATAATTTGCTGAAATAACAACTAATACATGTCATCAGTGTCAGTGATTGAACCAGACCCACTAAATCATTGCTGGGATCTAGCCACTGTGCATAAGTCAAAGGTGCTAATCAGAGAATTTTCAATTGCTTTTGTATGAACTAAATATTTGAGAGAGCCATCTATCTTGAGTCTTATTTCCTAATGTATATTTTCCTATGTTGCCTTCAAATGTGGAGTAAGAATGACTGAAATATTTTAGTAGTATGTAAAACATATTTTCAAGTCTATAAATCCAGAAGTGCTGACCTATAGTACCTTTATATTAATCCATATGGGTTTGGATTGACCTTTAAGACTACTAAAATGTTTGGTTTATTTGAAGGCGTTTTCTTTCTTTTTTTTTTTTTTCCATGCTAACATGAAAATAAAACTACCTTGAGTCAGGGTCTGACTCTGTTAGGCAGAAGCTACTAATATGCATTTCTTTCTGCAGAAACCCAAGCACTTCTCTGTTCAGTCAATGTGACTGATGGAAGAAAATACTATGAAAACAAATACCAGTCCCTGCCATGTGCAGAGGTAATGTAATGCTGAGGTTGGCACGGCTTTGGAGAGTGGCCAGGCAGCTGCAGCAGAGTTTTGGCAGTGAAATAAACTGGGTAACAAAATACAAAACCAGGGACAGTTACAGAGAATCACGGGACGTCACTGTCACCAAACAAAAATGGGTTAAAAGTACTTACCCTTGTATATTAAATACAAACATTCTGATCATCTCCCACAACAGAGCCTGGTGTGAAGTTGGGAAAAGTGCACATGCATGATTACATTTTCCCTTTGCTGGACATGACCTACTGCTTTTGCAAGAATTGCCAAGACTTGGTTTCTCATATTTCACACCACTCATATTTTGTTCCATTTAAAAAAAACCTCAAAAAACCAAAAACCAACCAACTAAACTATCAAACAAAAAGAAAAAAGGAAAGAAAAAAAACCCACTAAGACTTGCTTATAAAATTTTATTTCTTCCTTCTTTCTTTTCCTTTAAAATGAAACCATGTAATCTGTAGAAAAATATCTCATTCAAATTTGGCCACGTAGTTATACTTTCCTCTGTTCTACATTGATGATTAATAAAATAATATCCTCTATAGAGCCACAAACCATATAGACAAAACTATGTGGATCAACCCTTTTGCCTAGTAACCTTAACAACCTACTTTTAAGCTAATTCACAGATAAATGCTGAGTTACAGCAACTGAATGATGGAACAGCCTCTGCATGTGGGAAGAAGACAAGAACCACGTAGTGCAGAGTCCCACTGCACACACACTCTGATGCAAAATACTTTAAGTATATAAGTCATAGACGCTTTCTGGGAGATGAGAAATATCGCCATTTTGATGCACAAAGTGAAAGAAATGACTGATATTACAGAATTTTCATCCACTCATGGTGAACGGTCTCTAGATTAGAGGTGGGGGAAATGAAAAGATGCGTATATTCAATCTTTGCAGTCTTTGCAGGATAAAGCAAATAAGAAAATCAAAACTCTTTTGTTTATACTTGAGGGTAATTCAATTCCATCTCATTTAGAACATGACAGAAAGATGAAAACTAAAATGAAAACAGCTTTTGAATTAAAGACAATCTTCAAATCAATCAACATTAAAGAAGAAAGGAATTGGAATAATAAGTGAATGACATGCGCTATTGCTTGGAAACTTTTGAAACCTTATCTTTGTAAACAAAAGAAAATCTTCTATATTTGTGTATTGATGGGACTAATTTCATCACTTAAATTCCCTAAAACCATAATACACTGGGTGACTCCAGTCATATTCTGTTCATAAAGCTGTTTGAAATTAACTATAGTCTTTTAATATTTGAATCATCTTTACATATCTAAATGTTCTGTTCTCTTAACAGAGAATATCTATCTGACACAAAATTTGCAAGTAGTTCTGTTTATCTCTTGGTTGATTAACACTAATTATGGAGTGGATTGTAGAAATGTCCTTGCAGTCTTGTGGAAGAGAACATTCAAGATGGACCGAGCCCAGTAATTCATTAGAATTAATTTATGCATGACATCTCAATCTCATAATCCAATTCCTAATAAGAATTTTGGTGTATAAAAGTCCATTTTATGTACTTCCATGTCATTTTGGGGGATTTGGACATTTAATTAAGGAGCTTTAAAAATAAATTACAAGCTACTTTGTTCTCCACTATATTTCCCTAGAGAATGTATTAAATTAGGTGACAATAAGGTGAATTTATATTGCACTTGATTGAATAATTGAGTGAATTAAAATGGAACTAACTGGAAATGCATGAAATGAGTGGTTAGTACTTGATCTTTCCTTTTATGCCACATGTTCAAGTGTATTCAAGTATGTATCTGTGATATGCCCAGTTGCAAGAATATAGATGTAGATGATATAGATATATACATATATATACAAAAACAGTGTTCCTGTAAGAAAGTTCAGGTGAAGACACTCCTGCAACTGAAATATTAGGCTTTATGTCTAGTGGTGGTATTGATGGCATGTTCGGATGTTTTACTGAAAAGGCTTTAATGTCATTTTTTAATTAAAAAGTATCATATTTTATTTTTTCTGCTTGTCCACTCTCATCCTTCGCACTTTCCCCATGCTGCCCACTTTAGCTGACATATTCTCCATTTGCTCATAGAAGTCTCTGTTGCCTTTGTATTTTTCCCTGCACTGCTCCTAAAGCTAGGAATTTCTTGCCCGAAGTAAATATTCTTCCTCTTTCATGTGTCTCTTCCATGGTTCTACCACAAAACAGACAAAAATTAGCTAACTTTAAATGGCTAATTGAGAGTCATTTGGAGCCTGAGGGACTAGTGGAGAAAGACTACTTTCATACATTTAATCAAAACCTGATTAAAATATATATGAATACAAAAAGGTATATACTAACAACCTGTCTTTTTCCTCACTCATTACCTTTTGGTTTATTTCCATAGTTTCTTTGTGAAAGAGGCCGTATTTAATTTCTGTTATAAGTACCTGGTACAACAGACCAGTTCTCATTGGAATTTCTGGGCTTTGCTACAGTGGAAGTGTAAGAAGAGTAAGGCTAAAGTTTTTTCCAGTATTATGCAATCATTTTAGGCTAGCTCTTATTCCAGTAGAAGTCAGCAGAGTAAAATTTGAACTTTTATGAAACAAATCATGAACTCCAATTGATTCTCCTTTTTTAAAAAAAAGAAGTGAAAGAGTCCAAAGAACAATAACTGCCCCCATCCTTGAAGTGATAACAGTGAGAACAGTCAAGTACTTTCTGAATTTTTTCAACTCAAACACCTGAGGATCATGATCTGCCAAGTAAACCTGGCATCTATAATGCCATGCAAACCTAACACAATAGTTAAAAAGAAAAAAAAAAAAACAACCCACCAAAAACCCCCAAGAAATCAAATAACACTGTGGAATATTTTTTTGTACTACACATAACTTCAACTTGTACATCTGTCATTGAGTAGTAGCTATGATGCTTAATAACCATGCTCTGCTCAGGAAATATCCATTATTCATTTCCAGTGTACCTTCTGGCTGATTTAGTGAATCTACCTCCTGTTGGAGAGTTTTCTGCTAGATTGAATCAGCCTTTATGTGGCAGTGCCTCAGTGTCCAGGTTTTTTAGTTTCAGCTTTTTGCCATGCTCTGTGTCTGTAACTCCACTTGACATCAGCCGAAGTCTTGGGAATTTCCAGCAGGAAATGCTGCCCCCAGTAAGATCAGGCCCACTCTTGTTGTCTGCAGTTGATGTTTTATTTTGAACACCACGCATTCCTCCCTGCATATATCTGAGAGCATTTCAGTTTTGTGATTAAGGCGGGTATTAGATGACCTTTACTCTTCTTTCCCTTGCTTTCCTCTTAAGAGTTAAATGAAAGCCTTCCGTTCCTCTACAGGGTACTTAGAACTAAGGCTCTATGGCGCTAGCAGCAGGTTGGTTTCATTACATTGATAGGATACATGTGCTGTTTTTTATCTCTAGCATTTTCTCAGTAATTCAGCACTTTAAAGTCTCAGCTGTCTACCGATCTGCAGACAATTGTTTGGTGTAATACTATCCGGAAAAAGCTGATAAAACACAGATGTGACTAGGTCTCTGAAATTTGTGGTTTGCTAAGTGGTTTTTTTCTTTTTTTTTTTNTTTTTTTTTTTAAGGACATTCTTGCCCATGGCAAGTTAGCTTCCCTACCAGGCATGAAGGCAGAGTTTTATTAAAATGTATCAACAAGGAGGAAATTGCTAAAATTTAGGAAAGTTAGTTGAAATATAAAGCAGAACAATTATAACTATTTTCCCTATTTTTCATCATAACCTATGGCAACCATTTCTTCGTATTTTGCCCAATGCATATCCAAAATAGTTTTCTTTTTGAAAAGCCTCCCGCTAAAGTGTGGATTTCTGGCAATCCTATACAGATCTGTGTAAAGAAAAATGGGTTTTAGGCTTTTTTAGGCATTAAGAGCCAACATCTTGATTTTTCAAAGTGGCTGAGATTTTACAGTCACAGTAAGACTGGTCTAGATAAAAGATTTGATTGTGCTGGAACAAGATTGGAAGCAATCTAGTTAGATGGCAGGATGTTACCATCTCTTAGTGGTTAACGTTTAGACAAGGACAAATTATTTTAACCATAGCATCAGCTGAACACAATTTTTCCTGGCTTCCATTGACCTCTAACTTGTGACTGGCCTCCCGTCCTCTCACTCAGCTATCAAAATTTCATTCAAACACAGCCACATTTTGTAGTGTAGGCAATCCTTTCTGACAGGATAAGAATGGTTGCATGTGCTCAGTTCTTTTACAAACTGGCCCACATCATCTTAGGCATTCTGCATGAGGGTATTGCTTAGACAGTTCATGTATTGTAGATGTTTCTGAGCATGGTAGGCTTCCACTGATTGTCTGAGTTATCATTTTAACTCTGGTGGTTAGTTTACGTTTTTTTAAAAAAAATATACACCTGGACTAGTACACCTTTGAATGTGAATGCAGTTTGCTGGCACTGTGGTACTTTGTTTACTCACACAGGAGTTATCACTAAGATTTTAAGTAGTACAGCCTTTTCCCTCCTCCCAAAGGCACTCAGTGTTGTAGTAATCAGTTTTATTTAGAATTTATTTATTTTTACTTACTTTCCCTAGGTTTCAAAGTAAAATGAGAATTTGTGGAGATTAAATAAATGAACATGTCTGAAAGAAACCAGACTACGCTGTAATATTTCCTACTTGGTTGTAGAATGTGGGGGAGGGAGAGAAAATTGCAAAAGGCTGCTGATTGACATCTGTGTGTCTGTATGATAACTACACACAGCTTTAGTGATTTATGTGCTAGACAGGTTTTCCATTCCGATTCAAATGAAAGGCCATCTTGCAATTAAAGGCTCAGTTTGCAGTTCCTGATTTCTGAAGGAAGAGGGCGTTTCTATTTATTCCAGAAACATTTAGTGGTTACATGCATGGCTGGCAGCAATTTCCCACAATGTGTAAATTAGTCAATCCCAAAGTCAGTAAACTTTTGCTTTGAAGTGGACATTAATGAAGTGCACCATTAGAGCCTAATGATTGTTCACATTTGTATTTTAGGGGCCCCTCTTGCTTTTGATGTCTTAGTGCCTTGGTTCCTTGACTTTAGTTATCTTAGTGCCAGGACTGCTAAACTCCTAAGAGAACTCAAAAAAAATTTAATGAAAAAAGTTAGTACTAGCCTGACTGATGTTGGCACTTCAAAGCTGGAACAGACTAAATTGCTGTAGACTGCTTAATTCAAAAGTGCTCCCTTGTGGATGACAGTGCATGGTGACAAAGTTCAATTGGCAACAGGAGACAGGCAAGATCAAAGACCCTCTATTGTAATAGTTTTGTTCCATGAAGAATTGCTTATTGTCAGTAGTTTTTCAAGCCTTTACTGGCTCCAGCTTCATATCAAGATTCCCTGGTTCAGAACCAGCTTAAATAAATAATTGTAATTACATCCTTCTGATAATGCATTGCAGTTCTAAATGCTGGATGTTGTGTCTCACCAAGGTCCAAAAAAGAAAAGTGGGTGTTAGGAACCAGGGCTTGGGGGAGAACCTCCTTTTTTGTAACCTTCTTTGTTCAGAAGCATCCAAAATACAAAGTACTGCGGACAGTTAATGCCATGTTAGCAGCAATTGAGACTTGCTCCAGACAAAGCCACATGGCCCTTCTACCACAGCAGTGATGCTGCAGTTTCTAGTTTGCATTGCCTGCCAGTCTGATTTAACATTTAGTTTAAGATTGAACTGGCTATAATCCTGTAAACTGTGCTTGCTCTCTCTGGCTAAGGCACAAGTTTGAATGAACTTTTAAGAAATGGTGAACTCCATCCTAACAATGGTAAGGCTACAGAAATCTCAGAAATATTCATCCTTCACAGCATACTGCAACTGTTTTCCTCTCCTGACACATGCCCTTCTGAAAAATATGACTTTTTTTCCCCCAATCAGAAGCAGAAAAAGACACCCTGTCTCAAGTTAGCAAGTTACACCGGAAATTCAGTTTATTTTCAGTATTTTTGCTATTGTGTTGTTTTGGGTTTTTTTCCCAATAGTATTCACCATCTGTAAGGAACTGCTGAAAGACAAGAAAAGCACCATCCCTCAGTAACAATATTAGGCGATGTTGTCTCATAAAATGTACATGGTATTGTCAGAATTGCTTGTCTTGAACTAATTACAGAAACATGTTTGATGACAATTAAGGAAGCCACTGTGTGATCATTTTCATGCATCATATTAACAGAAGTTACTTTTATTTTTTAATAATCACAAATGACATTTTCGCACTGAAAAATTCATCATATTTTGCATAGATGAGCAAGTAGAAAGGAGGGATGAGCAAGTGCACTTAGAAAGGAGGCAGCAAAAAAATGCATTGCATTCAAATCACATCTGCAATGGATTTGGATCTGTTCATCTGATTTTATTGATAATTTTAATTTAAAGAAGCTAAAAGATAACATACTAGTTTCAATCCTTCTTTAAAACTCATTTATGAAAAGCATCAGAAGTGTGGTTGGGTTATGTATTTTTTCTTTTTTTCCTTTTTTAGCAAGATCTGAAAAAATATTTTAAACAGGATTAGAAATGTACTATGCCTATGCAATTTAGCTCTAGCGACTTCACGGTTGTAAATTATGATGGAACACATCATTAGCTGCAGACTTGTATGTTCTCCCTTAATCATGCTGAAGTACACATAAGCCCCAGCTGAGCAATTATGAATAATTAAATCAATTAGAGACAGTCTAACACCAGGTCTTGTGGCTAAACTGGTGTCAGCATCCATAATATTTTAACAGTAAATGCAAATGTGTGCATTTGGGTGGAGGGAAGGAGGTGGACAAAGGCTTATACAAATGCCAAAGCATGTTGCTTAGTGATGGCTTTACAATAATATCATGAAGATTATAAGCCGCCTTCCCAAGGAAAACAATGGTAATGAAATTCCAATAAAATATTTTTGTACAAGATTTAAAGATTAGTGATGAGTTCATTAAAAAAGGATAAAGAGCAAGACCTAAAAAGTATACTGAATAAATTAGGACTTTACATTCACCCAAAACAAATACTTTCCTTCATCAAATGTGCCCAGCCTCCTTTCTTTTGACACGTTATTTTTCTGTAACCTGGTGCTAAGAGCAAATAAACAAACCAATATGACTTCCTTAGAACTCCGTCAGTAAAAAAATGACATATTTTCTCTACATTTTGTAGAGAAAACTCTGAAGAATGTATGGAGATTTTGCACAGTGCAGTGCCAGCATTGTTACCTTGTAGAGCAAGCCAGATGTGTCTGCTAACACAAAGACAGGTTTTAGACCTCTTTGCACTCTTTCCAGGACACGGATGTGAGAGTCCCTTTATTCTGTGGCCAGAAGGTGCCAACACTCTGCTGTGCAGTGCTCTGCTCCTCTGTGCCAGCTGCCAGACGTGGCCCTTGCTCTGCCACTGCGGCTGCAGCAGGAGTTGGGCGCTTCTCCTGCTGCCTCGCTCCTCCCAGGGAGAAGGAGAGAACAATTTTGCCTCTCCCACCTTGCCTTCTCACTCAGATAAATGGCATATTTCCCCGTTCTCCAGATTAACTACAGACTAATGAATCGACTCAGAATTAGCATCTCTTTAGAAGGCTGGTCTCCTAAGTATGTGTTTGACTTTAAGGACGCATTTCTGTTCTCTTCACTGAGGCCTAAAGTGGCTCCTTACAGACAATTAAATGCTCTCCTGACCTAGAGCCCAGTTCTGTGCAACAGTCACAAGGATTTATGTTCAAGGCTGTTTCCTCACCCAACCACAGAAGCCAATAAACATTGAAATGAATAATCACTTGATTTTTTTCCTACAAACCTATTAATTTTAGCAACAAAATTACTTGAAAGTAGTATTTACTATGACTGGTAACCGAGAGATTGTACAAGGAGTGATTCTGCTGTTATTATTTGAGAACATCAAGACTTACTGTAATCTCCATCACACTTTTTGGTTCATTTATCTCCATAAATGAACAAAACGTACTGCTTTGAGAAGGCTCAGGGTACCTTGAAACACTTGCCAGTTGTTATGATGGGAGACAATATAATAAGAAAGTGTCTAATGATTACAGACATAAGGAAAGACAAGCAGAACTAAAAATATTTAATATATATTCTATTTAAGACTTGTTGAACATATGAATGGCATAGATACACCCAGTTTGTGCATCCCACATGAGTATGTTACAAATGCAATTATTAAAGCCTATGCAGCATTCCATGAGGGACAAGAAATAGGATCTATTTCCAGAACATCAGCCCACTGTTCCATCTACCAGGCAGTTCTACCTCCTTCTCCCTGATCTTTACTGAGTAATTCTCATATTTTGTGGTGTCCTTTGTAAGAAACAGAGCCTCACACAGGTACCAACTAACTCAGAAGATCATGATAGACAAGGAAAACTTTGTCTTTTCTTACTTGTGGATAACAGGTCAGTTGCTCTGTAAAAAGAAACAAAATCTTGGACACTTTCACTTTTGAGTAGGATTTTTTTAATTTACTACACAAAAAAATATGCATAATTATGTCCCAATCTCACTACAAGATATGTCAAGAAAACATCTAATGCGGAAATTAAAATATGAATTGCATGACAAGAAAAAAAACCTCCAAGTCTTTTAGAGGTGGCATTTATTTCTCTAGATGTGACATTTTGAGGTTGCTCATATGGTTTATTGATCACTGTTTATAGTGAAATAACTCCCCATGTGAACCCTCTTGTGGAATAAGGGGTTTCTTTTTAGAATGGTGACTCTTATTTGGAAAAGTAGGGATTGTTCCAGGATTAAATCACTTTTCTTCAAGAACAGACTATCCCTGAGTGGCCATTCTACCATAACTATTTCAGTGGTTTTCCTCTGTAGACAGGCCTGGTGAAGTTCAGGGGACTGGAGAGGTTCCAGAGCAAAAACTAAGACTGGGACTGTCTGAAAATGAGGCTGCAGCTACAATGGTATGGGGCTTTTCAGAAAAGAGTCCTTGCCAAATTTCTTCCTCTGCCTCTTCACGCTATGGGAACTAATTAGCCTCAGCAGCCTGAACTCATACCCTCTCCTGAGGACCAGCACAAGCTGCTGCAGGGGCTTAGTGCCACTCCCAGGGGAGTGGTAGCACTCTATACTGGCTGCTTTTGCAGGAGTGCAGATGAGAGGAAAGTGTGATTCAGGAGGGCATAAAGCCCTGCCAAAGAGTAGGACTGCTTAAATATTTGAGTGATTATGCTGCTTCAGTCTGACCACAAGGCGATGCAGAGGTGCCAGAGATGGATCTGTGACAGCTAACCTGAGCACGGCAACGTCTGTTGAGCATTGTGGGCTGATACCTGGACTGTTTCTGCATAAGCCAGCTCAGACAGGAAAACAATCTTACCTAATTTGCCAGGCACTTTGCTAAAGAGCATAATCCTTGTAGGTGAGCTGGCTGGTAGCACTCACAGAATCTTTCCACTGCTCTCCCTACCTATGTGATGTAGATATATTTTGTGTGAATCGACTGGCAAAAAATTGCATGACAAGCACTTGAATTTGAGGATCTTACATACATAATCCTAGTCATTCAAATAATTGGACATGAAATTCTTCCCTGGGACTGGTTTGATGAGGAAGGATTACTTTTTGAAGGACTGGCAGATCGATTTTCTATAAAAGAGAGAAGAGATGTAACTTCTGTGGTTAGTGGTCACTGCAGAATCAGACCCAGTTTGCAATTTGCCATTTCCTTTCTATATACATATATGCAATAAAAAAACATACTAGCTTGAATAAGCACTTCAAATACCAGTTTATTTTTATACTGATCTTGATTAAAGGCAAAACATTAGAATAGAATAGAATAGAATAGAATAGAATAGAANAATAGAATAGAATAGAATAGAATATCTTTTAAAAATCTAGTAAGCATTCAGTTTTTGCCTGAAATGCAGTACTTGTTGCACCACAAAATAGTTTGTGAGATCCATCAAAATTGCTGCTTCTATCAACCAATTTAAGTTATGTATGGTGATGTATCTGAAAAGTCTTTGATAAAGATTTTAGCCTGTGGTAAAGTCTGTTGGCAAAATTGCCAGTAACTGAAGGAGCCAGGGTATTACAGCATTGTTTTTGCCAGAATTGTGAATTTATTAACATATCTTTAAAAACATATTTTTAGGTTAGCAAATTATTAAAATATTAGACTATAATTTCATCTTTGCTAATAATTCATATTGAAGGGATATAAATCCTAGAAGAAAAAGATTTAAATGGCCCAGCTACAGGAAAAAGAATTCTTCCTAGTTTTGGTTTTCTAAATTGTCTTTAGGGAAAAGATGATACTGGAAAAAAAGCTCTTATGTTAAGCTGTCGTTATGACTCCTCTTGTTGTTCTTTCTGGTGACTCCATATTCAAGGTGAACTGATTTTCTGAAAACAGAAGGGGTTTTTCTTCCTGAGCAAAAACAAAGCAAATTCAAAAACCGAGCACAAACTGAAAGCAAATTCAATCATGTCTGGATTTTTAATTTTTTTCCATTTTGTTTTTCCTCAAAACATTTTCTTCCAAATGCATTGTCTTCTTTAATGTTTCGGCAATCTGAGTAACTATTGGTCTGGCGTGCCTTTGTTTATGCATGTGGAACAAAGTTTCCTTAAATACAAAATCAAGCCCTAAATATACTGAATTCTCTGGAATTCTATTTATGAGCTGTGTCTTGCCTTTAATAAGAGTAGATGAGTGAGTGCATCTGTAACCGAAGTCACAGTAAAGTGTTATCTCTTGAGGAATTATTCTCTCTTCCTTTTTCTCCTTAGTTCTTGGAGAAAATAAATTATATTTCCTTACTGTTCAGTGCAGCATATTTCCTTTCTCTCCTTCAAGTGCACTGAAGTGTTGGTGAGGCAACATACATTTTTGTTTTCTCCTTGACTACATATTCCTCAGTCAGGAAATAAGGGATTTTGTCCAATGAACTGGAGTCTGCCTCATGATGACACGTAGATCAAAATTGGAGCTAGTTGTTTTACACTTCTGGCAACAGTTTTCATAGGAGAAACTATTTTCCTTCAAAATGTAAGGCAAAATCTGTTGATGACCTCAAATTTCATATTTAATGTAAAGCATGCAGGTTTGAGTACCTTTTGATGGTTGGTGGCTTCTCTAAATCATATACTAAAATCTTTTAAGGATTAACCCTCTCCTACTTTGCCTTGCAAACTGCTAATTAATTTGCTTACAGTTGGACAAACTTCAGAGTATGTCATTGATCCTACTTTGCAATGTTCTTTGGAGTCAGCTGTCGAGTGGAGATATGCAGCCATTCCATCCAAGATAAAACACTGCATCAGAGAATGAAACAGGATATCTTAAATTTATTTTGTTTCTCTTTTCTGGGGAGGGGCTTATCTTAATCAGTTTTCTTATTGAAAGTCAGAATGAATCTGAAATCGTTCTTGTTGCTCATCACTAAGTATATCCAGAGTGTGAAGTGCTGTGTGGAGGCATGAGATTAATGAATTACTGTGTTTATTCGGGCACTTTTAACAGTCAACTATAGAATCAGGTTCAGAAATATTGTGTTCAAAAGAAAATCAGACTATGGTCTTTAGCATGAAAGCTGTGTCCCCCCTCCACAAAGTGACTTCCCAGAGGCTGCTGGGTGTCCATGACACATCTCTGACCAACAGAGCACTGTAGAGGTACCTGCAGCAGAAATGTCTTTTCTTGTTTCTAAATGGTTTTCTGTTTAGAGAAAGGAGGTATCTACTACAAGAAGCTCCAGGAATTAAAAAAACCCAAAACAATCAAAACAAAGACAATGAAACAAAACCAGGAAAGGAGTTTTCAGGTGAGAGTGTAGGAACTTTTAACAAAGAAATATGAACAAGAAAAAATTTAGGACTCCTGGCTATCACTGTAAACTTGTTTGCTCAATTTCTTAATTATATGCAAAGTAATGATAAGAATCAGATGGTATCTTTATTTTAAAGTGACATTTCAATTTTTTACAGACATTATTAATGTAGCATGATTAGCTGGCCAGGAGGGAAAAATTGAGGATAAATTGTATGGTTATCAACTGCAGGTTTATTGGTCTGAGACTTCCACCACAGGGAGTGGCTGCTGTATGGAATTGATAAACGTAGAGATTTATAAGGTCAAGTTTTACGAGTCTACAGATTCCTTGTGGTGTATTACCACATCCTTATTACAAGCCCCTGCTGCTGTCCAGCTAAGCCACCAGAGGTAATATATTACACTTGCTTGTCTGTTCTTCAGGATTTTTTTCCGAATGAAAAGAGGAACAGGTCAAAAAAAAAAAATACAGCTTTCTGGGGTTGTATTTGCAGCTTGCTTTGGCAGATGTAAGAGCAGACTGTCAGGAACTGGGGAGTCACGCTTAAAAATGTGTGAAATAGTGATTGTGACATTGGGAGAAACATAAAGTTATATTCTCATGGGGGTAATGATCTTGCTTTCAGAAAGATAAAGAACAGTTGCATTTAATAGTGACATCTTTAGCATAAACAGACTCAGCGGCTCGAGTACAGTAAGATGAGTAAGCATAAGGCTCCCACTCAGCAGCTGATGTCTTGCTAAATGGTTATTTATTATAATTAGCTAATTTGGGAAAAGATGAAAAGTCACAAGTTACTTGATTAGTCTAAGGTGTTCGTGTATTGGATAAACTTTTACATGATCTGAGAAAGCTATTTGTGAGACCATCTATTAATAGGATTGTTAGCTGTCCATGCTATAACACCACATATAAAACATTCTCTCTGTGCTTTTATTCTGTTTTTTTCACAAGGGTTTCCTCTCTATCATATCAACAAGAGCTATTGCATTGCTGTTGATGATATTAATTGAAACACACTGATCTCACAGCCAATTAATGAAAATACTAAAAATACTACTGTTTGTTTTTTTCCCAATTCTATGATATGTCACAAGAAGGGACATGCTTAAGATGCCCTATGCAAGTACTTTGACAATTATTAAACTCAAACTGACAGCATCATGCTTTAGATGGCAAAACTGATTCCATTATATTCATTCTGCCTATTCCTGTAATTCAAAATTGCTTTTATTATGAAGCCACAAACTTTATAGTCATTCAGGATGAATGTAATTTGTGTTATTTCAGTTGCACTGAGTTCCCATAGAAGGGACAGCTCGATGCAATGATAGTGTAAATCCATCTTGATTCACACAATATGTCATCAGGCCAATTGATCCATTCTTAGAAGACACAGGAGTGGAACGACACCTCTGAAAGTTACTTTGCCATGTTCTTAGTGGGTTTTTCATGTGTAACACCATTGACAGTCATTTCTCTTAACAAGCTATGTTCTGTCCCTAAAATCTGATGCAAAGTTGTAAAAGACATAAAGCCTAACCAGAAAACAATTAAACTTTCTAAGTATTCATCATATAACTATCTTATTATGTAGTTGTGAGCATCCTTCATTGTGTTCCACCTTGCATACAATTAACAGCATTGTAGATTGGCTGTATCCCTGACCTTAACCTTTAATTGATTGCAGAAGTAATTTATTGCCTGAAATAATACAAATTACCAGAAAAATAACTTTTATGGCCAAATTCCTGTCCATGTAACCAGCCTCAGACATAAACCTCAGACAGAAATCCTTGATGGTGATAGTGAAAAAAGGAAAAGCAGACTAACATTAGCATCATCAGAGTTACAGCACAGAGACTGTAAGAAATAACATTATGATATAGTTCCAGTATTTAGGCAGTTATGATTATCCAATGCTCATTTACAGTACAATTTAGCATGGTTTTCATCCAATGGACAAAAAGTGGTTTCAAAACAAGACATTGTTTACCAGGAGTTGATGATAGTAAAAAACTTTGCATCAGTCAAAATCAGCTACTTTACCATACAAAATTATTCAAAATATCAAAAGGTAAACATTGAAAGAGCAATGAATTATCAATGCTTTCAGGATCCTTCTAAGAATGCCTCTTAAAAGCCATCTATTTTGAATCTAGCTCAACAAATAATCTTATATGTGTACTGTCCATGTCTACATTCTGCCCTCTTCCAGCAAAAAAAAAAAAAACAAAACAAAGGAGTAAATGAATGATTTTTTTTTTTCTATGTGTTGCAACTTATTCACAGATTTTAAACTGAAAGAAATTAGATCATCCAGCCCAACACTGACCTGGTTCTAGTTCTAGTCCTCTTGACATACAAAATCTTGCTTCAGAATTTAGGGGAAGGAATGAGTGCAGGGCCTGTGAATGTAACTATGCTTATTGACATAATTGGCATTTGGTACCATGGTTTAGCTGACAGGGTTGTGTTCAAAGGTTGGACTTGATGATCCTGCAGGTCTTTTCTGACCTTACAGATTCTCTGTTTCTATATATATAAAAAAGCTATAGGTTTGCCCAAATGGTAAAGGAGACATAACTGCATAAAAATCACACGGTCAGAAATTGTGTCTTAGTGACTGGCAAAGCAAAATGACTTCAAAGGAATTTCATTTGATGTCAGGTCTATTTGCTGAGGATGTTGGAGAAAATGGCACAGAAAAACATTGCTAGGGAGAGAATTTTATTTTTTAAGGAAGAAGAATCTCTTGAAATGCTAAAGTCAGTAAAACATAATGGGAAGGTGTTGATAGCAAAAGAGAAAACAAGGAAATAAACATGAAATATTGGATGTAAACAAAATAAGATGGTTGAGAAAAAGGGATGTGACAAGAAGGAGGAATGATTCGACTTACCCAGCTACTTTATAAAGTAAATACTTGTACTGGTAATAGTAAACTTCTCTGTCTCTGTTTTTGCCCTACCTCTGGGTATGAGAGTTTGGTGAAATGATGGTGTTCTGTGGCTGCTGAGACAGTTGTTGAGTGACACACAGGCTTGGAGATGAGATGAAGTTCTTCAGAGGAAAGCCTGATAGATCTCTGCTGCCTTATGCTGATAGAGATGATAGAAAATTCTCCTGTGAAAATAATACCCGTCATGTTGGTGTCTTTGGATTTAAGTAACAAGAATTTAAAACATCATATATAGTTGTTTTAAGGCATTTATGTAAAATGGGTAATAATTAATAGAAAAAAAGTGAGAAAGATTACAGAGCAGGAAAAGAGATTCCAACAGATGAAACAATGCAACTGAAGAATGAAAGAAAAAGAAGGTAGAAACTAATACTGAAAACAAGAAAAAGAGGGGAAAAAAATTTCCTCCACTTGATTTCTGTCCTTGTTCTTTCAGTATTTCTGCTCTTTTCTATTTCTCTTCTCTTCCTCTTTTTTAACTCTCTTTCCTCACACGCGGAAATCCCTCTCAGTTTGGAACTGAGTGGGATTTATGTTAAAAATGAAATGTTCTTCTACCCTCACACTCAGAACACACATTAAAAAAAGATCTCTGTATAGCAGAGAGGAGAATGGAGGACCACTCTTTATGTAATACAATATTGGTTCAATAGTGAAAAAGAAAAATTCTCTAAGACTGTTTAATATGTGTTTCCTGACCCATGGGACTTGTCAAATCCTCAAGCAGTTCCACTTTATTAAGAAGTAGTTAGAGCAACTGGAAAGTGCTTTGACCTGTTGGCACATCCTGAAGAGCCTCAGAGATTCTTTTATACTTAAACTCAGCATTGAAACAACATTAAACCATTGAAATTTCTAGCTCTTTTTTGTTTTCCATTATCTTCTCCAAGCCTTAAGAGAAAAATCAATGTTTTATTTGTTCCTATAGCTGTTGACAGCTTTACGCATTATTGCATATTTTAGCCTGCTCATTGAGCTCAAACTAGGTCAATATCAACTTTAAAAAAAGGTTGTGTCTATTTTCTGAACTTCAAGATTTACAGTAAAGTCATGAAATAAAGCAGTGATAAATCTGATGCAAAAAGAGAAGACAAATCCTAAATATAAATGCAAATGAAATGCAGAACTCCTATTCATAGAGCTACCAGTATCTTATTTCATTTTTTGAACTCCTAAAGCCAGGAGAGGTGAATTGATCCCTGGATACTAAAACCACAAGGAAGGTCTAAATCTTTGCCCTCTTACTTGGAATGGCGGCTCAATCATTTCTACTGCATAGTGATATATGATGTTGGGATCATAAAAGAGACAGACAAAAAGACATGTCATAGTCACGGTTGCTGTAATATCCAACTTAGCCCTCTTTACATTGTAAAGAGAGAGGAAACGTCCACAGAAATGGTGGGTTTGTTTTGGACAGATGCATTCAGCAGAGCAGCATTACTTTCAATACCCTCCTAGGTGCAGTGGAGTGCATCTACTGCAGAAACATTGGCAGCTAAGAACAGGTCTACTGCTGTTATCCAAGGAACTAGGAGCTTGATCCAAAGTTGGGTGGATCAGAGAAAAGCCTGCATGGGTTTCAGTGAGTTTTGGACCAGATCCCATTTTGTAATTCCTCTTCTCTTCCACAAGGTTTTACACTAATGCACTTCCATTGACTTCAAGTGAAAATACTACTGATTATAACTGCAGCCACCCAATTCTGCAGCACTTCTGCTCTTCTTGGCTGTCCTTATACCTTATACCTGATAATAAAACTAGAAGGCACATAATGATTTTGAATTCAGTGAAAGGTACTGTCTAGCAGAACTCTCTGCTGAAACCAGTGATCTGCCCATTACTTCTCCACATCATGGTCATAATTCTGTTTGTTAGTAATCAAGAGCTATTTGATTTTGAGATTTAAATGTTAGGTACTTAATCATGATGATAATAGAATCAATGGAAATAGATGAGCATTTGCAGCAGGTAAGTCACCCTAACTATTTTAGTAAGGAATCATTCATTTTCTAGAGTTCTCCTTTTTATTAAATAGATGGGAAACTTAATTAAATTGCCCACCTGATTCTTAGATAGGTACCAAGTCAGAGGAAACAAGCTGAAATGTTAATGTCTTTAAATGTTAGTGTCTTTTTCTTATGAATTCACTAGACATAACACTGCCTTCAGTTCTTTTGCAAGGAACAAATGTGACGTGATTGTACCATAATAACAGAGCAGCCCAAATGAGGTAGATTTGGCTCTTTCTTCTGGGCAACTAAAAGCTATTTGGGAATGCTAGACAGGAAATCCTTAGCCACACTCTGCACCTTGTAAGTTTTAATTAAGAAAAACAAAGTGAAAAGCAGACTTTATTGCATGCAAAAGTAAACATTTATGTTTGCATGATACTGTAAATCTCTAGACTTGTATTGTACTCTGCGCCTTGAAAGAAAAATTATCAATTGCACTTAGAAAGCAATATTTCTATTTTTTACTTACTGAATCTTTTCCTCCCCTAGCCAGTCAAAGCCCTGCTATCTTCATGACTTAGGGGACTAGCGTGATATGACAGACAGTCTGGCTTTAAGGGTCTCATAAATTCTTTTGTTTCTCATCATCTCATCCCTTCTCACTCAAAGACTACTTCTGATGTTCCAAGTTCAGACTCATGTTTTTATAAGGACCACTGATCAAAGATACTTCACGTGTGAAAAACATGAAAAATAATCACAAATAAGAATCAAAAACCATTTTTTAAAATGGAGAATAATTATGCAACAATCATTTGTGTACTTGATTCTCTTTCTTCACAGGTCTTCCCTCCTGACTTTTGACAAGGTCTGTCATTAGATGTGGGAAGAGTGCAACTATGTATGGACAGTTACATGCAGGAACTATGTCCTCATTATTTTCCTGAACACCTAACATTTTAAATGCTTCCCTTCTACTAGACCCTCTAGGGATCTTAGGATCTAGGTGACTGAATCCTGGTTTGTGTGTCATCTGGTCCTACCTGGCAATGGCTAGGTCATTTTCCATAATGCTGACTGAAATTGTTTGTGATGGTTTAAGGATAAAGGGGGGTTAAAAGGGAAACAACTGCCAGTAGGAGAAGAGATGAAGGTGTTTCAGGAAATCAGTGGCTTGGCTTGGAAATTAAAATTTTGATTTTGCTCAGGAGTATTATTATTGAATTCCTTTGGTTTAAGATCAGGCCTTACCTAAGTATTTCTAGATGGTGGAATACTTATTTGCCCCAAAACACCAAGGAAAAAGGCATAGCAAAGTTCCACAAAATCTTCTGCCATTAGATTTACATCTCAAGCTGCATGCCAGTTCACGCCTCACAAAGTGGACCCTTGTCAACAAAAATAGTGTGTCGTTTCCTATTGCTCAGCCAATTCTTAACTAATCAGTCACCAATAACTAGTTCCAACTGCTGAGTTTCGCCTTTTACTCAAGGAAGATTGTAGGTTCAAGTACTGTGAAATCTCAAGTTGCATCATAGTAGTAGATCAATGAATGGACCTGATACGAATCCATTCAGAACAAGACTCTTCGCAGATTTTAACGAGTAAACTTTATAGAATTTTAAAGGACACAAAAAAAGCAATTATGAAATCATGTCTCAAGGTTAAGTAAACTATTGTTAAATTTTTATCAGTAGCGTTTCTTGAAACTAGAAAAGAATTGTATTAATTATTCCTATGTACCTCCTGTGCACAGGAGCATTGGTTTATGTAATGGAGCAAGAGCTCTTGCAGAGAAAATCACAGGGAGACTTTGCTTGGAAATTAACCTTAAGCCAAATAATGGAAAACTAAAGTTAGGCTTTTATAGCATTAAATATTTGACAACTTAACAGTGAGAAGTCTCATGAGTCTACTTCTTTTACCGTGTGCTTACATTGGGGTAGTGCAGAGCGGATTCATCTTGATCTGTTACTGAATCCTGCTGTTGAGATTAAAACACAGAGATAAAATACACTTCTTTCATAATAGCTGTATTATAAATATTTTCTTCTTTTTACTATTATTTAATTAAATCTATATATGTAATTAGAGAATTGTTTCAATCACAGCTCATGTGTGATTATGGTTTTCACTGTTAAGGTGCAATTGCTGATATAGCCACATATATATATGCATGTATGTACGTATACTTATATATGCAGTCATGAAGCAGCTGTGATTGGTATCTCAGGGTTGTGCTTGCAGTCACCAACGATCACCCTCCACTTCAGAAAGCAGGCACTGAATGTTGGGAAGCTGTCATCAACACAGCAATTCAATTTTTAGTTACTTTTCTTGTTAGAGTCGTAAATTCAAACCACATTGGCAAAGACAACAGACATACTGTGAGTCACCATTTGCACCTGAGAAGTGTAATGCCTAATTGAAGCCATTTCACTGGCTCAAAGTGAAGTTCACATGGCATTACTTGACTATGAAGGAGCTTTGCAGCGCTAGAGCAGTGGTTGTGGCTGGATATAACCAGCAAAATCCCCTACACAGGACAAGGTGTATGTTTATCTCATTGCACATGTCCCCATGTGATAATAATACTGCTGATCTGACAGATCAGTAAAATATTAGCTGATCCTTCCTTCAGTACTTTTAACATGAAATAACAATGTAGTTTCCCAAAAACAAAGGCGAGGGAGAGGAAATGCTGTGTGAATCCTCAGTGGACAGTGCCATCATGTTTTTCTCAGCGTCATTCTGCCCAGAGATACAGTTTTGACAAACCCTGAATGAACCAATGGTTGTGTTCTCGGAGACCTGAGCTTTTCTGAATAACACATGCACTGCAGCTGCAGTTGAAATCTGTTTCATATTTAGTGTAACAAATTATGCAAAGTACACCAAATAAGACCCATTTCAAATTCCAGTGGGCCTTTCTGAAAACATTTTAGAGAAATGTTTTCTTTGCTGTTTCCCTTCTGCTCTCATTAAAAAGGTGAATCACTAAAAGTAATTGTGTAACAAAGCAAAGTGGCAGTCTGTTCAGAAAACTGCATGACGGGTTATAGAGCTCCCAAAGACCTTCATGTCTTTTGCATTAGTGAGAGTTTGACTACATAATCCAGAATGGACACTTGGCTTAGAAACTGCATACTCCTAGCCAACAAGAAAAGTTTCAAATATTTCTCACCAAAAAATATGTTAAACTACCCTTTTTAACATTTCTCTGTATTAAATATTTCTTTTTGTTTTCATGGAAAATACCACACATCAACACGATGGATTATTATTCTGAGGACTGTTGAAGGAAGGGAACAGTTTTAATAGAAGAGTTAATTAGAAATAAAAAGGTAAAAGAAAAGACTGAAAGTAAATAGATGTCCTTGGTTCAGATCAAAACGCAGTTGGTAGTTACCAAATTGTAAAGTAATTTGTTTGGGTTCCTTGGGGGACAAAGTCATCTTGTTTGTTTGTTTTTACGTGGCATTAACTTCATATTGTTAACCTCAGACACTAAAGTCATGTCAGGCCACAGAAATAATGATGCATAGAAAACTAAGAATTTGGGGGCTTTATATTTGTTGTTTTTGGTTTACAGCTTTTCTTTTTGGAAAAAAAAAACCAAAAACATCACAAACCTAGTTCTAAAGACTGGAATTTTTTTGTCTGATGTAATTGTATGATTCCAAAACAGGGGCTTTGCAGAGAAGTATCAAATATCATTGACCATGATAAAAATCACAAGAACAGGCAATACTCCTAATTAGTGGATGATGAGATGAGGGAAAATTAAATCTGACTGACAGTCTTGCCTTCAGAAGTTACTAAGTCATTCCTGTCATGGCTGAGGCATAAATATATGTGGGAAAAAGGGTGTTCTATTTGTGTGTTCTGTATAATATTGGCAATTATTTATAAGTCTGTGGTGTCAGGACTCAGTCCTCTATGAGGTCACTTGGCTCAGCATCCCCAGCTACTCACTGGCATCGTAACGCTGATCTTTATTGGTAAATCTATACTGCCATGCTGGTTTATGGCTCAAGCCAGCATGCAAGACTAAATTCCCCAGCCATCCATACTTCTCCTATGAGTTGTCTCACACTTTGGCTCAGACCTGGAGCAAGGAAGCAAATTTGCCAAGCAGAGAAACTCAGGGGTGGATTAAGCAGTATGGATACAACTAAACCCACAATGAATAAAAATCTGGTCATAGCTAATGCAGTACACAGACATCCTTTGAGATTCTCTCAGTGACATGAACCAGCTACTGTCATGTGTCATGTGTAAAGGCCCTCACCCCATCAAGTGCTGGAAAAATCTTGCATCCTGATAACATACAGGGATAACTCCTGTCCACATGGACTTCTTATGCCTTTTTGCCCTTTTCAGCAGGCAAAAGGAAGGCAGTAAGCCGAAAAAAACCCTAGAGAATGTGAATTTACTCAAGCTTAAGGGCAAATATGAGGGAATTCCCTTTCTTATTTCATCATCAGAAAGAAAACTGGTCATTCTTGACTTAACTGCATCCTTGGCATTGAGGATGATATTTTCTAGAACATTTTTTCTATTTCTTCATTCCAAAGGAATGTTTTAGATTTTGGCTTTTTTCAATTGAGTTGGTAGCTTAAGCTATCTTGTTAGGTTAAAAGACAAATAGCTACCAAAAATACAACAAATATAACAACAAAATTGCTAAATCATCACTTCACAGTTATTTCTGTAAGATATCCAATCCACAGCATGCCAGCAGAAAAAAATTCATTTCCTTGGCACATTTATATTCTGTAAAATGTAGCCTAGATGATACTACTTCAGTTATCATTCTTCTTTCCTTTGTACTTTATGCAGATGATGCATCTTTTTGACAATGCAGTTTCATGAAGTTTAATAGTCCTATAATCTTATAGGGGCTTATAATTGAATTCTTTATCAAAGATTGTTATTTCTCTAACAGTTTAAGATTGAATTTAATTATTTCTTCTTTTGGCTGACGTATTGCCTTAGAAACTCAGATGAGATGTCCAGCACTGCTCAGTATTGTTTCTACCCATGGTCTCAGTACTGCTTCTTTCAAAGCAGAACTCCCAGCAAGTATAAGAATTAAGCATGCCCAAGTTATTGGATGGCAATATCACATTCTCATGGTAAATGAGTGTTTTGTTTTTATTTCTAGCCTTTCAATATCCAGCACCACATATTCCTTCAGCAGTAGCATCAGCACTTTTGTGTTTGTTGGTAGGTGCCCACAGTCCGTCAGGTGCGGCACAAGGCCTTGGCATAAAGCCAGAACTACGTTGAAATGTCTGTTCTATGTGTGAGCAAATTTCAGGAAGGTTAGCTGGCTTCAGAAATATCACCCTGTTCTTGTCTACCAGACCACCATGTGCCTTGCTTCAGGTAAATGTCTGTTTTGCTCACAGCCCCTGGGCAGCCAGAGGAGCAACGAGCTCCCTCTGCCAAACCGAGCTACGTGTGACTGAGGAATTGCACTGACCATTCCTCCACCCCCACTTTTCTCATCACGTACTAATTTTGTTGTGCTCTCCCATAAATAAAACAAAACATAACAAATAAACTCATCTGGCAAGAATTACTCTTCCCCAAGCAATTGTGGTTGATAGTTTAGCTATCCTCTGAGAGAGGAATTTTTTTAAAAAATTCAGCATTAACCTAACCCAAACTCTGTCAAAATCAGTGTTATTTTTATCCTTGGCTTAAAGTGAGCAAAGTTAGGCTAATGTTGGCAGTTTTATTGGCAACTTTTTTTCATTTTTGTTTATATTTTCTTTATTATTTTCAAGGAATAATTTAAAATTCACAGTACTTCCATTCTCAGTGGGTTTTATTCTTATTATCTATCAAGGGAGCTGATTTTAATAGCTGATGTTGGGAAGATTATCACCAATTCTTATCCTCTCTTCATTTAGAAAGAAACACTCCTCCTCATATATTTCTAAAAGCTAAGTATTTTCCTCTGAATCCCTCCAAGAAGAAAACTTTGTCTCCCCATCTGTAAGCTTTAAACTGTCTTCTGTTAGACTGCACTTACTTCTCCTTCCCTTTCCCTCTTCTTCCATATTCATCTGTATCTGGCCTTCGATAATTACTATTCCTAAATATTTCATCTTCATAGAGAATGGAATTTGTTGCAGCCTACAGTTGCTCAGATCTTACATATACTCTTCAGTTCAGATTTGGTCATATTTGTAAATATCTTGATATTTAAATTGTTTTGGCTGTGGCTGTGGCCATGTGTCTCTGGATACTTTGATAGATTGGTGCAAAAGGAGCATAAAATAGGTCTACAATATTTACTAAGGATATACAAAGCATTCAGTTTTCAGATGCCTTCAGATTTTACAGTTATTGCTGATTATCTTCAGCTTAACATTCAGCTTTATATCATATCTTCAACTTGCATTGCCAGATTATAGCTGTGAGCTTGTTTTTAGTTATGACACTAAGGGCATTTCATCTTTCTGTGGATTTCTTTCTTATAGCTGAACTTAGATTTCACTTCACAATCCACCCATCAGAATATTCATTATGCCCCCAAAGCCATAATCATTGTCAGATGCTGTATCATTCCTCTTGATCATTTGACATATTCCTTAAATATACATACAGACATGGAGGTAATTAAACTCATGTATCCTTACTATTCTTCTTCTCTTGTTTCAGAAAGCCATATCTTCCCTTTTACTTTGCAAGTAACGACATCTGAGTTAACAGAACTCCATGCAGCTGCTATGGTTTGAAGTCTATTCAATAACATCTTCATGTTTATCTGTACTCCTCCTACTACAATGGAAATTGTTTCACCCAAACAGACCATTGCCTTGTTGAGACATCCTGAGAATCAAAAACCTGCCTCTTTCTGCTGCCATGATGAAAATCACTCTATGTGTTTGTTCCCTTTAACAGGCTCTGTCTCTTTATTCTGAAATTTCCTCAAAACCACTGCCCAAACTATGTTCTTCTGGAGGCTAAAACCTCATAGCTTCAAATGATAAAACTTTCCCAACTGCGAATGAGGTATCTGTCATGAAAGAAAATGGATGGTATAGTCTCACAGTTCTCTCAGTAAGAAGTTGAAGGTATTGGAACTGCACAATATCTGTGATTATTAAAACAATGGAGATCAATGGAAGCTAGCTGAAACTATGCATGATGTGTGAAATTATCTCTGGTCTGAAATTATGTGTATTAGATATCTCTATGTAAAATTATAAAAGATCAGAGCAACATGTTAAGTTGTATAGGTTACTGAGGGCTTGATAATCTAAAGGTGTATATAGAAAAGCCACATTGTTCCAGAGTGTTTTTTGAACACAAGTCCATCTGGTGATTTGATAAAAGTATTTAGTTTCTCAAGGCAATCTGAGTGTATACTCCCTAGGCGCCACCGTTTATAGCTTAAATATGACTTGCATGTGGATTCAGCATTACAAATAGGAAACAGCAGCCCTTGGAGTTGTACTCTAATGTAGTCCTTTCATCACCCAGTTACCCTTAAGCATCTCCTTTCCTATTATAATTTGGTCTAAATGCAAAGCATTGGTGCTATAGATAAAAACTAAGAAAAAGTTCTGCTTAGAAAAAGAAAGGTATATTTAAAAGAAAGGAGATGGCTGGCTTGCTTTTCCTTGTATCCAGGAAGTTAAGCAGGAATACTGGCCTGCAGCCTTCTACTTCTGGACACAGGATTGTAGAAGCAGCATCCTTGTCATGAAGGATCAGCCTACACCTGCATCCTTCAAATACATTTACCAGGAAATGTATTTTACTAACTAGTGTAAGCAGTCAAAATCAAGGAACTGCATTATTTTTCCATTGTCACTTTAGCTGAAACAAATATTACAGTCCTGATGAATATGAGGAAACAATTGACACAATAGGCAGCAGAGGTGCAGCAACAGGAATAGTTACAATGCTTTGCCACTGTAAGAAAAATGTAACCTTAACATTCTTTCTTGGTTTAGATTAGCTGATACAGTAATTGAACTTTATCTTTAGTGTTGATGTTTCAACTAACAGTCAGAATCATGAGATCATTATAGAAAATATACATGAAACAATAAAATGCCATATTGTAGAAAATCAAGGCAGAAATCATATTTTCAACTGCTGTTAAACGAAGTAATTATAGTAAAAAGAAGTACAGTTTAAGTTCCAGTAGTTGAAGATCTGACATTGTCTCTGCTATTGCTACTCTAAGACATTTGAAATAGAGAGTTGTGTAAACTCCCCATGTCATCAAATATGTAATTTGGACAAGCTGCTGTGTCAAAATTCGAAGTGCTGGTTTGTTCAGGAAAGCAGCATTGAATCCTCAATCTTATGCCTCTTCACCCAAGAGAAAAGGTTTCTTCATGTAACGCCTACCAAAGACAAGCAGAAGGGTAATAAATTCTATGCAAAACCTTAAATTGCTATGCATAGTCACTACAGTGAAGAAATCAGTGAATTGTAGTCTAGATTTCACCTTGGTAATCCAGCAATTTCTTACACTGGAAGTCAGCCTGTTCTTATGCTTTGAGATAGCTGCAGTTTGACAAAGGAAGTTGCAAGAATCATGGTAGATAAAACTAAACTATCAGCTTTTCAGATAGTGAATTCTTTTGTGGCTTGGACAATGTCCTCTGTGTAGTGTGCAGCTTCAGGCACAGCAAGGAGTGTTAGAAAATAGTCTCTCATACTCACTTTCCAAGGAAAGGTTTGCCTCAACCCCCCTATTGACTTACCCTGTTTCCTCCCAGCAGCCTGACAGATTCTACTTCCGTTACCCTCTTTGTTTCACAAAGGACACATGCTTTTGTTTGCTTCATGCTTCTTATCCCTGCACAATGATTCTCCCTTTTTCAGATCTCTCTCCAAAGCCCTCAGTTTCCAGTTAGGCACCCAGTGCTAAGCACTTCAGTCTTTGTTCCAGCTTTTCCATTTCAGTTTTCTGTAAACAGGCAAGTTTCATCTCTAACAGTAAGCATATTTGTGACCTTTCAGTCATGCAATAATTCCTGTCATCTCGCCCTTTCCCAAATGTTTGCACCTTTTTTTAATAGTTACTGTTTCAGTTAATTGGGCTATGGCCATTTTTTTAAATTGCCTGTTAAGCTCCATAGACACCCGGGGCACTAGACGCATAAATAATACTTAGTAAAAAACAATGAGATCGAAGCTCCCATTAAATTGTTTCATGGTAACTTTCCCCTAATGAACTCACATCCGGCAACAGGAAAATCAGATACTTTGTAGGGAGTATTAAAGCATGTTTTGGGGTGGTTCATAAAAGATACACAGTCAAGAAATCTGGAGGACCTGAAAAATATCAGCTAGGGATCTTCAATTAATGGATATTTTTAGGTAACTGAAATTGAGGGAGCATTTGCTAGATTACAAAAGATGAACACTGACAATTAGTTCCATGTATTAGGTGAGAGGGGAAACCTATTAGTCTCTCAGTATGTTTGGAATTCTCACCAAAAAGCTCCTAAATGCATACATCCAAGGTGTTCAGGAAGAAGTAGTTCAGTGACAAATGTCAGCTAGTCCAGTTCTTCTGAGCTGTGTTTTAACTGCTCATATTTTTAGGGGAATGATATGTAATCCTAGATCTCATTTTAATCATTCTGTTATTGTCATAATCTTTAACCTCTAACACCTCTGTACTGTGAGCTACAGCACAGTTATTGTCCTAATTTTAGATATGGAAAGCAGCTACTCAGACTCGTCCTTAAATGTACTTAGATATCATGGTGACGTAGTGTAGTACCTAACCTCTGCTACCTACTGCAACCTATAGACATAAGTACTTCAATCCTGTTTACATTCCATTGGGAGGTTTGAGAGGCCGTGAACATGGTCTGGTTTGAATATTCATTCAGATACAGGAGAACTGCTGAGTTGCCTACCTTCTAGAAAGAAGCTCTGTACTCTCACTGAATTATATCCTTTGGGAGTTAAACAAAGCCTCAAGAAGGCTTTGAGGCATAAGATGGCTGTGTATGTGTGTCTTCTATTTGTCTGTTTCTGTTTCTATTTCCTTGACATAATTAAAATGTGATCAGGCCAGAAAAATATGAGGAGAAACACAGAAAATATATATAAATAAAGAGACAACATAACCCTGTAGGTAAGAAACATACTATGATGGGACTATGTATCTGCATAATCTTACAATTAATTCTGAATACAAAAACCATCTTCAGTAATCATTTGCAAGATTCAAACCTTGATTTATATCTTCTAAACTGAGCACCCCAACTCAGAACATTATTTAGTTATGCTCTAGCTTTTTGCTTCCATTATTTATACCAATCAGCAATTTTAAAAAATGCACAGCAGGGCTCCATCTCAGTTTAAAACTTTGCAGTTCAAGTGCTCAGGTAGCAGAGAGCAGGGGCTCCGATTATTTTATGAAGAAAAGGAAATCTAATTTAACACAACCCATGCCACCACTAACCTTGGTGTTGTGGTTCCTGCTGAGTGCTGTGGGTTTCAGCAGCGATATCATTACAACATTCAGTACAGAATCAAGGAGCTACATTTTGCTGAAGCTGTGTTGGCTCCATAAGAGCCTTTTCAGGAAAATATGCATTGCGCCTCCAGAAGTGAGAGGTCTGAGGAAGCAACACATTGCAGAGACATGTTAGTGTCTTTGGATGGAGAATTGGTGGAGTTCAGCCAACACGTTTGGGTCTTGCCAGTGCAGCAAGGGGAGGTGGCAGTGTGAGGACAAGAGACACCAGCAGTCTGGGGAGCAGGAAGATAAAGTCATGAGAGCCTAAGAGAATGGGTGGAAGAAGCCATGAGCAGTATTGCCTAAACCCAGGCACCACAATTTCATTAAATGGGTATCATTTACCAAAATGTCTGAAATTTCTGAGTTAAAATGAGAGAAACCCTCCTCCTCCTGCTATCAGTTACCGCTTGGCTTATGTATCAAAACCTGCAAACAGCATGGACAGTCCCCCTACCACAATTGGGCAGTTCTGGGCACAGCCAGGAGTGTGATGTGTAGTGAGATTTCAACTTCCATATTGTTTTCAATTAAACTGAAGTACTTTAGTTAATTTACATTAGACAGGTTTTTGTTGCAATATGTAAAACTTCATCAAGACATAAAAACTATCCACAATCAAAAGAATGCACAACTATCTGTTCTAGAAAAGACTTTCTGTTCTATTAGACTACTAAGTACTGATGTCTCTTTTCATTAACTTTTAAAAGTTTAAATTTGCTGCTGATGTATGCATTTTCAGAATATGACTTTGAGTCTAAGAAAAAGCTGTATTAGTGTACAAGAAGCATGTGTGAGTGTGTCTCTGTGTGTTTGCGTGCACCTGCATGACATACTTGCACTTGGAAGTACAAAAGTGTTGCAGTGGTTGCACAAAAAAGACTTTTGTTTTACCTACAATATCCCTATGAGGATAAAACCCTGGTCTATAAAGATAGCCCATAAACATGTTTTTCCTACCTGATCTTTTTTTGATTTTGTCTTCTACTTGTTACTGAGAGAAACAGTGAGAAGGGAGGCAATAGACATCAGTGATCCCATAAAACGTGTTCAATTTATTAATAAGATTTTAGAAAAAGATGAGACCCAGCAGCTTGTAGACAGGAGTAAGTTCTACAACAGTCTGGGTACCAATCATTCTAAGAGCCAGCTAACAGCTGTCTGACCATTGGATATGGCTATTTGCATGGCTAACAATTGGATGCCTATCTACTGTGTGAATGGCTTGCAACAAGCTGTTTGTTTGGGGACTATTCATAACGGCACAGTCAAAAGTCTCCTGAAAGGCATACTCGTTTCCATTTCTGTTCTTTACCCTTCTAAAATTGGCAATTTATTACATCAAAAAATAGCAGTCAACCCAGAAAAGGACAAAATTGACACAGTTCCCTTTTGATCTTTCAGTTTTGAATAGGCACCCACCAATGAACTTCCCAATGAATATTCATTGGATGCAAAAGAAGTACACAGCATTTTTTAAATAGAGATTTTACTCTAAATATTTAATAAAAGAGATAACTCTTGATATTTTATATAGCAGACATGCATTTTCAACTAGCTTTAGAAAAAGGAATTATTTTCCTTGCCTGCCTATGGTGTATTATTCTCTTCCATTTTATATATATAGTCTTTTCCTGTATTTCCCCATGTTTCTACCCTTGTGGGAAGTTATCCCATACCTCTCCTTTGCACAGTTTCTTTTACTTTAAAGCAATGGTTAGTGTGGCCTTTGACATAAGTAGTTTACACCATCAGTTTGATCCAATATATACCAAATATTGTCTTCCCTTGAAATCTATAGAATTATTTAGGAATTTACATGGAAACTATATGAAATTTCCTTTTACTACAAAAAAGTAATGGGCCAAAACACGTTTTTGTGTGCCAAATTCCATTCATTGAAGATTCTCTGATTTCAAAGCAGTAATTCTGAATTTTGACCAGCGTAATCAAGTGTGGAGGTTGATCTAACATTTTAGAAGAGGTTCTGATTTGCTACAAATGACTAAAAAAAAAAATTAACTGAATTTAAGATATGAAAACTCAGCAGAAGTGGGTTTTTTCACTCTATAGCAGGAGAGATGGATTTCATGTATGACACACATGCATTATTGTCAATGCTGTTTTTTCTATTAGACCTAATATGATAAAAGGTAAATAAGAGCCCTTAAGGACAGAGTCTATCATCTTCACACAAGATATTTTATAGCTTTCAAAGGGAAAGATATATCAGTTTAAATAGTTAACAAATTAATTTTACATCTACTGTAATTTCATACCATGTTTTAGTGTCATGCTCTACATTAAAGTATTCAAATGTTCTCATATCAGAGCCATCTAAAAAAACTGCTCAAGAAAATCAGTGTACTCTGCAGTTTTCAGTTTCTTCTTCGCTGCATAAAAGACTAGCCTTTTCCTTGGGATGTCAGCTTGCTACTTCAGCCATCTTAAATAGATGTTGGTTTTGGCTTAGAAAATGTACAAAGTTCAGTCCCAGTGCATGACTGCAGCAGGAGCTGCTTTTAGAATCCTTACCAAAGTGAGGAGCTGCAAATTGGAGTTGGCTGCAGACAGGACCAGGTACTTTCTCATGTATCTTCAACTCACACTGAAGCAGCAATTTACAAGGCAGCAGTTTACAGCTGGTAAGATAGAATGCTACTCAAGATTTCTGTTGATATGACACTGAGATTTATAATATAGCAATTAAATTAATTACAACCCCTGGAAACAGATAAAAAAATGCAGGTTCAAACACACTGAGGGACGTTTACTTTGTTTTCGTTTTTAACTATAAGTTCTTCCCATTCCGCCACATTTTGCCTACAGTCATGCTTTTCCATTCACTGATTAGATTACCATGCTGCTTGCTAAACATATTATGCTCCTGCAAGTCACTCAGAAGCTCCAGCTGGTGCAGATGCAGTGACCCGCTCCTTCAGTCAGGCTGGTCAGAAGAAACACACTGCACTGGTGCATTAGTTACTGCTGCCCTTCACAGGGCAAATTACGGTGCTTCTCTCACTGGGAGAGCCTTACATGATCTGGGACTTAACTACCTGAGACACAGTTTCTCTCATGCCCTGCTGCAAGCCTTTTGAGAATAGCTGAGAACAAGGGATTCAATTGCATTTTAACTGCAGATGACATCAAATTCTCACCAGACTTTCTAGTTCTGGAGTTTTCATGCCCATATTACAACAGCAGTTGGACCTGCATCTTCTGCATGTGGAAATGGTAGTACTTTGATTAATTGGCTCTGCTTACTTTAATGATACTGTCCTAGTGATGGATATGTAGCTATTTTGAAATAAAGGTGCTATTTTTACTTTATTACTCTTACACTCAAAACATCAAAAATAGGATTCATCTGAAATAATATATATAGAACGTGAAATTTTCCAGCTGAACAAATCATCTAGCCTTCCTTTGGAGTTAGTAAGGAGAAACAGAAAGAAAATTATTCTCATTACTTTATGGATCAGATCTACAGGGATCTAACAGTGGGAACCTGTTGTTAAGTCTGTATTCTGTAAGACAACTACAGTAAAGATCAACCAATCAATTTTGATTTGTCCACAGAGCACAGTGCAGCAATAGTTTAAAGCAGATGTTTAAGCCTTGAAACACCATTGCCACGTTATCACAGATCTGTGGTCAACCTACTGTAACTATTCCTGAGATTGCTCAATGCCATCCTACAGGTGTTGACTTCTGTAAGATATCTCTGCAACAGAATACATTGCAGACATGCCCCTTTATATTTATTCATCAGCAAGTCACACTTTCATTGAAATTGATCTAGGGCCTGATCTAATAAGATCAAGCATCTTCGTACTGATAAAAGTGCATCAGTGTCAAGGGTTATATATGTTTAAAATCAGTCCCCACACTGACATATACTAGAAAGCTACACATGTAGCCCAAGTCACTCTCTGTGGACCTTCGGGGCACAGTGTAAAGCCCATCTCTTTATTAAGGCCTTTCTCTAGGTTGTAAATAGCCCTTTTTTTTGTTTTGATTGCTCAGCCAGAGGGTTAAGGACATTACTCATGTGTCTTTGTTGTATTATATCATAGGTAATTGAAAACTTAAGTAGTTTAATCTTCAGGCAGGCAACAGTTGGCAACATATCAAATTTTATTGAATGGTTTTAATGTGGGGTGTACTGTGAGGCCAAGGGCAAGGCAGAGTCTCAGTTTTATTGAATCAAATTTGGAGAGTATGTATTTGGTCTCCACATATACTCTATTCACGTAGAACATCAAAGACTTTTTAATTCCAAGCCTTGGAATTTTATCTCTTACTGCTCAGACTGACTTGTACTGTTTACATGTTCCCTGGTGGATGTAAATTTTTCAAAAGCCAGTATAAATGCCTCTGGTAGGGCCATGGGAATTACAGATTGTGGCTAATAGCAATGATGTCTCTGCTGGAGTACTCCACTACATCACGTTTTGTTTTAGTATTTACAGAAGACCTACTAAGGCAATGCTTGTGCATGTGTAGCTTGGAACCCATAGTCAGTGCTCCAGTTCGGTTATTAACAGCAATAGGGGATGGATTTTGCTGGAGTTTGGTTCAAGGCCAGTGATGGAGTAGGTATGGCTCAGACCACCCCAGTGTGAACTACCCACCATTACATATCTTAGCTGCCTCTTAGACACAAATACACTGATAACTTCTCATCCACGCTCTTATGTAACATCTGGATTATTTTTACTCTAACAGATACAGTTTTGCCTCATACATGTCAACACAAAAAGTTCCTATTCGTCACACTGATCACATTACATATCCCATGGCATCTCTCAGTTGGTTCCCATATCCCTAAAAGACCCAAGATAGGTGCTTTACCTCAGTTACAAAGGCGTTTCTGACATACTGCACCACTCATATAATTTCTGTGCACTACCCAGGGGTCTCTCACCACCTTTCATCATGTAAACTGTTTTGTACATATCCCAAATAAGCACTTCAATGATTTCTCCCCTGCTGGGAAGGAAATTTCTGTAAACATGTTCAAATTTTTCTCTATCTTCTTTCAAGCCTGACCTGAAAGTCAGTCAGCTTCCCATCATGGCCCAGACCTTTGGCTACTACAGCTAACAGGAAGGGAGATCTGACATCAAGGGGCTGCTCATCTACAGCCCAGAGGGCTTCCCTTGGGGCACCAGTCATTACTTATGACTGTCACGCCTACACCAAAGGAGGAACAGGCAGCAGCCAAAAAGATTTTGAAAACAGCCTGTAGCCAGTAGCTTGGTTGTTATATGGTAAGTCAAGATGCTCAGAAATATGTGAACTCTCCCCTTCCTGTGGGAAGGGCATGTAGCAGGCAAATTGAGTAAGACTGTCCATTGACTACAAGAAGGCAGCTCTTCAAGCTAAACAAACTAAGCACTACAAGCTTTATAAGTCAGAAATATTTAAACTTCACCCAGAAATTACTGTTGAATATTACTTTAATTACAGCTTTCTATGGGGAAACACAAGTGACCAGTATCACTCTTTGAGAAGTTTTGTGTCCTCAAATACTTGGATTTCCAGTAAATAAAATGTACTGTGTTGGAGCATGATGTTTGTAAGATTTACCTTCAATAATTACAAAACATCCAATACAAATAAACCCATATATTTTTGGCTATATTTTGGCATTTAAACCTTCTTCACAAATCTGCAGTAAATCTCAGTCTCTTCCTTGCTATGAAAAAGAAAAAGCCTGTGATGGATTTGTCACACAATGAAACATAAAGGGAAGAATTTCTTTGGGTACATACATTTAAAATACCAGCAATTTTTGGGTAATAAATAATGGGAAAAGTCCTGTTACATTCTTCTGACCAGCCATCCTCAGGATGTGCTATAACTTCCAAACTCCTGTTATCTTCCATGGGAGCATTTTCTACACACCTTCATGTAGTATATTACAATTCATTGTCATAGACCACATCACAGCAGCACTGAGCAGATATTGCTGCTGTGTAGATATCTTATAATTAACCAGCCTCCATTAACCCAGTCAGCTTTGTGTTGTCCACTTGTGTCTTGGTGAAGATAAAGCCATTGACTGTATACTCACAGTTTTTGGGGCAGGGATAATGAGTTTGGAAGAATTCAGGTGCTCTAATAAACTTGATGGTGCCATGTTGCAGTTGCCACTTTATACACTGGATATGGTTCAAAATAATATTTAAACAATGGCAGTTTAGCTGATACATACAAAAGAGTGCTACAATTACACTTTAATATACAAATTACACTCCATGGTTTGTTGGATTTTTTTTAATATATTTGGAATTTAATTACCAATAAACTCTATAAATAGAATGTTTACTCTCAATAAACATTATTATTAATGTATTCAGGTTTTAAAATATGCATTAAATATAAAAATACAGCAATATAGTTATATGTTTAGTATATAAATTTGAGATATAGTCACAATTACTCAACACAGCACAATATAGAAATATTCTAGATATCATGTATCTATAGTGTTTTTTATTTATGCATTATAGACTATATTTTCAGGATCTGCTCTATGACATAAAAGCTTAGAGTGTGTGGCCCAAACCCTTCTCACTTCTTAGTCATTATTCCTTTTTGACCAGGTCCTCCTGGAAGCTCTCCAGTATTTAAACATGACAGTGAAAGACAGGTGATATTGGGATATAGATTTGTCAGAACATAAAACATACCCGATGGAAATCGTCTTCATAATCCTGTACAATTCCTAAATATGAGAAGATATTTCAGTTGAAATATTGCCAAATAAATCTTTTTGTAATTAAGCATTTATTTTAGTATGCTCTTCACAAATGACAGTGAGTTGAGGTGTTGGTTTTAGACTTGTCCCCTAACATGTAAGGCAGCCCCTCACTACAATATGTGAGTATTTTTAGTCTCTGTTTTATTTATCTTTGTTAAAAGTTTCTGTGGTAATGATAAATTAGTGCCCATTCATAGATGAGAATTGAGACACAAATGAAAGAACTATGGCAAGTCTTATTCTCAACTTCTAATTTAAAATCTGCACACATTAGCAGACCTAACTTTTTTAACAAAAGTGCTTATGACAGGCTTGTAGCTCCACGTTCCAATTGCAGTTCAGTGTTTCTGATGAGATTTCTGAAATTAAAACTCACACATCCTCTCAGCTGAATGTTTAACAGCAGTGAACCACAGTATTATTTGGTTTTCAATTCTTCATTTTGAAATTTGTCTCTTCTGGGTCTCCCTTTTTCTCACCCTTCCCTTTATCTTTTATGCTGTTTTCTTGAATATGGAAACATCTGAATACAAGCCACTTTAATGTCACTCATGAAAGTATCATTTTCTGGTATAGCTCCAGAATAATGTTATGACATTATATCTTGGCAGACTTAGGCAAGCAAAAAATCTTCAAACTTCCAATTACCAGAAATGGCTGTAACCATTCTCTTACAAAAAACATTCATATATATTTAAAGGTATAAATACCTTTATATTTATTCCTCAGTGATTTGTACATTTCCATAACTGTTTAAGTCCTTTGCTGTGATGTCATAAATTCACCATCCATAAGGGGTTAGCTGAGCAGCGAGTGCCTTCCCTCTGATGTTACAGCTGTACCACTTGACACTGAGCTTTACATAAAGCAGCAGCAGAAGGAATGAAGCCAGTAGTGGTGGAGGGGAGGAAGAGAAATCCACTTATGTGCCAAAGTTCCACTGTTTGTCTATGCTTCCTAGCCTAAGTTTGTTTAAATTATCACCAAATTGTTTTTGTTTGATTGGAATATCAAATACCAGATTTTCCAGCATTTCTGAAGGATAAAGAAAGCTAAAATGTTAGCTGAGAAATCAGTTTTGCTCACTGTACAAAATAATACTCACCGTACATTACTGGAGTAGAAAAGGCTTGGTAATTCATGGCCATCAGATTGATGAGGAGAATTTTATTGAATTACTGAAGCTTCACAGCAATGACAATGAGACCCTGGGAAGCTAGCTGAAGAGAAAACAAGATTACACAAGTCCAACAATTCAGAATGAAATCATCAGTCTAATGAGCCGTGAAGTTATCCACACTATTGTAAAGGAAATTAATTGTGGTTCACAATACCATTCTGTCATAGCTGATAGAACTCAGGATTACATAGATATACTACGCAGAAGAAAAGTGTCCATCTTCACCACATTGACCCTGGCAAGCAAACTAACAAAGGCTTGGTTATAATTTTCTATACCCCAAACAATTCCATGGACTTAATTGGAAAAATTGCTTACTGACATTGTGTACTTGTTTGTAATGCACAACACTCATGAATAAATCAAAAACAGTCTCAGGAAAATGGCCATAACATTCAGACTAGGATTCATAGATCATCTAGTCTGCTTCTCCTCTGTAAAAGACCAGTTTCAAAAGAATCTGCTATCCAGCCTTGTGAGACATTCAGAGGAAATTAAGAGTGGAGGTATAAAAACTAAGGCCAGCAGCGTCTCAATGGAAGGATGAAACTGTAAATGTGCTTGCTTTAATGTCCCACACTCATAAAACCCCTTATGAGTCTGAAATAAAAGTTTATAAGAGGGGCAAAGCACAACACTAAGCAGAGTATGTCAAGTAAGTTCTGTCAAAGGAAAGTTAATGAGGCAAAGAACTGATTCAACTGTGTCTATTATTAAATAAGCAGAAGAAATTGTGCAAACATCAGACTTGGTTCCAACAGCACCTCCATAGCCCAAAGCTTCCTCTACTATTTAGCTGTTAGAGGAGACAGCAATTTTATGTAATCAAAGGAAAAGAATTTTTTAGACTGTAGTACTTCAAAGAAATTTAAGTGCGTTTTGTCCAGCTGAAGACCACATTCCTGCAGGCTGATCTGAATGAATATCCACAGTTGGAAGGAATGTTTCCTGTGGATGTGAATGAGGAATTTGCTGGCTGTGAACTTGAGGGGGGAAAAAATCATGATTAAGAAATATCCCCTACTCAGAATCTGACCATATGAAATACAACTAGAGACATTTTACAGACTAGAACAACTCCTGTAGGGAGCATGCAGTCTGGTAACTGTCTCAGCACAGCTGCAGTTCCTTCAGTGTGACAACTTCACCAACAACTGCCACAGAGAGGCTGTGACTGCAGAGCTCCACAGCTGAGCCACCTCCAGACTAGACTGAGGACAGATTAATTTATTTTCCTTTTCTACCAACTTTGCCCGCAGTGTTTGTTATTATACTTACCAGCCCAAAGATTCACGGCACATGCTGTTTCCTCAAATGTCTGCTTTGTTCAGAACTGTCTGGCTCTGAATGCTCTGTAAGCATCATGTCATCATCTCGGGTCATACCAGGGGACAGCATGCTTTACTAGTTCCTTACCCTTTAGACAAAGCTGTGCCTTTACCCAAAAGAAAACGCGTGTTCAGGCAAAATGCTTAACACAGAGAGCTTTGAAAAAGGAGCAAAAGAAGGATCTCAGGTGACCCTTGTTAAAATTTCCCTATTGTATTGGAATGGTTGTTTGGGTGTTAGAGCTTATGCCCACTCCCACATCCTTTCTGAGTGACGCTCCTGTAGCTCTTAAAAATAGACCTAAAGACAAATTGTAGTGACTTTGAAAACATGTTTGACAGCAATTTAATCATTCCTTTTCACCCAAGAAGCTCAAGGCAAAGAGGAGATAAAATGTCAGGACCACAAGCTACCATGAGATCAGAGGAATTAATTCAGAGGTAGAAACGGCTATCAAGTACACAGAGAAGTTGCTGACAAAATCCATAGTTTCTTAAGCAGATGATGTATTTGATAGATTTCCTAAGTACAGCTATGAATTTTCAAGGTAAGTGTACAAGTGGTTAAATTGGGTAGAATAGTATAAGGCACCATCCATTTACCTGAAAACTAAATTATTCTGGCCTACTACATGACCTCGACTTTTTGTTTCAGGGAGACTTTATTTGGGGGAAAATATTTGAAACTGTGAGAATATTCTGACCTTCGTGTATCAGCCAAAGGTTATATTTCATGAGGAGAATTGCCAATTAGGGATGCTTCTCTCCAAGTCACAATATAAAAATATACATGGAGACATAAAGAATATCAAAGTAATTTTCTGAATAATTTGCATATTGTGATTTCTTTGTGTCTAAAAAGCATTACTTTAAAAACTTATTTTATTCAGTGAAGAGATTTTGGACTAATTTGTCTCTAAGTTATGTGTACAGAGATATCCATGCATCTCACTGCAGCGCAATTTGTCCATTATGAAAGAGACCATTTTGATTTTTAAAAATATTTTCAGAAAAACTTATATCACACAGTAGCAACTGTAGTGAATCAGATCCAGAATCCTGATTTTAACAGCAAAAGATGAGGAATGTTTCAAAGAAAATTCTGTAATTGCTACAATCATATGACACTCCCGACTTTAGAGCAAAATCCTGAGGCTGTTTCCTTTACCTGATTTTGTTCTACTAAAGCAAAAACCAAGTGGATTCATGATTAATTTTTACATTCCACTCCATCTTGACTCATTTTGGAGTGAGGTTTCTCAGTGCCATCTGTTCGTCTGTTCATTACTCATCTTTTTCATTTTCATGCCTGACCAATTCCTCACAAGTATTCATACTGCCAATTTCTTTACTGGTCTCATCTTGCTATCTATCTGTGGCTGCTCTTGAACAATCCTGGTCACCCTTATGAGCACCTGAAGGGAACCTGAAGGTGTGAAAGACAGCCATGCATGGCAGCAAGAGTGAGCGTGCACTTCTCAGCACTGTGCTCAGCCAGAGTTTGGAGTAAACCAGTGCAGAAAGCCAAACCAAACTGGTCATGAGTATGAATATCTTGCACAGTACATATATACATATATATATACCCTTCCACATCCACCCCTACTGAGGAGACCTGGGTTGCCTGCATAGGCTGGAGTTTTCTGCTACCCAGTAACCAAATACATTTGTTAAGTAAGGTCACTAATGTTCAGGGTTCACAAGACAGCCAACTACCCAACTTCAGGTCAGTGCACTATCCTCTCTTGTCCTGTATCTCACAGCGGGCCAGAGTCAGGGTCTGCAACAGCAAAATCTCAAAATTTGAAAATGCATATATTCCTTATAATTTCAAAATTATAGGGAGAATGAAAGAGAGCAGACCTGGGGGCATTTTCAAGAGCACCTAGTAATGGAAAGAGAGAATTCAAAAGGCACTGACTTAGAGAACAGCTCATAAGTGACAGTAGTTGTGTGGTGAGTAACTGTCCACAGAGCTGCATCACTTTTCAAATAACCAAATATTCCCACTCAAGAAAATCCAAGGACAGCAAAACCCCTTGAGTAAAATTTAGCTACCATGGCTGGAGTTTACACACCATAAAAGGACAAGAAGTAGTTCTGTTCTCTCCAACCATACTCTATGAATTGGACCCTCTCCTTGGATTCTGTTACCTCTCCTACAGCCCATATATTCCCACTCACAACCTGGCCACAGTAGCCATAACTCCATCCATAAGTGTAACACACCAAAGCACTTTGGCAAGTTCCAGTTCTGCAACTTCCTCATAAAAAAGCACCAAATGTAGAAAAAAATCACTTAAACATAGATCAGCTATTGAGACATTTCCATGAATATTAGAGAAATACAACTTGCATCTACCATTTTCCGCTCTATCTCACATTCTTAAACACCCAACAGAAAACCACATCCAGAATTGCTTAAAGTGTAGTTCAAAAAAGCCACATTAACCCTAGAGTAATCATTGTAACGTAGGAACTTACAACCAATAAATGTTGTTTAAAGTACAAGGCTGTATGGTGGTGGCTCTGAACTGAGGTAGGAGTGTGTGGCTTGTGGGTGACAGAATGGAAGTAGTTGGGGTTGACAGGAAAAATTGATCAATGACTATAAATGGGGTGTGGAATGATTTAACTGCTAGTTTTACTTCATTTGTGGGCTGTGAAATTAGGAGCTTTTTCTCACAGTTCATGAAGATCTGTTGCATGTGTCTGTAGTGTGAGTGTGGGTGTGAAGTAAAATTAAATATACATTGCCTTGTATCAGCTTTCTTGTAGAGGAAATTAACTGGAGTATCGTGCACCAGAGCAAAAACGGTGTCATTTAACTGAGAAGTTGTGAGATGATACTAGTAGGAACTCAGTGAAAATGAGAGTCAAAAGTTAGAAGTACCCGACTCATGCCCAGTGTTTGTTACACAGAGCTTATAGAGCAGCATTTAAAGAGCAGACACAACATCATCTAAACGCCCCCTCTTGTGTTTGTTCTGAAAACGGCACATTTTGCTCGGCAGTGGGAAGGAGAAATCTGCTTTTGAGTTGACAAGTTCCTTACAGCAATGCTTAGTGACACTTCAAAGACTATATTGTATATCCCCACTTTGAATGAACCGACAAAGTAAAATACCATGTAAAGATTTTTGTAAAAAATCAATTTTCAAACTTGTGCAAAAATATTTTGCTGTTATATTCAGTCCTTGGTAGAAGGAGTCCTGAGGTTCTAAAAATGCTTTTCCTTACAGAGAAATTTCAGATGTTCTTTGGTGATACAAGACACTTCCATTTTCAAGTGTATTGTATATGTTACAAAAAGGTTATTGTAGAAGCCCAAAAAAGACAAATGTTAAAGGATATTTTGTTGGACAGCAATCATAGATTACTTACAAGCAAGGATTTAAAGGGTAGTGCTCATAGAAAATCATATGTGCTAGTGAAGTTTCATTAAAGAAAAAGAGCACATGTAACAGGTTCTGTAGCTGTTTAAAACTCAGCCTAGAAATTTCACATGAATAGTGTCAACTTCACATTTTGCCTGGAAATCTGACTAGAAAGTGCAGTATGTTTTGTTAAAGGCTTACTGCCTGTAGCTTGAAAGCATTAATATTAAGTACAAGAATTTTAAAACAAAAGTAAGAGCTGCATTGGCACAGGTTTTTATAGCTTGCATACTTGAGGTTTATTTCAAATCTGATCCACAAACTACTCTGATGTAAACTTGCTCCTTTAGATGCTGGTGGCACTATTGGTCATGCACCAGTCTCATTTGACAAAGTGGGAGCAACAGTTTTTTGCAATAAAATATTACTTTTGCAACATTTTCTGTCACAGAAGTGACAAAATCTTTTACTTCATCATGGAAAAATACATGAAAGAAATAGGAAGTTGGTTGGAAAGAATAGGAGACAATCACATACTGGGAGACTCATAATCAGACAGACAAATCTAAACTTAAAACAAGAAACTGCTCCATGTTTTCCATTACAATATGTCATTTCAGTTTTCAGCTTCTAATTATTTGAAGAATATCTGCTTATGATGAAATTCTGAGAAACTGCATACATGGGCAGATATGTTTCTGACAATTCCATCAGGCCTTGGGAATTTTTAATTAATTCCCCACTCATTTCAATCATTATTTCGACTAAGAACAAACAAGACATATCTCCGTCTTTTGTCAAGATTATCATACCAATGTTAGTTCTTAGAAATCTTCACTCATATGAATTCCTCTGCAAGTGTGGTCTGTCCCATTGTATTTAAAAAAAAGAAAAGAAAAAAGGAAAGCCCTACTCCTAACAGTGGAGTTTTGAAGGACCCGGATGCGAGTTTTCCCTTTTGAGGTATATGGTCACTTATGTGATTCTTCTTATCCAGAACATTAGTAACAGTTTTAATGCAATTTGAAAGCTCGGGCATCCTTCTGGTATTTATGCTATTATAGAATGTTTCATGTCCTGTTTGTCACAAAATGACTCTTCTCTGTCTTTACATGCAATCAATCCCCTTCCTGCATCATTCCTAAGCACTCACAGAAGAGTTCAGCTCTGAATAGACAACCACTAGCCATTTTATTGCTCTTCCTCAAAACTTTCTTTAAGAAAGTTCTTTGAGAAGTTCCAGCAAGACTGAAGGCAATCATTTCTCTGTGAATTCATTCCAAAGCTAAAGATGGGAAAAATCACATGAAATATCCTAGAATCTGTGTGCTATTATCCCTCAGCTCTGGAGACCCAAAAATGTCTTTGGCGGATTTTCTTCTACCTCTTGTAGCCAAGCGCATATTTTCCCCTTTGATGGTGATTCATATTACGAGCAATTAGGTCTTACTCAATATTATCTTTCCACGTTCTTCATTGGCCTGAGGATTGAAACTCCTAACGATGGCTGTCCAAAATAAGCCTCGCTGGTCTGTCTTCCATCATCCTAACCACATACTCTGCCCACTCAGGTCACTGGGATTTCACTCCATTCACTGCATTTGGCTCTTCATAGACCTCCCACAGTTCCTTGTTCAATAGTTCTCTCAACACATCTCTCTCTCTAACTGGTCCAAACATTTATCACAGGGCTTTATTCTCAAAGATCTGTAACTGTGTTTTTTCTTTTTTAGTAGGTTGCCCTGTTTCCCGTCCACATCTCCCAGCAGTTCCATGCATTGGCAGCCTGGTGTTTCTCTGCAATTACCTCGAGCCAAATGTTATCTGTAGAGAAAAGCAACAACTCTTCAATCCTGTACTGACTGAACATTTTCCATCGCCAAAATGTTGCTGAGTATTTCTGGAATTCATAGGTGAAATGCTTGATTTGGTAACTATCTTTAGAAATTATGAGTTCAGTGGTCTTGATTAAACTGCCATATTAATCAGATTTTACTAATGTCTCATTAATATCTATCATAATGCTTTTATGACTGTTTTATTTTTCTCTGTCACCTAAACAATAAATTTGCAGAGCTAAAATGTAATTTCTGACTATGTTCCAAGTATCTAGTATGTATTATACATGCATTATCATGTGTACTTATGTTCCCACAGCTATTGTTGTTTTTCCTGTTGCTGACCATTAAGTTACACAATTCCAATATTGTATATTTATTGCAGATTAGATGGAGGTTTCTCATACAAACAATAGTTTTATTACATTTTACCCATATTTACATTTTTTTTAAATCAAATCCTCCAGTATTTGATTCCAAGGCAGAGAGGGAACATAATATGCTATAAAATTAGCCTTAAATCATGTAAATATCCCCTAATTCCTTTACCTCCAGGCAAAAGATGGTATCTCAGAGAGAAGAGATTTTTAAAGCTTAAGGACTCCTATTTTGCATCCAAGCAATAAAAGCCGCTGAAGTATTGCTGTTACCTTTGTATCACTATTTGTAAAGAACAAAGGACTTTTTAAGCAGTGAAAAGCATATTGGTGCAATTAAAGTCTACTAATAACAACTGAAATTATTTTCATAAGTCAGTGCAAACTGGGGGTTTAATCTTCGGTGAAAAGTTTAAATCAGGAATTTCTATAACACTGTAATTACTGTAAAAACTGCCAACTGGTAAGGAGTTAGAAAGAGATTTTATCTTGTGTTCATCTGTCCATATTTTTTCCATTTGATATTGCCTTGTAAGCTCACTCTTTATCCATAGCTTTAATTTCATTCTCATACTGCTTTTAGTCTTTGGCAGAACGTAGAATTATCACAACTTCTGTCAAGTTTTAAAACTAGTTGAGCTGTAACAAAATGCTGTTTGGCAGTGCATTGCATTTTAAATGAAAGTGCAAAATAAAAGCATTAACCCAGAAAGAAACAAAATGAGATACAGAGCACAATGCAACGAGAGCACGGGAAGGCTGGACATCAGGAGGGTTTTGTGGAAGCTGAATGGGGATGAAGTTATGCTCTCTGCTATATATTTTGCCAATGGAACAAACAGTCCCTGACATTTGGGAAAGAGCCAGCAGCACACAATAATGCCAACAGACTCAGTTAAAATAATTTGTAAATACTGGTATTAAGGAACTGCTTTTCTTGCAGGTGTTTGAATGGCTGCAAAGCCCTCATATTGCAGCTTGCTGGGTAGGTATCAGGAAGACTTTTTTCTTTTTTCCTTTTTTTTTCTTCTTTTTCCTTCTTCTTTTTCTTTTTTTCTTTTTATCTTTACATAGGCAGCCAGAGGCTTGTCCTCAGAAAGCTTTGCCTTGCAGAAGGCATTTCCTGTGCCATCTTGGCCTAGTTTAATATTGCTAAACTGCGCTTCACACCAACAGGCGTGTTGAATTCATGTGGGCCTTGAGCCAAAGGACACAGGGAAGGACTGGTGGCAGAGGAATCCTGGAGGCAGCTTCCTTGCATGAAGGGTTGATGGGAATTCTCCCTTTACCCTGCATTTTGTCTGTTATTCTCTGTAGAATGTATGACCTGCAGACAAATGAGTGTCTCTGCTCCCAGGCTTAGTTTGGAGTCTCTGAAGCAAGCAGAGACACTTTGGTGATCCTCAATTCCCTTCATTCCCTGTGTGTCCATGTAATAACTCACACAGGTCAGGGCACACTAATGCTGTTCCCACTACAGAGAAGTTACCTGTCCCCCTGTCACAAAGGCTCAGTTACTGTGAGCACAAAGCAGAGAGTGGATTATCCAGCAAATCCACCCTGTACTTACAGAACAATTTTGGAGCACAGGGTAAGTCTTTTTAAATCTCCTGGTGAATACATTTTCTTAATTTAGACATAATTTGTTTAAAACTGGTTGGTCCTACAAGAAATCTAGCATCAGTGTCAGTGTTTTCTTTGAGTCTGGTTACACATAATGGTAATCCAAACATATTAAGATTAAGGCAGTCTGGCACCTAACTTTAGCTCTGCCCTTCCCTGACATTACAAATAGTGAAAACATAGGATTGGAGAATCTCATCTTCTTTTAAAAGTTAAATATAAATTGTAAATATAAATATAAATATAAATATAAATATAAATATAAATATAAATATAAATATAAATCACTTTAATTACATTCATATAATTACCACAGAGTTAAAGATGTCAGAGAGCCTTAAACTTTGTTGAATACCTTAATAAGTGTATCTCTCTTAAGTTTAATCATGTTTTCCAGCTTTGAATTTGATGTAATTGAAACAAACTTGAAAAAAATTATTCTTGAATTAATTGTTTTCTTGTGTCTAACACCATCTTAATTTAGTTTTTTATGAGGGCATGCCAAGTAATTGATTTCTAAAATTAGTAGCTATCAGCTTACATCAATGGAAAACCTCATTTTTCAAGAGATTTCTACAGCATGTTAAAAAATACTTTGCTTCAATTAAATTTAATACACTAGCAGTAGGATCTAAAAGAAACTTTATGAACTTTATAGCTCAGTAGGTATATCTTCATGTATAATATGAATATTTGCTTTAAAATAAAAATCTTAAAAATCTTAACAGTTTTTCACATTATTTAATTTTCGTACATTTCTTAGTATTACAGTGTAATTGGAATTTGATAACAGGGTGTATTTCACTAAGCACAGTTCTTAAAGGAGAACACAGAAGTGTTCTAGCAGAACAAAAAAAAGTAAGTACTAGCCGGTAACGCTGCAGTTTATATATCTTTATCTTGGAATTACCTTGTCTCTGGTCTACATATGTTCGTTTTCCATATGTTACTACAAATTGGTCTGTCAATAAATGCCTTTGATCAGTATCTAGGCAGAAGCACCACCCTTTGATTGTGATACCTATTTCTTCAAGCCACTCAGCAGTAAGCATCGATAAGAACAGAGATAAAAGGTTACCAACAGCCGGAGGTTTGGAATGCAGTTGGAAGCTAACATACCCACAAATCAGTGGGGTGCTGTTTAAAGACTGGGATCATCAACAAAAAACACTAAGAGTGTGTTTTGCATGTTATAATCATGAGTGCTATCCTTGCTTGTTATCAGTGTTGAATGAGTAATGACCAAGCACTACACTTTGAAACGGCAGAAATTAAAGGTGGAACTTTTAGGACAATGATTTGAAAGATTTATGGATAAAACTGTCATAGATAAACTTTTTGTACCAAAACCTGGCAATCTAGACATGTGGTGTAGCAATACCTGCATTTGCAGAGTCACACTCCAGTGCAGGAAAAGCTAAAATCATAAGGTTTAACTCACCCAGCGCTCCCAGGTTGTGCTGCAGCCAAGAGGGGTGATTGCAGTCCTGCAGTCCGACATGAGGTGAGCTGTGGTAGTAGTTGATACGACAGAACAGTGCCTCCCATTGAAGAAAATGAAGATAAGAATGACAGCTATTAGCAAGAGCATTTACACAGATTTCCTTTTTTTGGTAATCTTTTTCACTGATGTTGGCAATTCAGTATGGTCCAGTCTGTCCCACCAAGTGATAATGGTGCCTTACTCTCTGTGCTGCCATCACTTGGAAAGGGGAAATTCAACCTCAATCCACTGAAATTTAGACAAATGGCACCATCAGGCCATGATTGTGATGCCTGCTTTAATGCTTTGCTGAATGAGGACTAAACAAAAAAAGAAAGCCAAGTGGTATTTCAACATTATAGGGGGGACGGGAAAAATCAGTCAAGCTCTTAATAAGGAAACACAGTTCACTGCACTATATAGGAAATATCTAATTTTGGCAGAAGTATTTTACAAGCCATTGCACAATATGAAGAGCAATGACTATATGAGTAACAATTTGCTCTGCTCATGGTGTTCATTTTCTGTTCCCTTCAGCACTTTTTGACAACTAAAAAATATTTGAAACCCTTCTTTTTTGATTATGTAAAATTATGTATAGTGTGCTCTAAGATAGGATATGATCTACACTTTTAGCTTCTTCAAGAGTCTTCCGTGATGTGTTTATTGCTTCCTCTGACAGGACACTCACTGGGCATCAGTTTTTGGGATGATTTTTATTGAATGCCCACAGAGGCACACAATATGGTTGAACAAGTGATTACACCCAAAACCTGAGCCTATTCAATACTCCATGCTGCAACAAAGTCCTGTCTGAGACCCAGATTGCCCTTGCCTTATGGAAGTTTCTAGTCCATTCAGGATAATTATTCAGGCATTCACAAAAGAGTATTAAAATTAATACTTTGTTTATAAATACATATTTTCCATGAAGCTCACAATTATTTCTAGCCACTGAGAAAGCTCTCAGGGTGATAATAAAGCTTAAAATATACCCCTAGAAGGCAAGAACATGAATATTAAAATTAAGTTAAGTAGCAGAGAGTAAAACAATAATTTTTGTAAAGTGGTGGCTCAGGTTCTTTTACTTACTAGCTACATAGTTATTATACATATAACTATCATTTAGTTACTACCCACTAAAGACTGGAGTAGTCACTGAGTAATTGTGTTTGTTTTATTTAGTTAAAGCTGAAGTACTGAGGAGTTTTCTTCTCACTTCAAAAGGGCTATATGAGTTTAGCCCCAGCTTAGCAACCTCCCGCAGCTCCCTGGAGGAAGTGAGAAACTGCAGATGGGATTTATCTTACCTAAATACAGCTGCCTTAGGGTGAGGAGTCCAATCTGCACCACTTACCCAGACTTCCTGCGTGGCCAGTGAAAAACTACAGTCATTTTATGCAATGAATTCCATCTACCTTGGATGATTTATTAGTGTTGTAGCTACACTGCTATGAATCTATAGCTATGCTCTCCCAAAACATCATGGAGTATGTGCTGCTTCCTTCTCTCAGCCTGCAGAACACTTCACTCTGTGACCCTCCTGTATTGCTGTGTCTGTGAGGTTAGCCCTAATGCTAGGCCTTTCCTACCTAGCTTTTATTTTCAGCAAATGCTCTGGCTTCAAAGAAACCCTGTTGATGTTCTTTGTTACCAGATACAGTCTATGAGATGATTAAACTAGAGACACACACAGATTGCTGGGGGGGCAAGGAAGGGCTGCAGGCAGAATCCTGATCTCACCAGGCTGTAGCAACTGCAATGGCAGTGGAGCAGAGCCATGGCCCAGGCATTTGGGAGCTGAGATTTTGTGTAGGACCTAACTGCTGAAAGGCCATACACAAGAGTCTCCTGCTCCATCTCTCCACTGCAGCTATGACTGTATGGATAATTTATTCTCTTTCAAATAACAAAAGGGCAAGTTTAAAGTTTCCTCCTTAGCAGAGATTTCAACTAGCCTCTTGGTTTGATTTTGTCTTAAACCACAGAGCATGCCATATTTCTCAGCTGAGCAGCTACTATCTGAAAATCAGAATCTCTTAAACCATTACTTGTATGAAGATTGTGTTTCCAAAGCCGAGTCAAACCTGACAGGTTAAATTACTTTTAGAACTTAAGGTAATATCAGGTTAAGCAAGTACTTTAAGAAGCTGTTCCTTTCTGCTTTTAGCAGTGAATTACCACCTTTCAGCTAGGGCTGAGCAATCAATATATATGTATATGAGGACTTATCTGGTGAACAACAAATAGGAAAATCAATGTGACAGGTTAGCTTAATCCAGTTTGGGGATTAGAATATAGTTGATTTTTTTAATACCAGTTAAAATCTTTCTCTTTATGAGGACATTCTCCCTAACAGACTGAGACTCTTTTGCAGAAGAATTCTTCCACAGAAAACTTTTCTTCTCCAAAGCATACTATTTTCGTCTGCGGTTCCTTGTAGATCAGTAAATGGTTGTGTGGTTTCCCTACCTTCTCTAATGAAGATTCACTAGAAAAGACTAGAAAGACTGCAGTCTTAAGGAACCATATAATCTGCTGTTTTATTCAATCCTGTCTTCATGGTAAACTCTATAAACTGCCTACTCATGCAGCATCTAGCCTGTTTCCTTCATTGAAGTTTCCAGCTGCTGCTGTAAAGACAAAAAATCAGGAATACTCAGTGTTAACAGCTCTCATATTTAAAAGCAATTATTGCAATATAAACCTAAGGATGGGTGGTAGAATCATCAAGGATTTATTTGAATGTGTTCTACTATTTCAAAATTATCTAGAAATAATTTAAGTAAGATGTTTGTCCAAATTGGCAGGAAGCGACTACATAAGGCTGAAATTAAATGACATGTACTTATTCATTGTGAGTTGAAAGAGAGTTTGATTATTCTAATGTAGTTTGAAGTTACATCTAATGTCATGAAATTGTACTTGCAACCCTCAAATGGGGTTGTTCTACTCTTGCAGTGGTTCTTTCATATGCTCCCTGCCATGTCACTTGCTTGGATCTAACAACCAAGTGACTTATGTGTGAGTTAGCAGAGTATTAATTTGTTGTTCCAGTGGAAAAGTAATCCAACAAAAGAAAAAAATTCTCTTGTGTCAGTTCACTGAACCATCTCATACTCAGCTAGAGCTGTTACAAAGAAGGGAAAAAAAGCAAATGTTCAGGAAAGGAATGTGACCAATCATTCCAGAGGATACAGAGCTTTGAGTACAACAAACCTCAGATCTCAGTCTTACAAATGCTTAAATTTCATCTGATAGGAGATGCTGTCCAAAAGCCCAATAACAATCTCTGTGCTGCTGATATTGTGTTCTCACATCATCCCTTAGGCTGACACTGCATTTAAGTGTACCTGACACAGGCACCTCATGTACAACAAGTGTTTTGAAGAATCACCAAATCCAATCACTGGATNGGCAAAAAAAAAAAAAAAGGCAGCTTCATTTTTTGGAATTCTTATTGGTAAATTGAAGTTCAGCTATGTCAGTTCCCTGGTCTAGATCATTGGGTAGTTATCAGTTAGCTAATTCCTAGAGCTGGCACAGGAGGAAATGTCAAGTTATGAGCAGAAAAATATCCCTTTGGTAGTTTTTCCTATATCATCTCAAAGCAAATATGAGATAAGGACTACACCCAGGCCACAATAGATAGTAGGTGTAGATCTGAAACAAAAAGGAGGAAATACCATCTGCTGTAATACTATCACATCTTTTTGTGCATGTTGCCTGTTTTACGCCGTAAAGGTTCATGTTCTCTGCAGAAATAACTGCAAGAGCTGCTGTGGCTGCCCCATCCCTGGCAGTGTTCAAGGCCAAGGTGGACGGGGCTCTGAGCAGCCTGGGATAGTGGGAAGTCTCCCTGCCCATGGTAGGGGGTTGGAACTATTTGATCTTACACTCTCTTCCAACCCAAACTATTTTAAGATTCTAGGATTCTGCTCTTCTAAGACTGTTTTCAGCAAATGTTTTCTTTTCTATACTGCTATAGTAATTATTCTGAATGTCTGTAAATATTACATGACATTCTGAATATGATTTCTAGTTTTGATCTGTTGATTCAAATAAAATGTGTCTTTAATCAACTTCTGAAAGGAAATATTAGATATGTTGGATAAAAAAACCCAACATGTTTACCAGCCTAGAAAGACTCTGCCCTGCTAAAAAAAAATGCTGTGCATAATCCACAATGTAACATAAATACTCAAGGGACTCAGCTGTACACAAAATGTGGATTAGAGGCCAACAGCTCCATGATGTTTTTGTGTTTATTTTGCGTAATGGATTTTTACAGTATTTCTTCCTTCTTTCTACTAAGCGTGAGGCATAGGTATGGGAGCCTCTTAGTGTAAAAGTTTTATTTCTCTTATTTCACACCTTCTCAGGACCTTTTTGCTAGTCATCTATGGCATACCTTTCAACTTCTATGTCTTCAGGGCATCGAGAGACTTCACCTTCCACTCTGCTGCACTTTCTTCACTTCTGGTTGTTGCTTGCAGACAAAACAGATCTCTAAATTTCAGCCAAATGTCTCCCTTCCAAAACCTGAAAATCAAGTCCATCTAGTAAATATAAAGATCATCATCAGGCATTTTAAAGGATGATGTTCACATACAGTTCTCTTAATATTTCTTTCTTTTTGCTTACTGTGACAACCTGTTGTGAAAAATAGACATATGTCAGTACTGAAAAAAATCCCTTGTGATTTTTAAAAATATAACAATGCTTTCAAGGGTGAAGATAACAAGTACTGTAGTTGTTTCATTATATAATTGTTCAGAAAACAGAGTAGGAAAAAAGTAACTGGCATGAACCAAAAAATAAGATATAGAAATGTCTTAGTGAAAAAAAAACTATCTAAGATGAAATCCTGACTCTTAAAGCATGCATTTCCCATTGATTCCTACAAGGCAAGATTTTTATCACTAACATTTGTACTAATTATGCTTACTATTAACTCCCTCACCCTCTCCATGGGACAGTAAACTCTAATTTTCTTTTTTCTGTCTTACAGCAACCTGGGGATGTGCAGCATTCACTCTCACAGGTTTCAGTAGAATCCAGGCCAGGGGTCAGCATCACATGAATGATATGTTCACATTTTAAAGAATGCTTGATCTCAAGTTATTCTGCCTATTTGCTTCAGCAGCTGGAGAGAGGAGTAAGATACAACATTTGGAGTTTACCTGCATATTCTCTACTGCATAGGCCACGGAGAGATACTTGATGCAATGAGCTACTTTTAGCTCCAAGTATCTGATCTTCTTCCCATTTTTTACATATGAAACAATAATGTTGTGGGGCCTTTCATCTTCATGAGCTTTTGCGGTTTTTATTGTGAAACAGTTCTTGGGAAAACATGGAGCTTGAAAGTGGTTAATGAGGTTGCCCTGGTGCCATTGATTTAACAGAGAAGCACAGAAGATGACTGCACATAGTAACCACATAAAAGATGCAGAACATACCCATCTTCTTTCATCTTCTGAGAACACACCCTAAATAGCTCTAAAATATGAAAAGTGGAGAAAAATTACTTGCAACGTAGGTATTCATACCTCTTCATCTGCAGTGCAATGTAACACCCAGAGACTTAACATTATATTTCCTGATTTTTAAAAAGCTAAATTACAATTCTCCATTGACTTCGCTAAATCCTCAGAGTACAGAGGATTGAGTATCCATTCTCTTTACAATGAAAACTACAGAATTATATCTGTGTTTGTGAACCAAACACAATCCCAGGCTGCAGAAATATGTGACCAGCCATGATGCTAAACTTTTAGGACAAACCCTGGGACAACTTTAGTCTGTGCCAAAAACAACCCCTAATCTCCCAAACTGCATCTGGGGCAATGAACATTATCAACACAGAGCCTGGATTTGGCTTCCTGATACCAAGAGAATTTAACCATGAAGATGTGAGCTGTGTCACAACACTTAACCATGGGGCCTGTTTTATTTATTGCTATAGATATAATCTAAGTGTGTCAAAGAAGAACTATATTTTCTGATGCAGCTTAAGAAACCAAGAACACTGAGACTACCACATTCTTAAACATGGCAGCTACAATTCCATAAAAATTAAGTCATATAAAAATACTCTTTAATCCATCTTAACATTATGTTTACATTTTTTATTGTTAAAATCTCATCAAAATGTCATTGTTTTTTATAAAAATATATGCTAGATGTTGTTTTAAGAGCTAATAAATTTATCTTCTGTCTTGCATCATCAATAGAATCTTGTCTAGTTTGTTCATCACACTCATCAAAAATTGAAACATGGTATGTTTAAAAATGTTTGTGATCAGAAAAGGTGAACTTTAAAACAGGTTCTTTATTTGTGTCCACACATTTTTAATTGCATTCAACTCTAGGTTAAAAAGAAAAGCACAACAGAACTGAGTGAAAGACAGCAAATTCTTGCCCTTGAGCATTAGCAGCATCTTAAATCAATGGAAAAAAGAGGTCTATATAGAAGTTGAGAAGGAGAACAAACCAGAGGATTCTGGTAGTCACATCACTTGTCATTTGGTATGATGTAAAAGTTGCAGGTTATTCCAATAACAACGTGGGGAGAAAACAAATCAAAATTTATATATTAGCCAAGACTCAATAGCACTATAGAGAAATCAAAGCAGTTACCAGATACTGTGTGTTTTACATGAATTCCAGCATGTTAAAACTAATGTAATTTGCTTTTGTAAATAAAGAATAGCATCCAAGAATGCCTCTTTATCTCATTTGAAAAGATAAGTGTTCCATCTGCCAGTAGTCTCTGCCTACAAGGTTGGGGTTTATCTTATTGTATATTTTCCACATCTAATTATCAACAGTGATTTTTCCCATGTGGAACTGCTTTGGCATTTGATCATTTTAATCTTATTTTCATTTAGTACTTTAACATATGATTCATAAAAAGCAAAATCAGGTTGCCAGTGTCTGGGTCTTAACCACCATTTTTGTTATGTCTGCTTTCCTGTTCTAATAGTTCATACAAATCATTGGAACTTAATACCAGTAATCTCCTGAGCATTTCCCCCTTCTTACACTTCAACTCTTATGATGGTGAGAATTATGCTAAGTTCTTCACTGCAGAAGGTGAGAGAAATCTGGCAGTAAATTTATGCAGCAGTAATGCTGCTCAAACTGGAAGCACCAATGTATGATATGTATATGTGATAACTTTTGAGAAGAAATATGATCAGACAAATCACTATACAAGTTGTGGTTTCATTTAACCTTTTTAGTCCATGGACAAATTCAATGTTTTCTTAGAGCAAATTTAATAAATTCAGACATCCTTAGACTTTCTGGCCACCATTGTCCTTTGCTAGCACATAGATCTCTGAAACCTGAATATCTGGAGGTAACTTACACAGTCTGTTCATGCTACCTTTGCTACTTACACTTTAATCCCATATAAAGCAAATAAACTTTCATCTTCTAAGCACTTAAACTAATTACATTTAGCCAGAAGCTCAAGTACTGGAATCAGTTCTATATACAGCCATTAAATAGACAAACATCATAAAATCCAGATGCAAAAGACTTAGTCTAACAAATTTTCTTTGGTGTGAAGTATAAGCAAAACCATATCAACCACTGTGGCACTTCAGATGTCAAACTGTTAATCGGTGTTTTCAAATAAAAACTTCTTTTACTATGATGGTTACACACATGTACATTATTACTAAAATGTACTTTGATTCAAATACCAGGGGATGTTAGTCTAACTTGTAGAATCTTTGAAAGTATTTTTGCAGAATAGTAATTATGAGTAATAGAATCAATTTCATTTTAATTTGATACTGTCTATTATTTTTTCCATTTAAGGATTTTCTGTATTTTCATTTCTATGCCACAAGTATTGGGGAATTATTGTTTTTTCAAAACCTACTACTAGAGTTCATAATTTTAAAGTCCTTTTCAAATCCTTCCAAGTTTCAACATAAGTTAACCCTTCAAGCTTTGCAGTGCTTGATTGTTCTCTCACATTGTTAGTGTAAAACGGTTCCATCTTCAGTGCTCTGATTCCCAAACTCACGCCCTAGTTCATACTGTTGCTCATCACCTTAGGTTCATAATGCTGTTTATATAAAAGTAAGCCCCAATTATTCTATGGAATTTACAGGATCTATAGTGTACCATTTGAGATAGCTTGTGAGTTTTATATCTTTTTAATTAATTGAAACTTGTTTACCATTGGGTTAATTTAGTAGAAGGTACACTGTGAATGAGTGTGAAGTCCAGCTCCTTTTATGTTGCAAAAGTAATTAAAAAATTTATCAACTGACAATATCCTGAAGGCAGCCTATGAGCTAGTCTGCTTTTGAGTCATTATGAACCCTCTGTGCCTGTGAAGGTGGCAACTAGAGTTCATCAGGGATTTCCTGACATTTTCATCAATGTCAATCAAAATCAAAACTTCTCAGTGGGATATTTGCACCAGTTCTAATGAAGGTGTGATTCTTGTCCACAATAAGGAGGAGAGTAACCCACATTAGATTAGTCAGTATCAGTGATACGAGAGAAAAAAGTTCAGGATTTATATCTAGTAATTTAATTTTTAAAAAACAGTTCCTATAACAAGGCTGAGAAGATGCACCCCAAAAGAAGCAGATGGAGCCATTCATGGGGAATTCAGGAGCCAGAGGCAGGCACAGTTACAGTAGGACATGCTGAAACTCTCACTATTCCTTTTGGGCTGCAGACTACTGCCCCAGAGCTCTGCTGGGGGAAAGAATCATGTTTATGGTGCCTCAGAAAGAGTTAAGTTAAATTAAACTGTGAGTGTAGGTGTTTTGGCATTGTTTAAGATGGGCTAGAGAGTGCTTTTTTCACTCTTTCTCCATCTTGCTGCTGGCAAAGAGAAACAAGATAATGCACAGTAGGTGTTGCTTGAGTTGGAGGACACCATCTCCACTGCCTTAGATTCCAGTCCTTTGCCTTTCAGGCAGTGCATGATGTAGGTTTTTCATAGCACAGGTTTAGATTCTAACTACTGGTTGTCTCATTTTCTTCTGCTGTGAGATAGGAAATGTCTTTCCTCATCACTCTCACTGAGAACCATTACGTTCCCGAAACTGACAGTGAAAGGCTTGAAGAGCAGAAAAGTGAGATATTCCAGGATTCAATCCTTCCCACGGCTGCTGCATTGCAAAATGCTTGTTAAAATTTGACTAAAAGTTGCCTAAGTAAAATTTTTAAGCATATTCCGTGATTTGGGCACCAAACACCAAACTAAATAACAAGCCCTACTTGATCAATTCTCTAAGCTGAATAAATTTCTGAAGCTAATGAAACTAACTTTCACTGTAACACATTTATTTACACCTTTAAAAAAGGACTGATCAGGATTTGCACTTCCTGTGCAATTTATTTCTCATAGCCATTGGATTTCTAATTTACAAATACATTTAAAAGTAAAATAAAAGTAATCCTTCTTTCACACACTGCTCATAAACTTACAACTTGATTTACCAGAGAGAAAAATGATCTACAGGTAAAGATAAGGCCTGTTACCAGGGTGCAATCACTGTAGAATTAAGAATCTGGTTTAATCTAAGTACTTGATCACATCTGAAGTATGATAAGCAATTCAATGCTTTTATATAAAATGCTGCTGGAGCAGTTTACAGGCATCTAGAAGGTCTCTTTTAGCTATACATTTTATCTGGGAATCAATTTGATGTTATCATAAATTTGCCATAATGCTTCAGTAGTGTTAAAAATCAGAGGTCTTTTTCTCCTCTGAAGTTGGGTCCTTGATGGAGCAAGGTCACATCTGCTTTCTGGCTCGCCGTGCAGGAGGGACTGTCTGACACAGGGCATTCAAGGACATTTATAATGGATGTTCAGCCAGTGGAGGAGTACCAGGCTTGAGTCACTGAAGCTACAATTCCCATGAGGCAGCGTGGCAGCTGAACGATTCCTAGGGCAGCATGCCAAGGCTGGGCATTTGGGCTCGAATCTGTAAAAATGCCTAAGCTTCAATTTTCTTGGCATAAGTGACATTGCATTCCAAAGGGAGACCTATTTCTTCAGATGTCTGCCCTAATAAATGAGTTACTTGAAAATACATTTTCCAATACATAGCTAAAGAGCTAAATCCTTAATGTGCTATTGAGCCAGCCATGTGCTTTGCTTCTTTAACCAGAATGACAGGAAATGTAACCATCAGCATTTTCTTAGACACACACACATTCAGCTTTTCCAAATGACATGGATATCCCATTGCAATATGTGAACTCCCTTAAGAACAGCAGTTTCTTCTAAGGATGGGGGTGAACTTTCCTAACTACTTTTCCTTTTCTTTGTTTTTCCCCCAAAATACATAGTTTTAGTGAGGGTCCAGTGGGCCGTTAAGGACTGTCTTTATTTTGGCTTTCCTTTTGACTGAGCCCTTTATAAGGGATGTTGTGTGGTTTCCCTTTAGAAGAAGAGGAGTTTTGTGAGTATTTAAGGACAAAAAATTGAATTTGTTAGTGGTGCATTCCACACTTTTATGACTAAGCCCATAGCACATGTCTATGTAACTGGTACATAACATGATACTAAATCAGCCCGCATAACTAAATTGCAACATACCATTGATTTTAGTCACTAATAAAACACATACATATGTTTCAAGTGGTTTTAATTATCTGTTTATTATTAAATTGTGTTTTCTTTGCTGTGTTTCTAAAAAGTTTTGATGTAAGAAAGAATTCTTCTTACAAATTTAAGCTCAGCTGTATTACTTGATACATTTTTGGATCAGGCAAACAGTGTCAAATGGCCGTTTACCAAACTATTGTTCCTTAACTTTGTCCCCCTAAAGGTGGCACAGAAATCATGCCTGGGACTTGGTGTTCAGCAAAAGATAATTAAAGGTCTGATGGATTGATAGGAGTTTGTCATTAGCTTCACAGAAATAAACCACTTCTTGAGCTGAGGCCAAAACAATCTTTAAACCTGACTAGCAAACTCACAGCTCTCTGCTCTGCCCTTCTCTCTCTCTGATCTGATAACTCCTGCCTCTGTTATTCTCCATCTTCCACTCTTCATTCTTTTTTCATCCCTACCCTGACAGCAGAACTCTAACTGACTCCCACAGCTCCTTTCCTCTCTTCCTGATCTTGCACAGCACAGTGTGACTTCGGGGTTTGGAAGTCTTCCTGTATCATAAATGAGTTTTCTCTCCCAGTTTTGCCATTTCCCTAAGTAACACTGTTCAGAGCAAATCTACTTAATTACAGTACATTTTTCCACATCTCTGACTTACTCCCTAAGTTCTCCATCTTCCTGCATCCACTTATCTCTGTACTCAGATGGCATCTCATTAAAATCTTTGGAGAGGAAATCAGCAAAGGTTTCTGCTTTGTCTTGCTTTCTCTTCTCCCCAACTTTCCTTTACCGTTGAGGCAGAGATGCTGTAGGGGCTCTCTTCTTAGAGGTCTACTTTCTTCAGCAGTCCCATCCCTTCACCTCACTCTTCCATTTTATCCTTTATTCTTCCTGTGCACCTACACTTCCTATAGCTTTTGTCACTTTCCCTTTTCAATTTTCACAATCCTGCTTCACTTGATCCCACAGTCACCTCCCCGCCCATGTCTCTCCAGCAAGTGCCCTATTTACCTCCTGCTTTAGAAGTCTGCTGAATGAAAAATTGAGCTTCTCTCCTCTCGTTCCATCTGAGGCCAAATTCTACTGAAATATTGATTGCCAAGGTCTTTTTAGACCTTTAGATGATGTATCCTCACCCTGCTTAGTATCTTTCCCTCAGTTTCCATTTTTGGCTCACAGATCTTAACAGGAGCATAATGGTGCTCTCAGCAGCTTATACTCACTAATTTTAAAACAAGGATCTTCATTCCTCTTCCAGCTTTGTTCATTATGCTTGGGAGGAACTATTGACAAACATTGACAGGATGTGGTTTCTTTACAGTCAGAATGCTCTTTCCTTGATCTCTGTGGATGATTAGACAAATGCTGGATTACTGGCCTGCAGAGACCTTTATCACCACTTTTGATAAATTAATTTGATACTGCCTAGTTTTCTTGAACTCATTTGTCTGCATCTGTTCCTTTGTTTTACCCTTAGATGATTTTTGAGGCAGGATTTTTGTGGGGTTTGTCCAAACTTCACAGAACTCTTCCCACAGTGGAGTCTCAGTCCATGACTAAGGCACCACTTGATTTTGTTAGTAACAGCCATACCTTAAAGGCTTAACTGAATTTCAGCTGTACCTAAAAGCACATAATTGTCAATAAACCAGCTCTTATTTTTATTGGAATTGTTTAAATTTAAGGCCTTTTTCAGTAATTTAGTCTTCTTTGTAATTAGCAATAGTGAGAAACATATGGTTACTCTTTTTGATGTGAGCAACTAACCATAATTTGAAATCTCATAGGTTATTCCCAGGGGATGAAGAAATTGATGGGGTAAATATTCTTTGATGTTTATTTTTCTTTATTTCTGAAAAGGTTTATTTCTGAGAAAGAAATTACTTTTTTCTTGAAAACATCAGGATTCAAGCTGCCAGAAATAATGCATCCCCAAGTCAGTACCCAAGCAATAATACACTCTGTGGACTTTTCCTAAGGCATACATGAGCATTAGTTCTTTTTATGTCTTCAGTTATTACTGAGCTTTGCTCCACTTCTTAATTTGAAGCCTCTTCTCCATACACATGCATGTTCCAAGCTAAGCAAAATTGCTTCACTATTTTTATTTGGATTTCTGTTTTGAATCTGGAAACTCCTGCTTGCCTACATGGAGGGCTTGAATGATCTCTTACAAATATTATGAATAAGCAGCAAGTTCATCTCAATGCAAATAATGCATCAATTAAATGGACGTTGCTTTCAATAATTGTGTGCAGATGCATTAACTATGGATTTTGCTTCATGGTCTGTAAAATCCCAACAGATAATAAAACTGTTTTTTTATTTTGGCTTTCAAAATCTCTGGAAAAACTCTTTCACTCAAAAACATAAAGGATTTTTCACAGATGCCTGGAAATGCAATATTTACATTGAGGAAATGCAATATTTACATTGAGATATTGAGATATCTTCATTTTAAAATTGAAAGAAAGATATTTTTTATGCAGTAAGAGAGACAAAAGTATTAGAAGTCCTTTAACAACACTCACCGTGCACCATTTCAGAACCTGCCAGAAACCCAGCCAGAACCTTTGCATGTAGCTTTAGGCTTTGCTGTTTGTGTGCATTTGGAAGCTCACTTGTGGCTATATGGTTATGTCATGTGATTTTTGTGGTGTCATGAATGAAAGGCACATCACAGACTTTATTTTAAACTGTAAATAATGTAGTACAGCCCCTGCTAAACCATATGTAACAGCTCAGTAGTTTCACTCACACATTCCATAACTAGTATTTCGCTGTCACTTTTTATTAGCACATTTTAACTAAAAGCTATCTTGTAAAGTCTAATATATTGTGATATGTTAAAGAATGCATAATGTATTTCTGTCAGGAAGAATCCTTTTCAATTGCCTTAGTTATTCCTTTGTACTTTCAATTCTAAATTTGTTTGTATAATCTTCTGTACATAATCTCCTGTATGCAATTACTGTCTCCCAGTAGCTGTGGGGTAAAAAAGCTAATTTGGGATTTCTATCAATACTTTGTGTCATTTCCTTGGGTCTTAGTTCATGTTGGGACATCCTTTGGTGCATTAGTAATCCTACTGGAGCATTATCATTTTGGCTTTTTTATCCATCTCTAAGTTTTACACCTCTGCTAGTTCTGACACATAGGGGTCAGTTCTACCAATGCTGAGTTCCACTGGGTAAAGGGACATGTGAATATGCCTTCACAGACCAAACAGACAGGACTGTGGCCTACCCTGCTTCTGGGATGGACTCCTCCAAGCTGGCTCTAGTCAGAGATTTGGTTTGTGTCAGGGCAACGTGGTGTCTCAGCAGTCACATTTGCTGGGAGGTGGAGAGAGTTTTGGGGACAGTTTAGGGCTCCCGAATGCAGTTGTGTGGCTCCTGGATTGTGCCCACCAAGCCCATGACAGCTCATCTAAGCAGAATCACAAACATTTTGAGTTTCATATACTGTGTTCTTCACGTGACATTGTTCAGATCACTGGGGCATTGTCTTCGTCCAACCTTACACAGAAAGTTGAGTGACATCTGCTACAGCTCTGTATATGCATCCTCAAATGATACCAGTAAATTTCTGCAGCCCCATGAAAAAAGTTCTTTTTCAGCCTCATTTATACTATAACAAAGTAGTTGTTATAAACTGTAACCTTTCAACACTGATCTTGATGAATATGCAACAAAAAGATAAGGGTTTTGAAAAAAGCAATTGCAATGATCTAATTATAATAATACCTAGCTCCTGTACTCTCCTTTTCATCAACTGATCTCAGAACACTTTAGAAAGGAGATCAGTATCATTATCCTCATTTTACTCATTGGCTTCATTTTCTTACAGTGCATTGTCCTGATTTGCAAAATGTATACAAAACTCTTTATATTCATCTTTCAGATCCGATGTGAGGTGGGAGTTATACTCACTCTGGCATGAGAGGGTGCTTTTAGCTTTTCACATCCTCCAACCCCTATGCACACAGACCCTTCTATTTTTTCCTGACTGAGTGATTTTGCAGAGCAGAGATCAAAAGAAAATTTATCAGTATCTGTCTCCCTTCAGACCATTGAAGCCAGACTTCTGACAACAGTGTAGCAGCCTTAAAGCTGAAAGAACCATCAAAAAAGGGTAAAGAGAAGAAAGAAAAAGTCCCATGGCTACCCTGTCATTGTCAGAATATGGAGGAGGAAATTGCAGTCAGTGTGAGAGAACCACAGATGCTTTGAAGATAGGGAAGCAGGGGATAGGGACTCTGGACTCACTGGATTGTTGGTGTGTCCAACCCAAAAATCTCCAGGACCCCCAGTCCCCAAAGACTCTTGAGCTCTGAAGCTGAAACAGCATCCTTGTGTATTATACAGCTGTGGTTAAAGGTGACCTAAACTGCTTCAAACACATAAAATTCACCAGAAAGTGTGTCATTTAAACATAGTCTTTTCTTTATTTAGCTACTAAAACTGGGGCAATAGGATTCAGAATTTTCTTTGCTAGAAAACCTCTTATGTATAAATGCTGAAACCTAGAGCAAAAACTTACTAGTCTGAACTTTCCCAGACTCCAAAGGATTCTGGCTAGGGATTGTCTGAAGCTCATTGCCTAAATACTCAGCCAAGACTGCTGAGGTGATATTAGACAGCTCAAACTGTTCAGCTAAACCAGAGGAAAAGTCAGAAGTTCCTTTTATGTCAGATATGCTCCTTTAACAGTATCCTCTATCCACTGTATTCCAAGTGACTTCACTGAAGCACTGGGGAGTGTTCTGCTTCTGCATTGCTTGAAATAATCATGTTAGTTATGTGATTCACTGATGAAAGAGGAGCAGATAAATCCCTGAGCTCTGAACTTGGATAGCAGAAAGAAATGATGGATGAACCTTCTGCATTGGCAATTCAATTGGGTTCAGATAATGAATCGAATGTTTAGCTGCTTACCCAGACCGTATCCCCCCAAAACTCTCCAAACAGTTATATCTGACACTGGGACTTCATCCAGCTCCCTTTGAAATCAATTAACAGACTCTGATGACTTCAGCTGGGAGGCCATCAGGCCCTAGGGCTCAAACAGGTTTGCTCTCGCGTGACTTACAGATTGTTTGGCATCGTGGCTGAGATGGGGACAAGGTTGACAGAACACTAGTCAAAAGATAAATCTCCAGTCAGGGAGAAATGGGACAAGTGAAAATTCAAAGGACTTCAAAAAACCTCAGAAAACCTCTGATGGCAAACCATTATCATGTACTTATTTTCTTTAGAAAATAGTTGATTCAGTTTGTCTTTGTGGAAAAAGAAAACCAAAACCAAACCCAGACATTCTTATTTGGACTATTCTGGTTCACCCACATCAGTAAAATGCATTACATTTTATTGTCAACAGATAATTATTTTGACCTTGATGACTGAGAGATGAGTAGGACCTGAAAGAACCTTTTCAAAAAATGTTCAGAATTACCTTTGAATTAAATAACGGGAGCACACCTAGCAATTTCTCCCCTCATGGTCAGGCCAGAGTTTAGAGGTTCCATATGGCAACTTGCACAAAACAAAGAGAACCTGGCCAGAGAGGTAAATTATTTGGGACACATTGTCTCAAAGTTTTGCACAGTGTCATAACTACCCAGAGATACTCAACAGGATGCGGTTGCATTTCATCTTCTTGGCATTTCAGAAATGTGTCTGAGCCTGCATTGTTGAACCTTTTTTAGATTTAAGAGCTGTCAGTCCCAATACTTCTGTGTGACAGTGTAAATAAGAAAAGGATAAATGTTTATAGGGGGGTTGTCAACATAGTATTCATGTATTTACAGAGGGAAAAAATCTATACGTTACTAGCAACTAGCAACAGAATTTTTTTTTCAGGAAATAACATTGGGGTTAAATTTTTTTTTCTAAAGAAGATGTAAAACATTTCTAATTGAAATATAAAAGAAACCCTTTAAATCAACCATTTTCTCATTAAAAAATACCAGACTGATCAAAAAAAAAGTCACTTTCTGATAAGCAGAAACCTCGTGGTAAGAAAATGAGCCAGTTCTATTAATAAATCCTTGTATCTTCATAACTACTTGACAGATATTTCTGGACTCCATGGTTTTCCTTCCAAATTAACCTTATTAATTTGAAGAGGAGAATAGAACACAGATGTGTTTTGTCTCTATGCAGCAGTTGGGTCACAGTTACAGATCCTTTTTATTAATCTCTTAGTCTGTAGACACCCTAAAAGAAGTTTGAAAGGCCTCAAAGAATTAAATTTCCAGGTGTCAACGTGGTGGCACCATTTTAGGCCACCTCTGTGAGAGCACTGAGCTCATTTGGCACAGAGACTGGAGCAGCTGTAGGGACAACCATCTACCCAGTGTGGCCATGCACAATAATATGAAAAGATTCGAAGTATAAAAAATTCTAATATAAAAAGAGTACACAGAGCTGAGACAAACAAGACCATACATGCCCTAAAGTGCATATTTCTGACACTAGTCTGCTGCCTGAGAATTGTTTCATGAGCTTCTGTAGGGTGGCTGTGATCTGAAGATTTTGGGGAAGGTACAATTTAGTGTATGCCTGTACAAGGAGCCCAAATGGCAGAACTGAAACCAAAACATTTTTTAATCCAATTTTCTTATTATCACCTTCCAGTTAAGTTAAAGGCAAATGGAAAACAGAGAGATCCATGTTACTTTTTTTTTATAGCTGTTTTCTGGCTGGTTCATAGTCTGGTTCTCAGGAACTCATAGAGGGTTAGCTGGGCTCACAGCAGTGAAAGGGAATGTTCAAATGCAAAACATTTCCCTTTATAATGAGCAGAGATCATGCCAATATTTCCATTCCTACTGTCTTTCAAAAACTAACTTCATTAAATGTATCTTGAGGCCTCAAACCATGTGACATAGTCCTGCTAGTGGTAAAAAAGAATCTGAAAAAATTGCTATTTTACCTACTAGTTACTATTTCTGAATGTTATCACATATTTTTAATTTCCTCTCAGTTCCGGATTATGTGAAAGCTCTTTCCTTAAGGAAAAAGGCAGACCATATAGTGGTTCTGATAAGTTGGCTTCACTGCATCTGATGCAGGAAAAAAAAAATCAGGACCTGAAGTATGTCTCTTGTGACTCTTCTTCTGTCTTCTCTGAAAGTAATTTAATATTGGTCTTATCAGTAGAAGTTACCTCTCATGTCTGGATCTGTTACTTGTGGTACAATGTACACAGTGCTGTAGAAGACAAAGCATGCCTGAATGTGCCAAAACCACAGGAATGTCATAAGACTTTTTCCTTATTTTACCTTTGTCTGAAAGAATTGGTCATGAACCCCAAAGCCCTGAGTGTGCTCATCCAAACGTGATCACTGTGAGGTGCAGTTTGGTAGATTCTGCTTCACACCAGTATCCAAAGGCTGTTCTGGAAACATCTCTCAAAAGATTAAATGGTTTATTCAGAGAGCTAAACAATGGGAACACGAGGTAAAGGAATCCTAATTCACAGCAAAGACTAAGAGAGTTGTTTGCATTCTCAGTAACATAACAGCATAAGGCAAAGATATAGTCTATTCAGAACAGTTTATTATGAACACGCAGATTCTACAAAAATCACCAAAAAAATTCTTCATTCTCTTGTAGTGTTTGTCACAACACAATGTAAATTTCTGTAAGACTGTTTTGGGCAACAAGTTCTTGTAGAAAACCCTTTTGTGTTGTAGCCAAACTCACAACAGAATGTGTTCTTCCACTGAAAGCACTGGAAAAAGTAGCTTCAGATATACATCACCTTACTGGAGATCAGGTTATTTGGGAAGACTGTGTTGACACTGTAGTTTCAAACCTGATGTCACCAATTCTCAGAAACATCTACTCTTTTTTTGTCTAATACATGCATATGAACAAGTGACAGTGAAATTTTCTGATGGAGGATTCCTCCTGAACTGCTCACACATGTATTTCAGAAGAAATTCAAATGCAGCACAGAAACTCTATATTCTTTAGAGTAATTAATTAATTTATTATAGAAGATGTTGTTTTATAAGACAGTAACTACAACCACTGGGACATTTCTTTGTCATGAATGTCTCGGGTGATATAATTTCTAATAGTCAGGTCAAATCACACATTTGTATGTCTAACTGCTCCCTAGAAATGCATCCTAGGGCACAACTATTATCGAATAGCAATTAAACTGAAATCTGGAAAAGCAAAACTGGATGAAAGAATGGCAAAATTATGTATTAGCCCCCATTATTTACTGACTTTAGCAGGCCATATGCTGATGTCCTGACCCAATCCTTACTATCTTGGCTAAGGAAAACATCATTCAAGTTAAAAAGTAATAATTAAATGATAAACCAACAAAGTAGGTAGATTTGGGGATGGAGGGAATAAATAGTAAGACTGATATTTTCACTATTGCATGCATTCCAATAGCCACATTTTTAAGGACATGATAAAGCAGACCAAATTTTTGAAAACTGGAATCCACACAGGAAATGGTCTTTTTTCAGTTGGAAGAATTCCTTTCTTTTTTCTTATTCTCTCCAGAACTCTCTTCTCCTTTCTTCTTTGGCATTCTTTGCTTATTACTATATTCATCATGATTGTGGCGCATTGGAAGAAAGAGTATGTGTTGATAAACCTCCTCATTCATTATGAACCCAAAATACAATTACAGCAATTACATATAATAGTGGCAATATATTTTTAAAAGCCTCACTGAGACAGCTGCTTTGAAACAATAATGAACACCCATGGTTTAAATCACTTTTGTCTGAGATTAGCTCTTTTGCCTTACTTATTTCCTAGAAACGTTTTGGAAAGTATTTAAAACAGAATAGCACAGAATTGTCATTGAAGAGTTGTGGCAAAACATGTTAAAAAAATACCTAAACCCAAAGATAGTCACTTACTGCATTGCTCTAATTTCTTAACGTCTTATTCCCAGATGCAGATTTCAGGTTCTTAGGAAACGTTTTAGGAAGACATGAATTCTTTCTGTGCCAAAATAAGTGGCTGATCTTCAAGAATTCAGCACCACTTGACAGAAGAAAACCCCTCCCCATAAGCTCTACTCTGGGATGTGCTGTGTGCCAAGAATATTTGAAATGTATGTCTCACTTACCTGGTGGGTAAACCCTGTCTAGGTGGGTGCTGAATTTATCTGAAATGCTGGTTCTCTGATATTCCAGTGATGAACTCTAGAAAAATGAAAAAGTTACAAATATCTATTTTCCGTGGTTTAGACTACAACTAACTTTCAGGGGAAAATCCTGGTGTTATCTCCTAATAACACATTTAACTCTTACTTGAGTTAAAAAACTATCTGCTGACTCCTTATTAATGTCCATCAATCAAATGTGTTTTCATCTTCATTCTACATCAACCAATGGACATTTTATCAGACAGACTTTTCTGCAGAGAGGGAGCATACAATATGGCCACAGAGTTTCTGCATTTTTATGGTCCCATATTGCCTGACTCACTATATTTTTAGTCATCATCATCTCATATATTTAAAGATTTTATAATTAACACTTTACAATAACTGAAGACTTCTGGAAAACTTGGATGATACAAAGCTATCACAATCTGACAAAGTTTGCACATGCTTTACTCTGCTGAATCTGATGTCATGGCAGAAGACGTGCTTTAGATACATATCAATTTGTGCACAGTTACAGTCACTGCAGTATATGCTGATGGTGAGGTTTCTTCCATAAACAGGGAATTTGACTTCTAAAGTGGCACTCAGGTAGAATTAGCAACTTTCTGTCTCCCTCATTTTTAACCTGTATTCACCAGATAATAAACTGCATCTTTCTTCCCCTCTCATTGCATTTTTTCTTTTAAACCCCATTCTAAGTTAACTTTTGCATTGCACTGGAAATTTTGCAGTATTAAGTTATTATTTCAGAAGACAGGTGACAAAATGCTAGCTACAGCACCATTTAGCATAACTACACATCTTATGAGACACAGCTCCTAAAGTATGGTAGGTGAAGCTTTCAGAAGAAGAGCAGGTAAAGCAAGATAAAAGAACACAGCTGAACAGTAATGTTTAAATAGCAAAATTTTAGTCATGAAAAACACATTAACATCTAACAGGTCATTTATATTCCCATGTAAATCAAATGCATTTGGATGTGATGAGGAGAGCATTGGAGATCAGGTGGGGATCAGTAAGTATTTTGCAGGATTAGACTCATGTGATGTCCTTAGAATTACTTTTTTACTCACCACTAATCACTTCTACTGCCTTTTCTTTCCTAGTCACTTTATTTGTTTCAAGGGGACTGATAAGGCCCTTAAGGCAGTCCCATAATGATACTAATTAATTAATAATTGGTAGCAATTTGGGTGTGTCGAAGAGCTGACCTCAGATAATTCATGCATTGTGACATGATGTACTTGACAGTGCCAGCAGCAGAAACAGCAGGAGTGCCATCCTCCAGCTGCCAGAACTAATTATAAGCAGTTTGTCTTTTCCCTCAATGGCAGATCCTGTTTGTTTCACAACAGCCAATTTAAAAGTCACTTTAATATCATCATCAACAAAAGAATACCTGGAAAAAAATGTGTTCACTTTTGACTGAGAAACTGCAGAATGAGTTGGATTTTCATGGTCACTTTTGCTAATTCAAACTCTGAACAAAGCTAAAAAGCAGATGGAAATTTTCTCACAGGAAAACCTAAAAACTGCTCTTGCTTTTGCACAATTGATGTGGTGCTGATGAGTTAGTTAATACAGCAACTTAAACAACATAAAATCCCCTCCTGAAGCTCTTGTATTATGTGATCAAGCTTATGACAAAGGATCACAGGCTACATTTTCCACGAAAACTAATTCTGTGTAAGTCTTAGCAAGGATAAGGTGCCGAGAAAGTCATGTAGTCTTACAGAACTATCCCAGCGTCAGTTGAAGGTAATTCACTGTTATGAATTCTCATCCTTCCTATTACTTTGCAGGCTCACACCATTAAAATCCTATCTTAAAATTTCATCCTTCTTCTATAGCAAGGTGAAAAGGTTAATTCCCAAGGGACTAATCCTGTGAGGTGCTGGGCTCTCTCAGCTCCCACTGACTTCAAAGCTAAATATTTGCTTCACATGAAAGCCTCTTTAATACCCCATTACTGTAAGGTATACTTGTATACAACAGTGGGAGCAGTTGTCATTATAAATCAGACAGTTTATCAGGGGAGCTATTCTCCAGGGCAGAGCAGATTCTAACACACCACGACATACTTTATTTGTTAGCCTTAGTTCCACAGGAATTTTATTCAGGCAGACACCTCAAGGCATGCATCTTTTCAAAGTGTTTAGGCAGGAAGCGAAATTCAAATTAGATACACTTACGATGCAAATGCATTATTATTTAGCTCAAAACGACTGAGGCTCGGGGGTTGTAAATCCTGCCATAAAGAGATCTTTCAATTACCTTCTGTTCAGTGAATCAGAGAAGAGGAACCCTTTCCCTGGCTTTTTCATGCAGAACAAATTTGACTCCTAAACAAATATCAATCACCATAATACTCTATATTTTGGCTTCTATAGAGACCTAGCTCCAAGCGGTTTTATGTGGGGTTTTCTTTTAAGATGGTGTCAAACCAAAACCTTGTATCATTAGTGTGACTGAATCTGAATCCAGATTTTAATGGTGCCTCCCTTTGTAAGCTCAGCAAAACTCCAGAGGATGTGTGAAACCTGGAGCCAGATCTAGATCTGATTCAGGAATTTTTTCTTTCCTCAGCTCATCCCTGTCCTTTCTTCCAAACTACAGATAAAATATATTACTGCTTTCCCTTTAATATTTCCACAGCATGACTTTTTCTGATGGCTCAAATTTCCCTTCACCTCCTCCCTTGATGTTTGACTTTTCTAACGTTCAGTTGATTCTCCTTCTCTTCCTTTCCTGTCCCCATCTGATACCACCTGCCTGTTTGAAACATGGGTTTTACCTTACATGGAATCCTTTTGTTAGATTCTCTCATTCCACTGCACCACATTCACACCTTATTCCCCTCAGAAGACCTTAAACTTTTCCTTTTCCTTGCCTCTCTGTTTTTGTGTTATATTTATCAATCACATCCTTCTGCTCCCCAGCAGCCAAATTTCACCTTTCCATCCTTGAGTTTTGTGGCACAAAACATTGGGAAAGTTTCATGTTTGCTCCTGCTTTGCTCTTCTGAAGAGGTGAAAGAGCAAACAAGTACAACACCACTTTTCATAGATCTTTAAAAAGCATGTGAACACCTGTGTCCACAGACAGTGCCTTGGTTGGGACTATTCATTTGCAGTCAGCATCAGGCTTCAATCAGTACAGTTCTTAACATGTACAACCACTCCTTAGATTTTCTATAGAAAAATTCAGCTTTCTCATTTCACAGTGATAATTGTAGAAGTGGTGGTCTAAAGCTTCTGCATGACACAAACTAAAAGAAAGAAGCAATTCCTCAGATACACAAAGTCATCCCAATAAAACTTTACAAAAAGCCGATTTCTCTGACATGGAGAATCTGCAGGTTTAAGTTTTAAGTTGCTCATGTTTAAAAAAAAAACCCTAGATTCATATTTAAATATAATTTGAGGGCATATTTATAATGAAACATATATTCCAGCAACATTTTTTTGCAAATATATATTGTGTATATGTTAGAACAACATTCAAATATGTCTTCTTAGCAAAACCTGCTAGCGAAACTCATATTCATCAAACGAAATATTTGTTTCATTCATCAAGTTAAATATTTGGTTGTATTCTAACTGCATATATGTATTTTCTCACAGAATAAATGAACAGTTACAGTTTTCAATGTATTTTAAAAGAGACCGTGCTTTCTCAAAACAACATATGACTGCAGTGCTAATGAAAAGTGCCAAACAAGTGTCTTCAGACTGCAGTTTCCAATGGGCTTCATCTAGAGACTACTACTTTACACTGACAATTGTGGAAGGTACAGGTCCTGTGGTTAGGGAATGGAGGCTGTGTCAGGAGGTCAGGGTTCCATTTTCCACCCTGCAGGAGCTGCTGCTTCACCTCAGGCCACTCACCTGAGCTCTTTGTAACTCACTTTGCCCATCCGTGAGGGGGGCTTAATCTTTCCTACCTACTCCACAGGGAAGTTACAAAGCTTATTTTGCGAGTGTTCATTGAGTGCTTTGAAATATTTGACTTGAAAGCAAAGCTTTTTTCCTATGGTGTTGTTTTTGTTTCCATAGAATTGCTACTACATTTGCAGTCATGGTACCAGCTCTCCAACACCACTAATAAAACTAATGAGAAGAGTGCCTTCCATATGGTAATGTTGGAGGGGTTTTTTCTGTTTCCTCTTGTCCTGTCAGTTCAGGCCATGATTTCTATGTTTTTGGTGGTGTGGCGTTGTTGGTTTTTTTGCTTTGCTTTTTCCAGACTAAAGCCACAAAGGCTCAAAAGCTAATAATAAACTTCCCTCTCAACCAAAAGGGAAAAAAAAAAAAAAGGTTGGACTGTGTACATTTCCAATTATTTTTAAATTAACCTTCATGACCATGTATAGCAAGTAACTGCAACCACAGTGCCACAGCTTCAAAGATAATACCACTGCTTCTTGAGTTTAGGCAGGCCTGCTTAGGTCTTTATCTGTGATCCCACTATCTAAACAAAAGCTTAGCTTTCTTTTGCTGTCCTTATCTTGTTCGTCAGTTGATTGTTTGCTAAGTATCTCAGTGAACAAGACCCAAATGAAAATGACTGTTCGTGTATAATTTGTTTGGATCAGATTAAATTAGAAAGAAGGTAAAAGTGAGAGAGAAAGTAGAATGCACTTACAAATGAGTCAAAATGAATTACCAAACATCGCGCTTGAAGCTTTCTCTCCCTCTTGTCTGACTTTTCTGTGGGCTTCGTAGCTATAACAGCATGTCCAAAGGAAATTCTTTAGATCATGCGAATTTGAAATGTCTATGTATTGTAATAAAAAATATCTTGTGTAGAATAAAAGAATCTAACACAGTTATAGCTGACATAGTCAGCTCCTTTGTCACACTGTTGCCTGCTGACAATTCCTCCAGTGCCTGCAATTACTTTCTGTTATACTCTGTATTTCTCAGCTGATTAATTTTAATTGCTGTGTCAATGCAAGTCTTTCAAACTGATCCTGATTTTTTTGCAAGAAGATCTAAGAAACTTGCAAGAAACTTGATGTGATTTGGAAGTGAGACACTAACCACGTTAAAGTTCTCTGGTTTTGTTCTCTTTTTGTATTGCAATAAAACCTGTTTGTGAGAGTTCAACCTTTTTTTCAGAAGCAGCACTCTTACGACTTCATTTCAAGTAGATAAGATAATCACAGGATGCCTGGGGAATTAAAATCCTTGCAAGACATCATGGCTTGCCAAAGGCACAGCAGGCCAACAGCATCAGGGCCAGGATTCCAGAGAGCTGTCGTGCTCCAGCAGAATCTGCCAGCTGCTATATATGCATCTTTCCACTTCTCACTCTCTCCTCAGCTCCTCTTTACTTCACTCTCTCATAAAAAATAAATGCTGAGGGGAAAACAGTTATCTAGTCAATGCCCCTTCATCATCCTACAAAGCTGGATAATTCTGTAGTGGCACCCTCCTTCCATTCCCTCTGGCCTATTTCTTAACTAGACTTGTCGATTTAAAACCAAAACCCAGGCCACATCACCCCTATGTAACCTTGCACTCTTGTGTAACATTTTTAAATGGTACATTTTTTAAAACATATGATTTATTTTTTTCTGGATTTGACACTTCCAGTTTCCCAGATGTTGATTCTTGTTAAGTATTTGTCTGAGAGATTAAAATACCGCAACTAAATGGATGATTTTGAATGGTCATAAGCTTCTTTTAGATAAATTAAATAATTAGGATTTTTAGTAATTCATGCATATTTATAGCTGTTTTCTGTGCTTCTATCTTGCCAGTATTTTCCTTCAGCAAAACGAGTATCCAAACTTAGTACAATATTCTCCTTCTGCAGCAGTTTCAGAAAGACCATGGACAGTTGCAATATTTTCCTTATGTTTGCCTAGTCCTCTGCTGACACATCTAGAGATTTTCCAGCCATACCATATTCGGTTCGTTATTTGCCATGATGGGAAAAGTAGATAACCTGAACATGCCTCTGTCCACACAGATCCCACTGCCACGAGTTACTGATACTGCTCGAAGATTTGACCACCCCATTTAACTGAATCCTCAGTTTCAAGTTACCTTCCCTCCCATGCCTAACCTCACAGCTCCCTAAGTCATCCTAAGCCTTTTCTTGCCTGGGCCTTCACTGAACCCCACAAACTCCACGGATAATTTTTCTCCCCTCCTATGAGCATGTCCAACAAGATGTGATCAGTGCTATCTGTCGGGAAATCATTTACAACAGAGACAGCCCAAATGAGAGGCTCCAACCATCATTGCTATGTGTCCCCAGAGTCCTACTCTGCAGAAAGGAAAAGGTCAATGGGAAGTTAGCAGAAGACCAGAGGAAAGACAAATATGTAGCAGTGTTCTTTCAACAAGCTACTTCATTTATATGCTGTTTATGCATATACTTTTTAAAATTTGCAGGGCTGTCATGTTTCCTTCTTTTGCTATCTGATGGAGACATGCTCAGGCTTATTTAGTCTGACGTGTACTTTATGGTTCTCAGTTGACAAGAAACCATAAAGCATTACTTCTACAATATTCAAACAGAAGTCGCCATACTAGCAGGGTGATGAAATCGCAAGTAATATTAAATAGCTTCAGTCCACAAATTGCCACCCTAAGACTCTGAAAGGATCTACTCTGACATTTCCGATGCCCTGATCATCCCTTTAGGACTACAAAACCTACTACAGGGCTGTTTCAGTAAACAGTAAACAGTGAACTCCCTCTCTCGGAACTTTAAGAGTCAATGTCTCTCTCCTTAACACCTGCAGGAGGAAAACGACATATTGTTCCCTTTCCTGAAATAACATGGGTCAAACTCAAACATAAAATGCACATTTTCTTCCTTTTTTACTGTGATCCTCATGCAAAATGATGCCAGGTGGGCAACTCCAGTGAACATTGCATCGTGGGAGAGCTCATCCATGGAGAATAGTTTATTGTGTTCCAGCAGAGGACCAGTGAGTGAGGCCTCGGTGGTAATCGACAGAAGGCTTGTTCTGGCAGATTTGTGTCACTGTGTAAACAGGAATGTTTACAACTGTGCTGGAAAAGTGAAGAGTTTGTTGGTGGGACAACATTACACATGAATGCCATCCAGGATGGATCAAGTTTTGCCAATACAATTCTTCACGTAGCCCAGGCTGTGGCCCTTTTGTGCCAGTCTGACATTCCTAGCAGTGGTTTCATTGATCTAATGTCCCACAACCCTAGCAGCACTGAGCCCAGCTCTAGCTCCAGCTCCTACTCCAGCTCCAGCCCCTGCTCCAGCTCCAGCTCCAGTCCCAGCCCCTGCTCCAGCTCCAGCCCCTGCTCCAGCTCCAGCCCCTGCTCCAGCTCCAGCTCCAGTCCCAGCCCCTGCTCCAGCTCCAGCCCCTGCTCCAGTCCCAGGCCCTGCTCCAGTCCCTGCTCCAGCTCCAGCTCCTGCTCCAACCCCAGCTCCAGTCCCAGCCCTAGTCCCAGCCCCAGCCTCGCGCACTGGCCCCGGGAATCTGGACAACCGGCGCTCCAAAACGGCAAAGCTTCCTCTGACCCCTAAACCGATCATTATTCACTTGAAAGGCAGGCTTGCACAAACAAATATTTTGTGTAGCTGTTATGATTATTGTCAGTATCTGTCCCCATTGTTCAGGCGCAGGAATTCCTTTGGTCTCATAAATACTGAGCCCGGCCCTCCCCTCCCCCCTTTAACTGTCAGATAATTACACAGTTGGCTTTAGAGTTTAACTTGTCAAAGGAGTTTCATTACTTTGTTCCTTTTGGGCAGCTTCCACTATTGTGCTTTCTGAACACTAAACAGAACCTATATTAACTGTCAGTTAATTACACACCGTTTTTCTTCAGTATTTACCAGTCAAAGGGGCAGGTAGGCTGCAATCCTATCATCTCAATCACTGTCTCTGCTCACAAAAGAATCAATAAAGATGAGTCACTTAGTGTCACCCAGTGTCTGATACTCAAAGCCACCCATTCCTAATTGCCTTTAGAGATGGATGATAATACAAACTTTGAAGTGATAATCAGCCTAATGAGTGGCCTTGCTGAGAGGGTAGATCATGTGTCAGAACAGTTTGCAGATGCTTACAGGCAAACAAAGCCAGCTTTCCTTTTAGACCTGAGAGGACCATGGCAAGTCTGGTACCCAGAGCCCCGCACAATGGCAGAGACTGGAGCACAGCAGGACGCTGCAGCCTGCTGATCACAACTGACTCCATCCATCTTGCTCTTTGCCTTTAATCAGCACAGTCAGAACGAGTCCTCCAGACCTCTGCATGTTTATGCTGGATGTTTAGGCAAAAACTGTGTAAAAGATAAATTCTCTGATTCTGAGTCATTGGATTTAAATAATAGCGCTTGGACTTGATAGGTAATGGCCGGGGATCCCGGCTAAAACTACCGAGTAAATGTCATTAAATACAATCGGGTGCAGTCAGCCAGGCAGAGCCAGAGACCATAAAAGGCTCATTCAGACAGCAATGAAAACAAACAACGTCAGCAACAAAAACAAAACCAGTGTTTGGTTTGCTAATAAGAGCATGATCTAAGGCCTGATCTACACTCAATTTTTGCACCCAACAATTTGACCAAATCAATAATTTGTAAAAAGCTGGCAACAAACAAATAAATAAACAAAAAGAGAAAATAAATTGCTATAATCCCCTAATCTGGATGCAGTTATGTTATCATAAAAAAATTTCTTTTAAAAACAGTTAAGCTGTCATAAATTCAGTGTAGTATGAACAAATAGTTTATGACCATGTTTGTGCTAATATGACTGTCTCAATGTAAAAGAGTTGTGTTGATTTGACAATCCTTTGCTAATTTAGCTAAATTTTGACAAGAGCTGACCATAGCCATTGCTTCAAAATCAACTGACAAAGACCGGGAATATGCAGTATTACACCAATTTGACTTCTAAGCATAAATGAAATACATGTGAAAACAAATGTATGCATGAGTTAGCATGCTTAACAATTTGGATGTAACAATCTAAAAGTATTTTGGGGGCAAATCTGTAGTCACTTTCGTGGTGAAAGTGGTGAAAAAGCTGAACGAGTGGGTTCAGAATTTACACTATTTTAATTGGAAGCTGTCAAGTTTTAATACTTTGTAGTCAACTATTTTACTTGTAAAACCTGTCATTCAAATAAGGAAGTAATGCAATAAACCAAATTAGAAACAGAATTTTTCATAAAAGTAAACCTACCCTTTGAAACCAGGAGCAAGATTATTGCTGCCATTTCAAAAACTACAGAATGAGGCCTCTTTCAGAAAAAAAAATCACATTTTCATATTTTTACTAGCTTTATATCTGCCTGGCTTCCTTTCTTCAAGTCAGTGAGAAAAATGCAATCTTTTGGATCTGAAAGTACAGAAAAAAAAAGCCTTTTATTTTGTGTAGTTTGTGTATGAATATAACAGATATGCCTGTGGAAAGGCTTTAGAGTTTTCCGATTTGAAGTTTTGTTTTGAGACAGCATTCTCCAGTAAGTGATGTCTAGTAATACTTGCTGCATGCTGACATGAAAGCCTATGCCTTCAAGCTCTCTGCTATAACTAATATCAGCAATTAGCCCAACCTAACACTATTTGAAACTGAATGCACCAGAAGTTAATTTCTTTTGCTCGAGAGTATGAGAAAGAAAATACTTCACTGAATAAGTAAGTGAGCTTTAGAGGCATGTGTCCATCACCACTCATAAGTTGCCAGAGATCACACAGGTTATCCAAGGTTTCTGAATTCACAAAGCTGGAAACACACATGACTGTCTGCCAGCGCCCTGCTCTCACTCTTGTGGCAGTCAAACAAACTCAGTTCTGCTCAGCTCCCTCAGTGGTAGCTGTGAATAACACAAGAGTTTTCCATGCATTGAAGCTGTGGGCTTGTTCCCTATAGACCTACAGCCCCTCCATTCCTATGCACAAAGCACCCCAGAGAACCAGACTTCTCTACTATGCTACAGCAGAACTTTTGGGAAGTGGCTTTGAGCTGTGGAGGAGCCTCATGTTCCTTCTTACCTGGTGAATCAGCTGGGAAAGACCACCCTGCTCACACTAAAGTAATATTTTTCTCCAAGGAGCATTCTAATCCACAGTTATATTTCTCCTACAGGAAATGTTCCTTTAAAATTCTCTTAACTTACAGATGTATAGTTCATATGATTCAAGTTAATTGTTAGGCAATGAAGTTGCTAAACATGTTTTTTTAAATCACTGTATAACTCCATAGGCATATGCATTGGACTATACGTACACCATATATGGTTTCATTGTAATTTAGTTCTACACAAATGCATTCAAAAGCATGGAAGTCTAAAAATACCCTTTCATACACACCATATTGCTATCATTACATATCTTATCACTTGTAATCACATTCAAAATCACCATTTAAACTCTAAAGTGTGTTGGACAAGGGAAGACTTATATGTAGTCAGACCCATAGAACTGAAGCTGACAATTTGTGATTAGTTAATGGAAATGTGTTGACAAATGAATTACTGTTGCAAGTTTAAGCATGTATGTTGCAAGCAATTATGAATTGGAAAGGAAAGGAGACAATGAATTGAATAAATGGGTTTGGTGATGCATGATGGCTGATACCCACTCAAGTAGTCTCCATTCACAGTTTGGATTATAGGCAGAGATGTCAAAATTCACATGACATGATACACTGCAAGGTGTATCTTTCTAAATTTTCTTTTCTAACTTCTCTTTTAAAACTTTTCTAACTTTTAGAAAAGTTTCTAAATTTTTAAAAACAAAACAAATGAGACTTTTACTGTGCCTTTGAAATCCACTCATTGATACTAACCTAAGAATATGAATTTAGTGTTATTTTGTTATCTCATATTTGTATTATAGCATCTCACAGTCATAAAGAAGAGGGTTTCGATGCTCAGCTACATACAGGTAACAACCAAATAATCCATGTCTGAAAGATTTCCCTAGAGATAAAGCCTGAAGAAAAAGAACTGTAGCCAAGACTTTCAGAATTTTTTTTGTGCATGTGTGTGTGAGCTAAATTTGAGATCCTTCAAGTTATCTGGCTATCAGAGGATTTTTAAATTCACATGTTCTAAAAATATCTTAAATCAGACACCCAGAAACAAGAGCAGCCATAATCAGTAGTTGTCTTTAAACCCCACAGGTGTGGTTTCTCTCTCAGCTCACGTCACCCTTGCATGGGGTCACTGCTGGAAAAGGGAGTCCTAACCTCCCAGTCGCCTCTGGCTATGCACTCTCGCTGCATTAAATCTGCTGGCACTCGTGCTGGTGAGCAAGCCAATCTGATGGAAACATAAGCCTACAGAAAATGCAGGGCGCTCTGCTTGGCTGGGCAGCCACACAAGTGGTAATGACAGCACAGGGGCACAGGCTGCCAGGGCTGGCTGCAGGCAGGACGGGTCTGTCAGCACCAGCCTGACCTGCATTACCCTGAGTGAGAGTCGGTGTAACTGCATCCCGGGGCTCTGTGTGTGTGTGTCTGCTTCTCCTGCCTTTTAAGCAGTCTGCTGGTGCTCTGCCAAGGAGCAGCCAAAGGAATAGAAACAGCACGATAAATATTAACCTTTAATAAAATAGGTACTTTCACTGCCTGTTAGAGTGAGGGGAAAAGTGAAAAAAAAAGAAATTTCTTGCTTTAATATTTTGGTTTACATATTGAGATTTCCAGTGATTAAAAATTTAAACTAGCATCTCCAAGGTATTTTTCAAACAAGTAGCTCTAAGTGTTTCACAGATACCCACAAAATTCCATAAATCTTTCCATGAAGCAGCAAAACATACCAGGAGCCAGTCACCTGTTGGTAGAAGACAAGTACATTTTGAGGAAAATGCAGCAGGGGCAGTAAAATCTAGCACCACTATAAATAATGGAAACCACAGGAAGAAATGAAGGTACTTAAACAGCTACTGGAGATGAAATTTAGCCAAGACATGATGGTCTACAATCCTTTTCCCAGTCTCAATCCTGTTTAAAAAGACCCATGAAACTGGTAGAGACAAAAAGGAATGGGAGACTCCTTTTGTCTCATCTGAGATGTATCTCTGGAGTAACAAGCCTGCTTTTAAAATGGTTTGCTTTGTATTTATTCCCTCTGAGCCAGTGTAAACTTTACCCATTGTTTTAATTGGACCAGATCCTTAGTGTGTTACCGAATAAATTACCAAACCCACTTCCTACTTTTCTTGGAAATGTCTCCATACCCCACATTCATTCAGTTCAGCTCTTCCCTGAGCTGCAACTCTGTCCAATCTTACAAACTACTAGGACAGGAAAGAACTGTAACTCTGGAACTCTGCAACACATTTTGAACATTTTTTTTAACACAGGGTGTATGACTCTAGGAGTTTGAGCAGATAAACTCAAAGTCACGGACAGAAAACCAAATGTGGCATTTGCAAAGTATTTTCTTATTTTTTATAAAAAAACCACTATATGATTGCTGTTATGCTAAAATGCAGCCTGGTTCAGCACTGGGCTGTATTGCCTTCCCTCCCATTGACTTCAAAATGAATAAGCTCAGCCTGGGTATTTGAGAATTCATTGCTGTGAAGACATATTCTGGCAGGTCAACACAAGCATTATTCACAAGCCTCAATTCAGTCTGTCATCTGAAATGAAAGAGAGCCTTTCTTTAAAAAGCTAAAATCCATCTTTAATTTGTTATTCTAGTAACTGTATCAAAAACTGTTATAAAACAAATATTAAAAATGAGAGCAAGCTGATGAGCAATTGAAACACAGTAAAATAGGTCTGGAAGTGCTGCAGAGTCACCAAATTCTTGCTCCAGCTCTTGCAGAAAACCAGTTTATATAACCTTTTTCATGAATATATCAAGATCTCTCTTAAAAGCAGCTCATTTTATTTCTGTTTACTGCTATGGTACAGTTATTTGTAGTTCTTCCAGTCTGAGTTACAGATTCATAGATTATATGCCAGAGTGGACCACTGTGATCATCAAATTTGACCTCCACAATCTGCAGGATTGCCCTGAATTCATTTAAGAAGCCAGTGATTTTGTAACCAAGAGTTTATTAGGGAAAGGGCACAAGAGCCATGGTATCAGTGTTGACTGATGGGATTAATCAGCTCATGTTAACACACTGATTATCATATAGTAAAGGGAAATGTTTCAAAAGAATACTCCAGTCTGAAACATAAAGCAAAATCATTTGGACTTCCAGAGACGTCATGGTTGAAATATCACAAAACTCTCTTTACTCAAAGCAGATGTTTATTAAGATTAATTTAGTGTGAAAAATGAACCAGAATGCATATAAAAGACAATGCCTCCTCAATTATGTAATAGGACACCTCCTCATTATATTGTGTTCACCAAAGATGATGGTATTTTCCTAGGGGATGTATAACTACAACTTTGCCAAAGTCCCTCTCCCTCATTTTAGATTAAATATCAGACTGCAGAGCATGAAGCCAAGTGAACAGAAACAAGAGAACTCAAATAAACATAATTTAAATGAAAAAGAAAAGGCCTCTTAAGCATGTTTTCTGAGTAAACGTGTTCAAAATAGAAAGTTACAATGATGCCAGGATACAAACATGGAGAAAAATCACCAGATTTTAATATAAGCAAAAATGCCTCTTTCTTACATTTGTGCATGTGATGAAATGAAATGCAATCTGTAAGTGCAAATATTCACAGAACTTTTCACAGAACAGAAACAACTTCTTTTTCTTGCCACTTTTTCTCTTTTTTTTCTGTCTCTTTCTGTGAGCTCCCTCCAGTGTTCCCAAGGAAGTATTGAATCATTTCATTTTGGTATATTACATTTTTATCACAGGAATCATCATGATAAGAAAGATTATATTAATCTAATCTCCAAGGATGCCCAGTCTAGGCTAAAGGTCTGATTGAAACCTGGTTGTGAAAACAGGCACTGGAAGAATAAGATGCCCCTCACCCACCACAGATGTCCCTTAGAATGAATGGCCCATGTGCCAAAAGGGCTGCTGGCCGTAGAGGTGACTAGAGAATGAGCTGTGTACCAACTTTGAAATTATTTAGAGTTAAGGAGTATCAATTATTTCCTAATTTTCTTCTAGGGACTAACAAGAAAGCTTTCTGCTCTAAACTGCAGGTTCATCAGTTGGAAAATACAAAATGACCAGGAAAACCAGGTCACTGACTCTCAGTCATCAACATGAAAAAAACAGGGTCGGCTCTAAGACCCTGTCAGGTAAGGTACATTCTATATTGCAATAATAATGCCTTTGTACAAATCTAAGCTGAAAAGGGATATGATTACACTTTGGCAGAAACCATGCAGGGCACTGAATCCAGCACGCTGTGGACATGCCAGTCTGCTTGGAGCCAGCTCAGGGATCTCTATACAGCCTGCTATGCAGGCTACAAACCTGCCAAAAGTGCTCTAACACCTATTTACATCTAGTTCAACTCCTGCTTCTACCAAGATAAACAAAAATAGAGTCAAACACTTTATTTCTATGCCTCTTCCACCACTGGCTTTGAGGAGTTACTAAACAAATGAGGATAAAATTATTCTCTGTAAGGCTACTCTGCCTGGTTTATTTCTGCTGGTTTGTGTTTTAGTGTTTGTTCACAGACAGAATAAACCAGTCTGAGCTGGAGCTGTTGCAGTACATTCCTACCCTTTCTTCCACAAGCTATTTGTTCCCATCCCTTCCCTTGTACCCACAGTAGCGCTTTGGGCAACTGAGCCGTGAGAAGAGTCAGGGAGCTCAGTCGTAATAAAATCAGGCAAATATTGGGAAAACATACAGAAGCCTAAAGTCATAAGTAGTAGACCTAAAGATAACTTAATTTTGAGTACTGCAACGCCAATTAATTTGGTGTCTGCTGGTGCTTTAGTTACTGTAAAGGTGACTGTAACAAGCCACTCTCCTGCTAATCTGCATGATATCCAGGAGATAGTGAGCCATTGCCTAACCTCAGAAATGTCCGAATGGAACTATGGAATTACTCCAGTCCTTTGTGGGTTTGGCAAAGACCTTGTAGGATTTCTAGTGACGTATGCTGGGCCTGACTCAAATCCCAGCAATGGAAATTTCTTTGATTTGGCTTATTGTTATTTCTGACCCTGTAAATGTGGGAAGCACTCATGCATTAAGAAAGACATTGTTTCCCTGACATATCAGTTGGTCACCGCTGTTTACATCAATTGAAACAGAATTAAAATTCCAATTTGATTTTTCCTCTTTTACTTTCAAAACACTTAAAATAACATCAATTCAATGCCCGTCCAACCATCATGTTGGATGGTTTGTTATGTACTCAGCAGGATTTGAGTTTCTTATGAGAAAATTGAAAAAAATGATCCATATTTCATAACTCCCTTTCTCCTATCATTGTCTGTAAATGACTTCAGAAAAAACTCTTTCCATTTTCTCCCCTCTTCTTTACAATAATTCTTTATACAATTCTTCGTACATTTTAATTTTTCTACTCTTTTTGCATTTTTGTTTTACCCATCCTTTTGTAAGGGCCACCCTACCATCACTTTTGCAAGTTGTTAACATGGAATCAATGGAAGATCACTTCTCAATTGAGTTCCTTTTAATACAAAACATAAGTATGTTGTGTGCTGTGTTCCATGACTGAAGTGCATCTTAATGTTTCATAACAGTTTTTTTAATCAATTTTTATTAAGAGGCTGGAATTTTAAAGAGTTTGTTTTCACTCTGAAACCCATGAATCTGGAGAATAATTTTCCAGTAATAATTTTCTCTAAAAATGTCTATTGTTAGACAACATATACAGACGTTTTAAGACAAAAATATATTTTACACAAAGGGATTCTGGTTTTTAAGTATTTCTGGTATAAATGTTGTTGTGATGATCTAGTTCCAAGAGCAATGACAGAATCTTGATGATCCTGCCAATTGAACTGGTTTCTAGCAGTCGATATTCGTGGCCACAGACAATACAAGTCACAGTTCACATACATTCTTCCCACAAAACTTTGTTTCAATGAAGTGACCACACTTCCCTTGTACAGGTTATCTTCCAGCCCCACTTTTAAACACTGACAAAGATTTCTCTGCACATCCACAAAGTCATATTTACTTTGTAAGCCAGTAAGTAGGCATGCTATTAGCTTAAAACTTCAAACTGTCATCAAATGGAGTTTCTCCCTTTTTGAATTGTCTTGGTCACAAATGTGCACTGCGAGCAAGTTGCCCTCCTCTTGATATTCCCTTCAGTTTGCAACACTGCCATCACACAAAGAAAATTACTGGGTTTATGCCACAAAAAATAAAAAATGTATAAAATGGTCCACACGTAGTTTTCTGTTGCCTGTGCCAAATTAGGACCTTTGTAACATTGGGAGGAAGTTCAGGAGCTTTATCCCTTTGGTTTGTCATTCACACCAAAGGAAATTACAATTTGAGGAGTTACCTGTCTCTAAGACAATCCCACTAGCCCCTCTTCAATGGGCACATTGATTGATAATCACAGGGAAACATGAACTCTTCACTGGCAGATTTCCCTAGGACTGCCTGTTAAGCAGGTAAGTGTACCAAGACCCGATGATCAGCTTGCTATCCTCACACTGCAAACATAACTGTTGTAGTTTGCAATGCCCTAATTTCTTCTCTTCCAGCCATGCTCCTGCTGGGGCACAACAGAGTGCCCAGTGCATGTGGTCTCACCAATTTACCTGCTTTGCTCGTGGTGGGACTGTAGTGCTTTGTGTGTGTTTTCGGAATTTTACTCCAATCTTGAAATCTTAAATTTCAAGGTGGGTGTTTTTAGCAATTACAGGAAGCTGCAGCATGTACTATTGAAACCTATCTACTCCAAAGTAAGCTTTAAGCTTTTAAAAGAAGGTGGCTATGGAAGTGCAAATGGCTACTGAGGAGATGCAGTTACTGTATACAGGAAGCTCGGATCAAGTTCAAATGAAAGCTCTGGGCACCAGTTCTTAGCAACTGATTTTAAAGCAGTTGTAATCTTCAAAGCTATCTATCTCTACAGCAGAGGCCCTGGGTATTATATACCTAATGAGTTAGACCATTCGAGCAACCTTCTTTCACATTAAAAAGGTACTTTAACTTTTTCTTTTGCCAGATTAACTGTTCAGTTTATTTCTCACAGATGAGATCAGCTATATGGAATTTTAATACTCTGTTTCTTCTAAAATGTGTCTCTGTTTATTTCCTTGGGCTGGAATGGAAGTTTTAAGACTGTTGAGGTTCAAAATTGGTTGTGTAATATTACTATTACTGTTTTGGGGTGGTTTTCAGTATTTCACATGAATAAAACACAAATAAATAAGTAAAAGTAGAAATAAAGACATGATCTTGTTCCCAAAGAATTTCCAGCTAAGTAAAAGAGTTATGTGCTCTTTTACTCCAATCTAGTAAAAGAGTTATGTGCTTAACTGAGTTTTGTGCTTAACTGTATGTGCCTTGTGAGGTTCCATTGACCTCAGTGGGAGTATTCAAAGTAGTTTAATATGTGTATAAATCTTTGCAAAATTAGGAGGTAAACTATAGTATGTCTGTTAAAATTTACTCTGCTTTAATGAACTGTAGAAATTTTTTTTGGTCAAAATATATATAGAATATTCCAGTTATTTTCCAGAATCTAAATCTCATTAGAAAATAATTAAACTATCACTTGACACAAGCACCAATGCATTGGTTTTTTTCCTAAAAGCAGGAAGTGAAGTTCAGAATTTCAAAATAGCTTTCCTATTTCTACAGTTTAAATGTGAAAAAAGCAGCACTCTAGTAGGAAAAACTCTTAGATTCTTATCCAATGGTCACTTAAATGAGACGATTTTAAGGGAGTGTAAATCTTTACTTCATTAAATAGTGGAACAAAGCATATAGTTGAATGGTAATGCTATTACCTACACTTTCAGGAGCATACTACCATGGGCCAAGATGTGGCCTTCTTATTTCTACAGACAAAAACTAACCCGTGCAAATGCCTGTGAAAGAATGTGTTTGTGGAATGAGTTATTAGTTAAAATAAGGACGGCAGAACCACAGCACATGAAAATTACCTTAACTGGTAGCATTCATGAATATGTCTCAGAAATGTCTTCAAGGAGCTTAAGACTGAGGATGTCAGCATGATCAAGATATTCCTGAAAGTTTATTAAATGTGACTGCTCAGGTTTTGGTAATGCAAGGAAAAGAAAATCCATCAATATTAAGAAACATACCTGAAAGGATCTGATTTATTACACGTGTTGCACACAGCTTTATTAAACATGTCCTTTGCTGAAGTATCATTTGACTGAATTTCTTAATCTTGAAAGATAAAGCATTTGGCTCAGGTTCAATCAAGTACTGCTTATATTCCAGGAATGACAATTTTAATCTCCTTCATCATCCACTTATTAAATACCTTAAATATATTCCCATGGTAAATCCAGCACCGAGGACAGAGACTTAAAACAGTTTATTCCTTTAATTAGAAATATGTAGCCGTACCACAATAAAAACACAATTTAAAATAGAACAAAAAAAACAAAGTATGAATGAATGCTAATCACAATGTAACTATGATGGAACCACTAATATACAGCTAAGGCTGAATTGATGGGAATTGAACTGAAAGCAGAGCAGTAATCAACATGAGAAGAAAGTATGATATCCTGGAGTAGATAGGAAAAATAGTTCTGGTTGATTAAGTTTCAGTCCGCTGGGGTGAGGTAGGATTTTGAAATAGTGTTCTTTGGAGACTGTGTCAGGAAATGTATGTGCTTCTGGTCAGTGAAAGGACAGCTAAAAACTATCTGCTGGATCCTAGAGCATTGGGTGGCACATATGTATGCATAAACATATTTTTATAAACACCACCATGAGTTATTTGGTCAAAAGCTTCCCCTCTGTGCCCAATCTCACGTAGCTAGGCCACTGCACAGAACAGGATAATAAAGTTGCCTCGATAAACAAAGGTTATTTCACAAAGTTTATTCTGCAATCAGATTACAAACATCGTGATACATCTTGCAGGTACTGATGTCACACTGCCAGAGCAGGTGGCAGCAGATCGGGGAACCCGGGAAGTCAGCTTTCTCTTCAGGAGAGGAAACCACCATGGCACCTCCAGCGGTAACAGCCTTGCTCCGCCTACACAGGGATACGTGGTGATGGGACATACACGGAATCGCGGAAACATAGAATATTCTCTGTTGGAAGGGAGCCGCCAGGATCGTCAGCTCCAGCTCCTGCACAGTACACCCCCAAGAGTCACACCCGAGAGCAGTGTCCAAACTCCTCTTGAACTCTTGTCAGGCTTGGTGCTGTGACTACTTCCCCGGGGACCCTGTGCCAGAGCCCAGCCACTCTGTGGGTGAAGAACTTTTTTCTAATACCCCACCTAAACCTCCCTGACACAACTTCAGCCCGTTCCCTCGGGTCCTGTCCCCGTCACCACGGAGATCAGTGCCTGATCACACTTGAGGGCATTTCGCAGGGGAGTCTCACACCAGCGCCCACCCCAGATCGCAATGCAGATCTCGTTAATACGTATTAATCAACTCTAATTAACCTGCCTTGCACTAGCACCGCTTGGCGACACCTGGCAGGACGCTCTAGCGGTGGGTCGTGATACCCACCATACATGTTCTGTTTTCCGTACAGCGTTTACACAGCGCTGGCCACAGGCGCAGGCAGTGCGGAAACGCATCCCTGCTCCCGTCCCTTCCCGGGCAGGGCGCTGTTCTCCCGCGGCCTCCCCGCCCCTCCCGCCCCGCCGCGCAGCCGGAACGCGCCGCGCGGGGCCGCGTTGCGCGGGGAAGGGCGCGCCGCGGCACCGGCGGCCGCCATGGCGGTGGACATCACCCTGCTCTTCAAGGCCAGCGTGAAGACCGTGAAGACCCGCAACAAGGCTCTGGGGGTGGCGGCGGCGGGGGACAGCGCCAGGGACGAGCTGCTCAAGCGGGGCACCGCCCGCTCTAAAAGCGACTTCACCAGCAGGGCGCGGGAGGTGGTGAGTACGGCCCCGGGGGGGAGGGCGAGGCGCAGCCGGGGCCGCCGGCAGCGGCTCCGCCCGGGCGGGCAGCCCGCCCGTCACCGCCGCCTCGGAGCCTCCCCGGGGAGAGCGAGCGGGCCCCGGAGTCGTCCGCAAAGAGCCCCGGGGCAGCGCTTTCCCACACGGGTGTGGGCTGGGAGCGCGGCGTGAGAGCCGGGACTCGGCGCTGCCGGGGCCGGCCCCGAGCCCGCCTGTCGCCCGCGTTCCCCGCGGCGCGGCTGCTCCCGGGGGGCTCTGCGGGCCGCGGCCCCTCCCGCCAGGGCTGCGCTTGTGCCCGTGCGGACCCGCCGCCCCTCCGGGCCGTGCCTGCGTGCGCACGGGTGTTCCTCCAGCCGCCTGCCACGTAACAGAGCGCTGCCATAGCACATGCGTTCGTCAGCGTTTGCAGTGCTGCTCCCTACGTGCTGCCTGTCGCTTGGTTGCTTCCGCTGTCACACAGTGTGGCAGTTCAGTGCCAGCCCTAGGCAGATTACATGTACAAGGGTGATCGGAACGTTTTAGGACTTGAAAAGACAAGCACTGAAAAATGAAGGAATGCCCTGAAAAATGAAGGAATTACAGAGGTGAAAGCTGATCGTCATTAACAGCAGTTCTCAGTCCATAGTCGTTCTGTAAAAACAATTCTGTTGCATATTGTTTTCCTCCATACTGAGTCAAAGGCAGGGTTTGGATAACGTATCTTTGATAACCAGTGGACTGTATTTTGAAAAACTGAGAGGAACTCTGAGGAGGACAGACTTAGAGAATGGATATGTGAGTTTGGGACTAAATGAGGAATACGCAAGTGGTTTATAGTAGCAGGGGAAGTACAAGGAAATCTGAGGTTTTTAGGTTTCATTCTAGGTGCTCTTACAGCCACAGATTTGTTTGTTCCCTCTGAACAAGCCTTTTGCCCCATTGCCACCAGTATTATCTCTGTCTGAATTTTGATTCCTCCTCAGTTTCTGTGTCTGTATTTTAAATAATTTACATTCTCAGACTAGGTTCATGCCAGCCTCTTCCTCCCTTCTAGTCTTTGCACCCTCTGATCTTCTTACTACCAGAGCTTCTTTGCTTTTGCCTCATCCCAAGTTAGGTTTTCTTTTCTAAAGTTCTGTTCATACTCAAGCCTACCCTCACCTCCGTTTCTCCTTGCCCTGCTGTAGTCCTGTGCAGTAGGCTACAGCCAGTTTCCTTTTTTCCTGCCCTGGTTCTTTGGCTTCCCCCTGTTCAGAGCTGCTGTTTTCTGATGATCCCAGTTTTTTCACTGAACTCCTCATCCTTTCCGAGTTTCCTCAGTGCACTGTCCAGACAACAGAAAGAAGGACAAAGGTGTGGACAAAAAAGTGTCTTGTTTAATTTGTAAGAGCATCAGGTGAAGTAAGCAGCTAATGCCAGTGGGGATGAGCTGAACCATCTGAGGGGAACAATGGTTTTAATTAATGGTACTTGTACAAACAATGACTTTGGAGAAGAAGCAAAAGCTGAAATGTATTGCTGTGTGAACACGTGGTGCCTGGTGACAGCTGGTCAGTGAGAAGGAGCGAGGTGAACTGGCCTTGCTCTGTAACTCCTGTGCCTTTGTCACAGTGAACCAACAGCCCACCAGACCACAGAGCATTATTTTTATCTGTGAATAAAACATTGAAACAGCAGCTAGAAGAATAAGCTTTATAGTAAAATAAATTATGATTTTACCTGTTAGTTTCAGCCAAATACAGTTCAGTTTGACTATGTGTGTGTCAAATCCTCTTTCGAATACCTTATTGTAGTCTTTTGATTAAAAGTTTAACTCCTTCAGTCAAGACTATAAACCTTGGCTTGGAAATGTAATCTTTCGACAGATGCATTATTTAATGTATTTCTTTTTTAAAAGCTCTCCAAAAGTTAGTGAATTCTTGTCACTGAACAGAATTTTTGTTTATTTTTTAATCTGAGGAAGGCATCATATGTTTGACTAGTGTTGTCTATAAAAGTTTTAATGAACAACACTGGTCAGAATCCATATAGGATAATAGTGAAGACCCTGAATAAGCTACACTTAGTCACCACTTTCTTTATGCTTTACTTGGTTGCAGAATAGAATATTTCAGTTGGAAGGGACCTGCAGCTATCATTGCTCCAGCTGCCTGACCCCTTCAGGGCTGAGCAAAAGTTATTAAGGGCATTGTCCAAGTGCCTCTTGAACACTGACAGGTTTGGGGCACCAACGACCTCTCTGGGAAGCCTCTTCTGGTGCTTGACCACCTGCTCATTATAAAATGCTTCTTATTGTCCAGTCTCAGCCTCCCCTGGCACAGCTGTGAACCATTTCCAGTCATCCTGCCCCTGGATACCAGAGGGAAAAGACTGGCACTTGCTTCTTCATGTCCTCTCCTCAGGAAAATGTAGAGCAATGAGGTTGCCCCTCAGCCTCCTTTTCTCCAAACTAGAGAAGCCCAAAGTCCTTAGTGCAAGTTCTTCATCTGGCATGCAGATATGGAAAGAGTGAAATAATAGAGTCTACACAGAGAACTACTCCTTTCAGCATTATATTCTCTATGGGCTTGTATAGCATCTTGCAGGTCGAGCTGTGCTGATGCTGCTTGTGCTCCAGGCACCAGGAGTAGCAGCCAGTTGCTCACAGCTGCAACACAGCTGGAATGTGGGGACTGGGCAGGTGCTCAGCTGTAGGATCAAAGATCTCTCTAGCCCATCCCACGGAGGTTTTGTATCACATGATGTGTTTGAACACTTTGCTGAACTGTATTAAGCGATATAAAACTATCATACATTGAATGTTCTCTTTCTCCTTTCTGCCCCTGAAGGACTGTAAGTTTTGATGTAGGATCTGAGGACTGTGGAGACTCTTTTGGGTTTTGACTTATCTGTGTACAGTCTCTAAGTGATGTTTAAAGGGGAAGATTGAAGGTGCTTAGTGTTTGGAGAAGAAGCTGGCGAAATTGTAACCAGTAATCCTGTACAGCTTCTGTATTTATGGTGGAGATTCATTGCACCTGGGAGATGAAGTTATAAATTTCTATTTTATGCTTTCAACCTTAACGTGATTTTTTTGAAGGAAGATTGAAGGAGGCACAGAGAATGTAGAATAGAAGAGTTTTGACTTGAATCAATATTTTGTGGGGAAGCAGGTTTAGAGGTGTGTGCTCTTGGTGTTTTGTGTTAATCACAAGAAAATATTTCAGCGTTCTGTATTAATTTGTATTTTTTTTGAAGCTGGCTATTTTATGCTCAGGTACACTGTGTTGCTGCAGTCTCTGGGGAGCTGATGAAGGTTTTTGTATTTGAGACTAACTTCTTAACACGAGGGTGTTACAAGCTCACCTATAACCATGGTAATGTTAGTCACAGAGACAAGTGTTGTTGGTGATGTTATTAAACTGTGATAAAACTATTCCATTCATATAAATCGAAGATGAATGTTACATCTCTGAGCCGTTGAAAGGATTTTCTTTGCCCTGGCATTGACCCATCATTGTTTATTTGGTTTGGGGTTTTTTTGGTCTGTCAGCTGCCCTTGTACAACCATTGGGTTGTCTGATATGTAATGTGACTTTTTTGTGTTGGATATTTTTGGCACCTCTCAATCTCTTCAGCAGCTGCATATTGACTAGGACCAGGTGAGAAATTATTGCTAAGGATCAACAGGATCCTGTAGCTACAGGAAAGCTACAGTTACACTGACAGACTTTCCACGACTTGCAATTTTTAAAATACTTAGAATTCGTTATGTATATGTTAGTGCTTTTTAGTGAATGAAAACAAAACATTTTCTTTCTCTTAGACTTTACAGTGACATGGTTGTTTAAAATGCAGTATCCAGGGATATTAAAGTTTGCATTTATTTCTTCATACTTTTATATAGGCTTATGTAGTTTGATCCTGACTGGGTGCCAGGTACCCACCAAAGCTGCTCTATCACTGCCCTCCTCATCTGGGTATAGGAGAGGAAGTAGAATGAAAGGCTCATGGGTCAAGGTAAGGACAGGGAGTGATCTCTCAGTAATTGGGTCATGGGCAAGACCGACTTGAATTGGGGAAAATGAGTTTAATTTATTACCAGTCAAATCAGAGGAGGATAATGAGAAATAAACCAAAATCTTAAAAACATTTTACCCCAACTCCTCCCATCTTCCCAAGCTGAACTTCACTCCCAGGTCTCTACTTCCTTCCCACCAGTGGCACAGGGGGACAGGGAGTGGAGGCTGAGATTCCTCACACGTTGTCTCCGGTGCTCCTTCCTCCGAAGGGAGGATTGCTCACACCGTTCCCCTGATCCAGAGGGGGTCCCTTCCACAGGAGACAGTCCTCTGTGAGCTGCTCCACTGTGGATTGCTTGTGGAGTCCTGCCAGCAAAACTGCTGCAATGTGGGCTTATCTCTCCGCAGGTCCTGCCAGGAGACTGTGTGAACTCCCCATGGGGTCACAGCTACCTGTGGGCATCCACCTGCTCCAGCATGGAGTCTCCATGGGCTGCAGGGGCGCAGCTGCCATGCCATGGTGTGCACCAGGGGCTGCAGGGGAACCTCTGCTCTGGCACCTGGAGCACCTCCTGCCCCTCCTTCTGCACGGACCTTCATGTCTGCAGGGCTGTTCCTCTCACAAATTCTCATTGCTCTCTCCTGATGCAGTTACTGCTGGACAGTAACACTTCTTCACCTCTTTCTTAACTCTGTAACCCCAGAGGCACAGCCACTGTTGATGCTGGACTCATCCTTGGCCAGTGGCCTGTCTGTCCTGGAGCCAGTTCCAGGACAGTGTCCAGTAAGCATTGGCTCTACTGAACATGGGGGAAGATTCTGGCAGCTTCTCACAGAAACCACCCCTGTAGCCCCCCACTACCAAAAACTTGCCACACAAATCCAATACTTTTGTTCCTTGGTATGGTGTCAGGTTTGGGATTAAGCTAAATGATTGAAGAATTTAAAGATTAGGGCAAAAGTATTGAAGTGAAAAAAATGGGTTTGCGGTAAGTGCTCAATGACAAGCAAGCAGTTCAGACCCCCAGTTTATGTGACACTGGGTCACAGTTTTACAATGCCTTGAATCTGTTGTTTTGGATGTTTTAAAAGATTGTCGGTTTTGCAAAGTATTTGGCATTTGAGCTTCTGTTTTAGGTCAGTATTAGGAAATCTGACTCTTTGGGCCTTCCCTTTTACTTTATGGCGAGTATGAGTAGTTGGGAATATCATCTGTCAAATATACTTCTTAGATATTTAAAAATATTGACGGAACAAGAACTTTTTATGATTGCTGACTGTTCAATATGTGTTGGAGAAATGGAATCAAGGCTGATACAGCCTGTAAACAGAAGTAAATATAAATTAATGGTGAAGCAGAATTTAATGGTGTATTTAATTGCAGTAATGAATAAAATCTGTTTTGCTTTGGGAAATTCTCTTCTTTAAGGTTTTGTGAAAAGCTAAAAATGGAAGAGTTGGAGCATGAATTATTCAAAAACAGTATCAGGCATATCTGAAGAAATATGCTTGAGAATGGAAAATTTGAAAGGTTAAATACTTCTAAATCTTTAAATGCAAAATTTCAGAATGATCAAATATCCCTGTTTGAAGCTGTTGAACACATAAGGATGCCAGATTCATAAGGCTGCAACATCTGTTATTCATGTAAGTTCTGTGTATGGATTCTGTAGGATGATTAACTGATTCTTCAAAAAAAAATTGGTACAATAGGCCAATATTCACACAAAAAATATGTTCAGCTGCTCTGTACAAATGTGTAATGAGGAGGAAAAATCCCCATATAAAACTTGTCTCTGAAACTAGTTCTTGTGAGAGCCAGAACAAATGACATTGGGTATAAATTTTAAGCAAACCTTTTAATTACAAGGTCACTTCACTTTTGTGTATATTTGTAGTACATGTAGACTTTTGAAGACAAGACCCTCACTGGAAAATTTATAGGTGTTTACAAATAAAAAGTTTGAAAAATATTAGATGTAGATTAGATTAGAAGATAGATGAAATCTGAAGATCTAGATTTGAAACAGAGGATTCCTAGTGCTTAATACAATTCTAATATGGTAAGAAAAAAGTTGACTTGCAGGCTGGGAGAACCACAGGCTTTTCCACTGTCTACTGGTTTCAGATATTTCATAACTTCAGTGATTGGCACCAATGTGCTGATGCAGGGAGTAAAACCATCCCTGTTCTAAAAGTAAAAGGTATAGAAAAATAAAGATGCCAAATATTAAATGTTTTATTGGCATATGCAGTTATTATTGTGATGCTGGGTCTGAGTCAAGTTCAGGGTGATGACTCCAGAACAGTCAGATTATATATGAACTTTTCAAAAGGCTGGGAAATATTCAAAATAATGAAATAGTCAGTTTATTGTATTAACTTTTACAGGATGGGACAGGTATTCTCCAGGTCTAAAACAGAACTGAAAGGGAATTAATCCTTAAAACTTCCATATCCAAGAGTGATACCATTGTGGGTCAACACTGGCAGAGCACCAAAGACTGCATGGTCATGTAGTGAACTGCTTCTGTTGTTACTGAATAGCTGATACTTACCAGTGCTATCAGGGAAATGGCCAAAAATGGTTAAAGTTGTGTGCTTTAATGGTTTTTGGTTTATACTCCAACTAAAAAATTATAACCTGATTTAATAAGGTTATTTAATACAATTTTTTTACTCTATTGATTACATAAGAATAACTCCCATGAGAGAATATTTGAATGCAGGGGAAATATATACTGTTTGTGGTGTAGCCAAATTAGAGTCTGTATTAGAAATGAATGACTGTGCCAAATTTTGGACAGTGAGTGATATTTCAGTTCACTTAACTTTTAACGAGAGGGAAGTTCTATTAAATTGGGCCCATTGCTGAGGTCATTAGGATTTAGTCTGACTTCTCCCATGAACAGTTATGAACAGTCACTCTTCCCCCCAAAGTTCACCTATGATGTTGCTTTTTGTACTTCTTTACATACATGTAGGTTTCCCTCCCCCATGTTGTAGGCAGAAAAATATAATTTTAAACTTTTTCAAATAGGGAGTTACAGTGTACTGCTGTCTAATGCCTCAGATTTATCTCTTCCCCTGTGCAAATTACAGTTAATGTTAGTTTTTTTATTATGAGCACTTATTGGTTTTGCTTCTCATTTCCTTCATCCTTGTTAGAGAAGTTTAATCTGAGAGATGGAAGGGAAGGACAATAATTTTAATTAGTAGATGAGAAACATCTAAAAAGCTAGTTAAAGAAATAGCAGAGTAAAGATTGAAAAAAATCCAGCTTGGAGAAGAATGAAATGCTGACCTTGTTCAGTACATTAGGACTAAATCCCAAATCACTAATGTTTCCCATGTGATGCTTCTGGTTTTAGCAAAAATCACTTCAGAAACAGTGAGGAGGGTATTGGTTGGCCTTGGGGAAAAGTTATGAACTCCTGCATTTTGGGAAATGTCTGTGCAAATGTCTGTCATTAGTTCCTCCTGCTTTGTTTGTTTGTTTTAAAGTACATTCTCAACTCCATGGGAATTATTTTCTGAATTTAGCAGAACAGCAGGATTGAAAGTTGGCTTGGGAGACAACTTTCTTTAGTTGCCTCTTAATTTTGTTTTGACTAACTGGACCTCATGTGGTGCTGAGGAGTCCAAAAGTATCTAACACTGCAGTTTCCATTTTGAGGATGTTGTCTTCGTCCTCACCTCACCTCACCTCCTTCCAGGCTGCTTATGGGAGGTTCTTTCTTGGCTTGGAGTTGGAGGAATTGTTACATCCTGTAGCTGGTAACTGTGAACTCTTTCCTGACTGTGGGGTTCCATTAAGCTGACAGCTTGTGCGAGTTCTTGCTTTTTCATCCTGCCACAAATAAGGATAACATTTGTGGAAGTTTGTAGAGCATGAGGAAGTGGAAGAAAGCCGAGGTTTATCATAGCTAGCCTCCTTCTTTTCTTAAACATAGTTTACATTAGCATAACCTCTGAAGGAGAGAGATGGGCTAGGGGCAAGGTGGTGGGCCTTGAAGTGTCTGAAAAGCTGGAGAGACGCAGTGGAAAAGATAGGCAGTAGAAAGTGTGCAGGCATAACTGGAAGAAAATGGAATGATCGAGGTTGTAGAAGAGACAGTCTAACATTAGAGGTAGAAATATGAGTAAAAAAATAAGAATGAATATCAGGAAATTATATGAGGTTGTGGTATAGTTCATCTAAATAGGGAAGAGAGAAAGGGAAGTGGAAGAACTTAATATTTTAAGGTTAGTGGATTTAACTGATGCATTTATACTTTTTGCTGTTTGTCTGAGTCATTTATCAAAGATTTTGAAGCAAGAACAACAGCTCATTATTTTGAGTACCTTGGTGCACTGCCATTGCTACAAGCTTTGGGCTCTATATTTTTGTATTTTGAAATATAATCTCTTGTTTGGGACAGAAATGAGTATAAACGTAAACAAACTCAAAAGAATATCAGTGTGATTTGTTAAGAGATGTAACTGTGGGATTTATTTTTCCAGGTATTAATACTGAAGCCAAAATAAAGCTTATTTCCCTGAAAGTTGGTAACTTTAAGGTGTCTGATTATTCTTCTCCTCTGCTTTTTTGAAAATAGAACAAGTTTGGTGGATGGCAGCCCAGAGAAGGTCTTAGCTGTGACCCTTCCCAGCACCCTGCAGTTCTTTCTGTGTTCATGGTGTATCCTGCTTCTTCCTTTTGGTAGAGAGGGATGTTCTTGGGCTCACACTTGTGTTTTTGCTAATTGAGACTCATTTCGGTCATCAGGTTTTATTATTGCTGTAATGCTGAGCTGATAGCTTGTGATTTTTTGTTAATGAGGCGATTAAGTTTTTGTGTTTCACCATAGACAAAAGGTTATGGTTTTTCCATGAAAGATTATGTAATTATATGTTCTGTCTTTGAAACTTCAGTCCTCTATACTTGAAAATACTTTTCAAACTGGCAAATATTAAAACCTGGCATGATAGCTTCAGCAGTATGAGCAATTAAAGGGTGAAAATTGGAGGCATGAATCATTTCCAGTAATTTGAGGAAAATGTTCTTTATTGTTGAAAATATTACACTGTGGTATAATTGCATAGAAAGTTATAAATGATGGATACTTTTTTGAAAATGTGAGTTTCCTGGCTTCAGGGTGGTGTGTCAAAACTTTCTGTCTGGCAAAAAAGCACATTTTGTAGTTATCAGTTATTTGTTGTCCCTTTTTACCCTTTCATTCTGACTCTGCCTTCTCTTTTGATGGAGGCTGGTGAGACCTGTGGAAAAGTGCATGTGCTGCATTGACTCAAATTTGCATCTATTCCATTTCTGCAGGTATTGTCCAGCGTTTGAAAAGCAAACAAAATGAAAACCAGATACAGTTAAATGTAATCCAGCTTCCTTTCACTCTTTGATTTTCCATTATTAATGGATTGCTTGTCATTTCACACTGGATAGTTGTGGGGTTTATTTTGTTTTGTTTTGGTTTGGTTTTTTGTTTGTTTGGTTGGTTTTTTGTGTGTGTGTGTGGACTTTTAAACAGTTTTGAATATGGATGAAATCTCACCAATTCTAAATTGAATATTTCATTCCTGTTGAGAAATTTCTGTAGCTGCAACTGACTGGTGTTTCCTACCTCTCCAGTTATTCAGTTGGGTAGGAAGAGTGAAGTGGGTTTCAAGTGAATGTTAGTGGAGGTTCCATGGGGGTATCCATAAGCTCTCAAATATTGTATTGCTTAATGGTGGCAAATAAGACAAGGGGCCTTGGTTTTCTCCTAAATTTATTTGACCTCTAATATGAAGTATCATTCTAATATTGTAACTAGAATAGCTGTAATTTTAATAAGGTCATTCCATGAATTTTAAAATTTTTCTTACGGTAAAAAAACCTAAGGCCTCCAGTGTTTAGTAGTCAAGGTGAAAGTAAAATCTCTCTGTATTTAGAGGCCAGAAGTAATCTTGCTACAGGACTTGTGGGGATTCCTGGAATGAAATGCACACCCAAGGCGTGCTAGGTGAAAGAGGAGGTGGGAAGGGAGCATCGGGTTGTACGGGAGCCCACCATGAGCGCGCTGGGGACTGCTCACTGGCCCTGTGGCCGCAGCCTGCCTGTGAGTGCAGAGTAGCCAGTCATCAGCCTCCAGAAAAGGGGAGAGTTGAGTAAAAGGGTAGGAAAACAGAGGAGTTAGTCAGTAGTGAGTTGAAACCAAGGTCTTTGGTGTTTTGGGGAGGAAAAAGGACTCTTGAAGATCTGAGTTGTTATAAAAGTCTTGTGTCATCTGCTGGTTTTCAGACTGACGGGTTAAATCTGGATGTAATTGCATGATGGATTTTTTATTTTTCCTGACTATTTTCAGGTGATTGGGATGTTTTGAAAAACAAATTTGAATTCCCTGGTCTTCTGAGATTTCTCTCTCTTAAAATTTCTAGCCTTCCTTTGAGAGCTTTTGGCTGAGCTAGTGGTCTCACTTTTCCCCAATCTCCAATTTAGTGAGGTTTTTTTTCCCTGCTTTTACTCTAGTTCTTTCCTGGAAAAGAAGGAAAACATTGTGTGAGCTGTAGAGGAACATGCTGCTCTTAGGAAGCTTTGTGTGTAACATATGGCATGTTATACGTTGTATCTGCCTTTTTTATGACTAGTTCGCTTATATTAAAGTAAACACTGATAGCAAGCAGGCGTGAAAGACAAACATGTAGTGGTGATGAAAACCATTTAATGATTAGTAGAGAAACATATTTATTGAAAATAAAAACCATGTCTAAAGGCTCTAATAGTGACTTCTCGAAACGCTGCCATGTTGTGGTATTTGCAGTGCTGTGTGTCCTGTACAGTAGATACTGTTTAAAATTGCTTGGGAACTGGAGCTTGCAATTGTGAGCTTGGAATGTCCTGCAGATAATTAAGTTGTGGTCAGGCCTTACAAAAATAAAAAGTTCTCGAACTATGATTTTATAAACATGCTACAATAACATTTCTTTATATCTAACAGTTTCTTACAGAAAGCTGATACTCTCACGAGGAATTGACTAAAGGTAAAACATCAAGAAAGAAAAAATATTGAATTAAATCTTCACTTAGGATGTTGACAGTTTGCTTGTAATATTAAACAGATGTGTGTGTTCTGGGGTTATTCTTCTTTAGGACCTTGTTGCATACTAGTTTTCAAGTGACAGTTACAAATTTTTGATTAATTCAAAATTCTGCTTTTTTCAGTTGTCTTTGTTATATTTTGTTTTCTTTAGATCTGTTCAGCTGGACAGTGTGATGCCAGCTTGCAGTTTCTGCCGTGATATTTGAGGGAAAGCGTTCCTTTGTGTAGACTTAAATTGAGGTATTCCTCATTCAATATATAGAAAAATTATTACATATATGCAAATGTACATGTATGAAATGCAGATCTGTATCTCTTGGGCATGATATTACCTTTGCATGTGTAAAGGTGGCATTTATTGTTTCTGGTTGTGGGTGTGGTAGAGCATAATTTGGCCTTTTTGGCTCCTAGTAAATATTGCACATAGAAGCCAATACCAAAAGAATGGAACTCAAGTTTTTATAAGATGGACATTTAATGAAACATAGAGGGAGTTATCAGTTAAAGGGAAAGCATATAGCGCTCTTAAAATGACAGAATGTTGTGTCCAGTTCTGAGATCAACCTTTTCCAGAAGTGTGGTAGTGGTGGGATTTTGCTTTGTTGGGTTTTGGGCTTTTTTAAAATAGAAAGAACTACAAAAATGATCTAAAGTCTGAAAAATCCACCTTGTAGTGAGAAATCCCTTTGTTTCATTATGACTCATGATCACAAGTAAAAAAGTCTCTGATTTCTTCATGGATCCTATGAACAGCAAAATAAGATACAGTGCTGCAAGTAGTATGCATTATTTGAGGTGTGATTCAGCTGATCCTTGATTTGGTAAATTCTGCATCACTTGGAATCTTTTAAGTCAAGCGCATGTATTTCAAAATACATATGGTACTCAACAAGTAATGCAGAGCTTAATGCATAGAGATGGCTCTGGAACTTCTTTTTACATATGGGACACTGCTTCATACCAAAGCAAGGAGTTGGTTACTGGTTTTCCACATCCCAGACTACTGCTCCAGCGACCTGTGACTCTGATCAGTCTGACCTTGGACTGTGCAAATGTATGAATGTTCTCTCTTCATTTTTAATGATAAATGAACTTACAGGAAACAAATCATGCTTGAGTATTTCTAAAATAAAATAGCTGTATTTGACTTCACAATGCTTAATCTACCATAGAAGTTTGTTGCTGTGAAGTAAGCAATCACTTTTTAATTTTTTTTTATTGTCAGATTTCTTCCCCACAGATTTCAGGAAATAAGTGATGTACAAAGATTGTTAAATTTTATATATATATATATATATTTTAGGACTGAAGGAATCAATATGAGGTGATTGTTGATTAAATAATGCCATATCGCCATAGTCTGCATACTGAATCTGTTTAAATATACATGAATAGGATATCTTTCTTTTTTTTTTTAAAGACTGTGTAAAGACACAATGATACAACATAATATGAATGAGACTAGCTTGTAAGAATACACTTTGTTTTTCTTGATGATGTTGCTTTCAGTTCCCAAAATTTTTACCTCATTGTGGAATCCATTAAAGTATAGATAGGAAATACTTGCGAGAGCTCAGATACTGTTTCTTATTGGTTTGAATATGATGCAAAGGACTGTACAGCAAATACAGGAAATTACTTATTACAAATAATGAAAATGTGAAGCAGAAAAAGGAAAAAATATCAAAGAGCTGATTAGCTGGTCTGAAATGTGACCTAGTATAACTTCTTATATTGTATTTATTTTCTGCCATGTTACAGCATACAGAATGTGTGGTGCTATGGCTTGCCTAGTTCACTTACTTGACCATTTCTTCACAATTTATTGTCTAAAAATTATGGTAGTTTCAGAAATAGTTTGTGTGTTCCCACAATACACTTGAAATACTTATAGTTTCATTTTTTAGGGAAAATAAGGCATGTGTATTTTTGGAAGGAAACTTTTTGTTGCTTACAATGAGGGAAAAGAAGCCTTTTCCATATAGCTCTTAAGTAAAGATTGAGATTTATTTTACTGGACTAAACATAAGCACCTAATGTAAATTCTATATGTGATTTTTACTTCAATTTTAAAGAGATACATTTAAAAGCATCTCTTAGATTTGTGGGGGAAGACGATAATGCAGGTATTAATGGATTTTATCATTTGAGTAAAATGGCATGCTTGTTTCAAAGACAACTTTTATTTGCTTATACATGGTTACTACTGGTGCTCTTACATTTAAGAAAAAGCTATTATTGCAGAAACCCATAGTCTGCTTGCAGGCCTTGTATGGATTGAACTGTGTTGAACAAACTGATTTGTATCAATCAGTTCTTAAAATAAAGCAGAAGAAGTTTCTTCTTTTGGTGAGACTTGTAAGTTGTGGTGGGAATTCTGTGCAACCTGGTCATAATGGACAGGATCTTCTGTCTGGCGTACAAATAATTTGGTTATTAGAATACGTCTTTCTGCTGGGGCTTTGTGATGTTTGGTTCTGCCTTCAGGTTTTGTCCCTCTTGTGGACGACTTTGAGGTAATAGGAGTAAAATATTAATCATGGAAATTACATGAGATAACATGCTTTTTCATTAGCCCACTCGGAGACAGAGATTATATTAACACAGTTCCAATTATCCTTATTGCCGGTGCTTCAATATTAAGGCTCTGGCAGAACAACTCTATAGATGTCTAGATATAGATCCTACAAAGATAACTTGTTGGACTGAGACTGCTGCCAGTGAGGTATTGTTGTTGATTAAACACAAATGTATGTTTTAACAAAAAAAAATAGTTTCTTGTTGGAATTTTATAAGGAAGAGGATTGTTGCAGTACAAAGAAACTGAAACTCTTGAATAGTAAGTTGTTTGGAATTAAGTTTCCTACCTCTTTTAAGACTATGAACTGAACTATTATATGGCCTTCTGATTGCATGGTGTGTTTTCTGCTTTAAATTGCTATTACAGTAGCTTTGAGAGTCCCTAACTGAGAGCAGAGCTAGATTCCCTTTGCAGAGCGTTTGAACTGTTAACTAAGCAAGACTTTGAACAATGCAAGATGAAATCCTGGTTGTACTGAAACAGGCTGCAGAGTTATGGTCAATTTAATTGAAGAAAATACTGTGCAAAAAATTCTTAGCCGAGTGAAAGTTTAATGCTTGCTCATTGTTTGTTCCACATTTTATATTGACTGAGAGTGAGGATGAAGGCTCAAATAAGAGATGATAGAAAAAGAAGTCTCCTCAAGTGTTTTTAGGGATTTTTTTATTAAGAGGTATTTCTCTTTTTTTTTTTTTGTTTTGCAAGAAATGCACTCATTCAGTTGAGGCTATTCAAATATTGTTCACTTGGGTCCTGAGAGAGCATTCCCCAAATGGGAAGGCATTATGAGAAAGGACATTTCTAATTTGTGTCACTTATTTGTATTTCCAAAGATACACTATATCCCAAACCAAAATAATTCTGAAAATATTTATGCATAACAGTTGTTCGGTAAAACTAGCAATTTTTTGAAAAAATGTAGTTTTGAAACTCTCTTTGAGTTGTAGCAATTAACCTACATGCACATTTATAATTCTAGAAAATGGACAGCATATTACATTCAAAGACTTGATCTGATAGACTCAAATTGCTTAAAACATCAGTTATTGAAGATGTCCCCCTGGGATTTTGAGAAACTATTTAACAGATGAAAGTACATTTTGAAAAGTCTGACCTTACAGGCAATCATAAAATGAATCAAAACAGTTCTTTCCTCTCCTGAAATGTACAGAGCCCATCTGTATCTAATCCAGTAATTATAGACTGAGTTCAATTACCTTTTCAAACTTGGAGCAGACTGGAGACTAGGCAGTGAACAAACATAGGGTTTTGTCTAGACCTCAATTGACCACAGTCTAAAACTTGAATTTATATCTAATTTTATTTTTAGTGTCGTTTGATAGTTTTTAAAGGATTTATTTTGCTACCTAGCTGCTAGATCATGAAGGTTTTTATTTGTTGACTTACTGTTTATGGCAACATTTTTTATTCCAGTGAAGTTAATAAAAGGGCACCAAGTCCTAAGAGTTTACTGTATAAATAATTCTTAAATTAAAAAAAATGGGTTAAATAGCTTTTTTGAATCTTTAATATTGACACAATGAAATTATGAAAGAATCTGAACAAAATTATGTAATTTATTGTCTGTGCTCATGTCCATGTATTTAATATTCAGATTAAAACACCCACCTTTGATGGTTTTGGCTCTTTTAGAAAAATGAACCCCGACTACCTGACTGCAATATTACCAGTAGTTGATAGAGATTAGAAACTGTGCTGAAAATAGATTTTCAATTATTTTATTAATTTATTTCTGTTGAACCAAGTAAACTATCCATTCAGCCATGCAGGCAATCTTAGAGAATACGTAGACAGCTACAAGTTGTAAAAGTTAGTGTAAGTGATCACTTTGACCACCAAGTTGAAGCCCAGGCATCTTTTGATATTATCCCACAAGCAGAACAAATCATGTAGTATATAATAATATACAATATGTGTCTTGCTGAGAGGAATCTCGTGCTGTGTTCACTGTCGGACATAACATTTCCAACATGGTGTTGTTATTCCTTATAGGACAGCTCTGAGCAGCCTTCTCTTGGCAGCCGTTCTTTGCAACAAAGTTGTGTAGTTTGCAGAACCCAGTGCAGTGCACAGGACTGAGGTTGTTACAGGAGAACATTTCCTATCTCTGGGGTAGCAGTGGAGGAGCAATGATTAAGGCCAGAATAAACACTTCATTTTTAACTTTTAATTGTGCACTGTGCTTTTGGTAGATAGAATGGTGTTCTTGGCAAGTGAAGCCTGTGATAATTGGTGCGTTTAGCTTAACTTACTTATTCTTAATAATAATCAGTATTTTGTAGCAGTTGCTGTAATTAGTTAAGAATGTGGTTCATGATGACTTCCAAGTCAACACATACTTGATGAATAAGGCTCACCCTTCCAGTAAGTAGTAAATTTGACATGACAAGCAGGAGTCTTTTGATGTTTAATTGGTTTTCCTTGTAATACTTGAGGAAAAAAAATGATCTAATGAATGTTGGGTTGACTGTAAAGCTGAAGCCCAAGAAATTGCATGGAATGTATTTTGTCTCCATATTTTGTAAGCATGGGAAAAGCTCTCTAATATTTCTCTTTTGGTGTGTTTTTTTGGGGTGGGAGGTGTTTGGTTGGTTTGTTTGTTTGGTTTGGGTTTTTACTGTATAGTAGTTTTCTGGATGAATGATACTGTTCTGAAGAGGTAATACGGAAATGTATAAAATTATATTAATAATCATAATTTTAAAGCAAAATTTGTAATAGTGTATTCTCAGGAAATGCAGTAGTATATAACATCAGTCTGGTTTGTTGTTTTGGTTTTTTTCCCTCTCAAAAAGGAAGGACTGTCATGCACTCAGAAGTCAGGAAATCCAATTTAAAATTTTAGTCCTTCATCAGAATCCTATTTACAAAAACATTGGGAAGTTCTTCATTTCTCCCTGCCTTAACTCCACATCAGGAGCCAAGAAGACCTTTGAACTGTTGCTAATAGCAAAAGTCATCATCTGTTGCACAATTGTATTTGTGTTAGTAGATTTATCATAGACGATATGATCATAATCTGCTTCTAGTAAGTCCCCTAGCACTTTTTTTTTTCCTAAATTCTGTTAAAGTTTGTGCTGCCATAGAATGTACCACCAGACTGCAATGGAAAGTAGGGATGGTTGATGTAAGTTTCTGAATTTTTAATAATTCTATGTTACAGCTTCATAGGAAAAATCTGCTATGACCAGGATGCGCAATCTATTTCCTGTGCTCCATTTTATTTTACATGGCTTCAGTATTGCACAGAACTTAAGAAATGAAAGCATTTAAGACCAACAGCTGAAATGAGTATGTTCTGGGAGTAAACTAAGGCAGTACCTGTAGCCTGCAGATTACCTGAAATGAGTAGTCTAGATTTAGCACTGTGTTTGTTTGGATCTGGATAATTTTAATTCTAAGGGATAGTGACACTATTGACCCCAAATTCTAAGGCTACTGGCAGTAACTTAAGAATTATGCTGGCTACAATAGACAGAAGTTGGGTTACAGGAAAAAAGACTATTTCACAGTCTCGAGATTTTTCATGACCACATTAAGTGTTTTCCCCAAGTGAAGGTTGGTTGGTTCAGTTGCATCTCTTTGCTCATTAGAAAAAGGACTTTGTTTTGTGACTGTTGCAGGAAACTACTGTTAATTTTCCGTTACGTTCCGTCACTGCCTGATAGTTTTTCTGCTGTGTGCATTGCATACACTATATTTGTAGTGTAAGATAACAGTATTATAAAAAACACAGTGTTTTAATTTAATGGAAAGAGAAATTTTAAAAGTGAAAGCATTTTTTCTTTTGTGCTTCAGTGTGTATTTGTGTGTCGGCTGTTTTCAAACCAGATGACTTGCGTCAGCTCCTGTAATTGTACGTGTCCCCTGCCTCGGAGCAGGCGCTCCAAACCCGGCGCAGAGCACGCATCTTTTAGCTGCCTCTGTTCAAGGAACTACATTGAATTTCCCTTGTAAAATAATTTTTAAATCTAAAGGGAATATTAACTTTATTATAATCCCCAGTATTAATTTTGAAAAAAAAATGAGGTTCTTCAGGAGTCAACGTATTTTCTCCTGTTTCACTTAAAGGAAGCAACTTTCTTTTGCCTTCATTTGTTCCAGTTTTTGACGTGTGCTTTTCTTTCTAGTTCTGTGTATTGTATTTTGTAATAGGTTTCTGCTGAAATCTGTCACAGTTTTAGTGTCACTGATTTCTTATTGTTGGTATTCTTAATTTGCACTCCGTTTGATTCCTTTTTTACTATATTTATTTCCTGATTTTTGGCTGATTTTCTACACATTACAGAATTAGTAGTCACTTGTTAATTTAAGTGGTAAGAAACTGTTAACTACAAGAAGGATAATTTGGTTGCCCTCAAATGCCTAGTCACTTGTTTTACTTTGCGCAGTAGAAGGGAAGCTTTTTCCTCTTGTTGCTATCTAATTTGTTGTATAAGACAAAGGAATTCAAAGTGCTGTCTATGTGAAGCTTAACCTTTATAAATAATTTTTCCTTTGTCTTTTTTTCCCTGTGTTGTCCTGCTGTTGCTTTTTGGAGTTTTTCTTGACTCCATTTGTGACATTAATTACTGTTAGTAATGGCTTCTAATGAAGCAATAAAAAGATGCTTGCCATAATTAAAGTTATGTTTTTAAAGAACTTTCTAAAGTGCAAATTTATCAAATAACTTTAAATAAAAGAAAAATCATGTTGAGTTACTTGAGCTACGTAATGGCTAATTTGATACAGTGCAACAATATAGAACTAAACAAAGTTATGTCAGTAAAACTTTCTATTTAGACACTGAGGCTTATTTTCCTTCTCTTTATTTTTCTATCCTTACTCATTTTGGTCTCTTCCGAGCTTATTGATGCTGTAGTCAGATACTTAATTGCTTATGCAGGAACCACATTTGAATTGCTTTGTAGGGGACTGAAGAACATTCAGGACAAAAGATATAAAGTATTTTCAAACCAGTTTAGATATCCTGACTTTGAGGATGCACCACTGCTATACACTGTGTTCAACAATATGCTTTTCCATTACTATAACATTAGAGCTACAGGCATTTGAAATTGTTGTGTGTTTCTGTGGGGAAAATTGTAATTTTGGAATGCTCTGGTTCTAATGCTGATGTGCCAAGGAGTAGAACATGTTATTAAAACATGAAGTCAGGTTAACCCTCTCCTTGCTAGCCTGTATGTAGCATGAAGTCTTTTGTTTAGGCTATTTTGAACACTTTCAAGGAGAATATTTTACATCCTAAGAGATATAATAATTGGTTTGGGAGTTTGTTTCTTTCCCCTTTAAGTGTGGTGTTTGGGGTTTTTTTGGTTATAGTTTGGTTTATTACCCTAAATAAGGGTCCTGTTCTTCCAACACATGCTAGGCTCTTGTGTGTCTGATATCTGTCTTTTATTTGCACTGTAATTGTAATTACGGCTTTAGCTGGGGTGAAAAAAAAATTTACTTTTCATGTTTTTTCACTCTTTTCCTCAGTCCATGCCCTTCTGCTTCTATTTCTATTACCCTTTCCATCTGCAATTCTTCCCTTCCTTCACTCTTCAATGTTTCTCTTATTTTTCCACCCTTGTACCACTGTGAGCTTTACCAGCTCCTATTCCATTTATTCATACAGTCAGATATCTGCTTGACATTTACCACTTAATCCCAACCAGTCTCTATGGTAAATTTTCTTGCCACTATTAAGTTTTCATGTTCTAATTGTGATTCATAGCCGTAACATTTTCATCTTAAAGTTGCTAATGAGATAGCTCCTCAGCAGGGAGGTATGTCATGTTTACCTTCCTCTCTTCCTAAGCTCATTCCAGTGCATGAGCAGATTACTGCAATGCTGATGAAATGTATTTCAGTGATACTGACTCATCTGTAATGCAGAGCAGAGCTGTGGAGCAGTGACATGACATTTGTTAAATCAGGTGTTTGTAACCCAAAGAGAAACTGGAAAATGTAATATCACTTCTGTCCTTGACTTGAGAGTCTGTTCACTAATTCATGTAGGAGCTGTGTGAAACATTGTGGCAAATTGCAATAGCATTTTAGTCTAACCTTGAGTGAAAATTGCACACCAACCAGTATCCATCTTACAAAAGATACGCCAGTTTCTCCGTATGCTTGTCTGCTGAACATAAGTACTTTTCATCCAGTGGTTCTGTTATTTGCCAACACGATGGAGTAGCATTTAGCTACTGCAATCCAGCCTGGACAGTCTAGTTGTTACAGTAAAAGAGAGAGGTAGCATTGATTTTTTCACTGTGTATGGATTGGTGAGATACAGTGAAACTCTTTGATAGACACTGAGTATTAGCACAAAGTATATTACTAAGTTTTACAGCTTAAGCTGTAAGCTCCTGGCCAGTTTGTGTGTGTTTACTTGTTGACATGGTAGTGGTTTAGTTATTTGATGGTTAATTCTTGCCCTACATGCTACAACAGTGGCCAAATGGATATCAGCAGAAAGTTGTGAAGAGAAGGTCTCTATGAAAATGGTAGCATCTATGAAATGTGTATGCCCCAAACTGTTGAAAAACTGATGTTGCCTATAAAATAAAAAGTTGGACAAAGGAAAGTAGTTTCAGTTTTATTCTCTCTAACAGAGTGTTTCAGATAAAATAACTCAAATTGACTTTGTGAAGTAAGTGTTTTAATAGATTTTTGTCTTCTGAAGCTTTTTGATTCAGCAGAGTTCATGGAGTAAGCACAGTCTTTTCATTGCAGTGGTCTGTGATGTTTTCTCAGTGTACTTAAGGCACTGGATAGCCAATGCGGCTCTCACTGCAAGTCCTTGTGAACAGGAATCTGTCAATAAATGCACGTTACTGTCTCTGTCACCATCTTGTTTCCTAAGATTGTCTCACAGCTGGCTGGGCACTTAGTAATTTCAGAATGGAGACCGTGTTCCTTTCCTGAGCAGCCATGAGGGTAATGCTGTAGTTTCCAGCCCTCTCTTCTTGGAGGCCCTTTGGAGCTGACTGCTGATTGGAATCTCAGACTTAATGCAGCAGGGTACAGTGGTGTTATGTCTCAATACAGATGCTATTTCATTTTATTCAGCCACCCCTTTTGTTTCCTTTTCTTGTGCATCTTGGTTTTGCCTTTGTTTTTGTTTGTTTGTTTCTGTTTCTCTCCCTATTTACACACTGCGTTTTCTTTTCTGTGGATGTGTGCCATCAGAAAGCCACCTATTACATGGAGTTGTGGGTTCTTATGAATTTGAGACTTTCTAGAGATAGATAAAATTCAGAAATTAGTACTATGTTGCAGGGAATGGTAGCCAATTACAGGGTACAGGTCAGTTACCTAGGAGACAGAAACAGATTGTTGTATTTTGAGGTGTGTTGCATGGTCTTGCCAAGTTCACTTTGATGAGTCTCCTTTGGCATTTGTATTACAAGCCAAGCTTTGCTATGTCCATGTGAGCTTTGGTTTGGCTGTGTCTCCTAGATCATTCTCTCTCCTACAGACTGAGTTAAGAGAAGGAGACCGCAAGTTTGTACTCTGGCCTATGATCAGTTACTGTCTTACTAGAAACTTTCAGCTTTTAAGCAGCTTAATTTTTTTCTTTCTTCTGTTAGATAATGTTTTTGTCATTGTATAATAGAATAATGGAGTTCACAGTTTAGTTGTAAATAAGGCTGAACTTTATTTTTATTATTTTCCTGATATGGTTTGATTATTTGATATTGTCACGGAAGGCTTCCATGGTGACTTGTATACAGGTTATATAACCACCAAAAGTGCCACAGAATAGTTTATTGTAAAACATACAGGAATTAGATTATCTGTTAAACTGTATTTTTTTGATCTAGTTTCCTTCTACTGTTACTTCAGTATTTTTCACAACTTCATGTGGCTATGACGGATGTTCCTACAGGAAACTATTTCAGTCTATTGTGATGTGAAATTTTTTCTAGATTTTGGGCTGTGTGAACTCTCACTTAACTAACCTATAAATACTTAATTAGTTTAACCTTGAATTTCTTTATGTAACACAATTATTGTTGAGGGTCAGCATGCTGGAATGTTTCAGGCAAATTTGTAAATACTTAGTCTATAGGATCCACTATTTCTGAACATTTTTTTAGCTGTGCTGACATATAAAACACTTTCTAGTTTGTGCATTTTTATTCTTCTCTGCCATTCCCAAACTTTTTATATGAGAAACTCATAAAAATTTTTTGGACTGAGTTCCTGTTGGCCTTGCAATGTCAAAGAAGTTTCTCATGATTGCACTTATCATTAAAAATGTTCCGTATATTTATTTTAGCTTTTTAAATCTGAAAATCCTTAGCTTCTTTTTTTTAGTGATTGGCATTTATATCAAGTAAAATAAAAACTCAGATATCTGAATACTTTGTTCAAATTGGTTAAATGAGTATGATTAAGTTGTAAGAAGTAGCCCATCAAGTAAAATCTTATAATTGCATACAAAGCTGTCTGTTGAATTAAAAAAACAGAAACCCAACTTTCATTTGCAATAGCACTGTTCTGATTTTCATTAAATAAATTATGTTTTACTCTATTTTGTTTAAACTCTAGATTAATTTCTATGGTTACAGTGGATATAAATCTCTAGATTGCCTTTAAAAGAGATTGTTTATTCAAAACAGGACTGACAGTCTCTCCTCAAGAGAAGCTATTACTTAATTTTATTTTTTTAAGTTTAAATGCTTAAAAATATTTGTAATGATACCCCAAAGGCATCATAAAAATGTAAAAATAATTATACTCTAAAATTACCAAAATTACAGGAAGTGGACATTTAAAAAATCTTACTGAGATTCATGGCTGAGAAAAACTGAGAAAGGAAAAGTGCCTTACTTCACAACTTGAAATCTTGTCAGGAATTTCTGCTTTCAGTGATTAAAAATGTGTTTGAATTGTCAGTATTACTCAGATGTGAGAGAATAGCATTGATTTCCTTTTAATTGCAGCTAAAACTTTCCCCTCATAAATTCTGCAAGCACTTTCTAGAGAGAAATTTTTATGTGGCTATTTTTTTCAGGTAGAAATTCTTCTCCCCATGGTGGGGGCGTCTTTTTCATGGGCAAAACAGCTGGCAAATACCCTAGGCAGATGAAAACCAGCATGAAAAGCATTTTGTGATGAGCAAATCCTGGGGTTCAGAGATACTTTTGTTGAACACTTCGTATGTTACCTTGGGAGTGTAGTGGTCATTTGGTAGTTAACTTAATGGAAATATGGAAATATGTTCTCTAAAGGAAGAGATTCTTCTCTTGGACTCTGGTCATGTCAGAAGAATCTCGAGTGGGAACAAGGTGTCTTTGTTCCATGATGCTTTTAGTCCCACTTGTGCTCTGATAAACTTCTAGCCCTGCTGTAGAGTTGAGAACCTGTCATGGTTTCCCTTGATAACAATTTGTAAGACACTCATTTCTCAGAAAGGGACAGGATGAAGGCGATCATATTTGGATTTCAGATTGACTGTTAGTATTCCTCTCTGGTCCAAGAGTTATTGAAAGGATTATCCTTTTTATTTTTTTTCCTTGTGGCTATATTTTTCCCCACCTCAGTTTGCTGTTATAAGGACCAGTGGAGAAGAGTTATTTTCCCCGGGGATGGAGGAGGTCTTTTTTTGTAGGTTTCTATTTCCTAGGTGCTCTAACAAAGGAGTAGTGGCTTGCTCAGAAAAGGCAGTGAAGCAGAGCATTTGAAGTGGGGCACAGGAGGAGGTGTGTGTGCCTGATGGAGTAGCCCTGTCTGGGTTTCCTGAGGATGTGAATGCCTCTCTCAGTGCGTCACTCTGCGTCAGCCATGGAAGAACTTATAGCTACGAGGGCCCAGGGAGTCCCCACCATTTAGGGTCAAGGATCCAGCTCTTGGGATTTTCTGTTACATGAGAAGAAGGGGCAGAAAGTGCCCTTTGGCTTAATTTTTATGCTGATACCATAAAGCACTTGGATTAAAAGCTTGATGTGTACAGAATTGGCTTACTTCCAGTATATTTATTTATTGCTTTTGTGCCTGATCTATACATGTTCTTTACTTAAGGATTAATAAACATCTCATTTCTGACTGGATTTCTTTTGCGTTTTAGTGGGGGAGAAATTTATTTGGTATAAATGCTAGAGCAACCACTGAAGTAATGTTCAGTCTGTATAATACAAATTAAGGGGTTGAAACAGAGAAGTATCTTTTCACCAAGAACATTATTGTACCAGTGATGAAAATCCAGGAAACTTGCCCCTCTGAATAGTATTTGATAAGAGTTGTAGGATTTTGAGACAGAATAGGTGTTGTGTCAGTTCGTGCTCTATATCGGTATGGGTGTATGAATGTAAATACGCCGAAAATGTGGAGCTCTGAGTGGGAAGGGCCTGGCAGAGGGACTGCGGGGCCTGAGCGAGGCTCAGCTCTGGCCGCGGCTTCAGGGAGCGCGGCCCCGGGCTCAGCCCCCGTCCCCAGGCTCAGCCCCCGGACTCAGCTCCCATCCCCGGGCTCAGCCCCCGGACTCAGCTCCCATCCCCGGGCTCAGCCCCCGTCCCCGGTTCAGGGCTCAGCTCCTGCGGTGCCCTGCACCGGCTCAGGCTGAAGCAGATTCAGTTCGGTCGCAGAAGGAAGCACATGCAGATGGAACTCTCTGAATTGCATTGCAAAAGCCTTTCAGAAAATCAAAAGATTTAATAATAATGGTCAGAAAGAGTAATCATTTTTTACTGAGTGTCTGTTAAATGAGACTGGACATCTCTCTTTGTATCGTAGAACATCTTTCAGTCAAGAAAATGTACTACTAAAATGAGCTTAGACTGTGAGAACAAGGGGCAAGGAAAATATCTCTTACAGAAAGACACAAGCAATGTTGAATGCAGTTACTGAAAGGTTGTAAATGGAGCGTTTTCAACAGCAGTGGTAAAAGCCAGTTTTTGCAAATACGTATTTTGACCAATTTCCTTGTATCTCTCAACCAAAACATTCCCCACAATTGTTGTGGGGTATATATTTTAGTCAATGAGGTTTTGGACGATTGTGTAAAAATATAAATGTTAAAGAAAGTTATGATTAGAGTTTGACAATAAACAAGGAAAAGGGAAATAGTAAGTTTTATTAAAATCAGATGTTGTGCTCTTTTTTTAAAATTGAACGTATTTGTTGCCACTGACAATAAATGAAAACTAGTTACTAAAACCATTTAGGATGATGCTACATTGTAGGAAGCCTGCTGCTAATTTTTTCGGGGCATCTCATGTTCCTATTGACTGTCAAAGGACCATTTTCAGAATATCAAGATGTGCTTCTGTATGTGATAGTGACAAACCGGTGTGTTCCCACCATAGCTAAGGAAATAGTGACAAAATTAATGCAGACCTCTATCTTAAAGTCTGTGTGTATTGCATTTTTTTGGTTCAGAGTTGAAATTCAGTATTTGTAAATAATTGCTACCCTAAAAGATAAGACTTTTTTCCTTTCTGTTTAGAAATACCTGAAGTACAAAGCATTAGAAACAGTTCAGAGGATATACAATATATTTGAGGATAATTTCGTAAAAAAACCCCAACCAAACAAAAAGACCCAGTGACTTCAAAGTGACTTTTCTATACAGGTGGAATTTGCTGTCAATACCATACACATTTTTAAAACATTTATCAGCCTTATCCCCCAACTAACACTCCAGTGAAACCTTCAATCAGTGGTTACACTGGGTACTTTTCAGTCTTTATTGTGGTCAGTGGGGAACTGTAGTTTTTGAGCTCTTGGATCTTAATTTTGTTTGACTCTCATTAGAAGAGTCTTGAACGACAAATGTTAGCAGTTGTGTCACAAAGTTGCAAAAATAATTTTTTCTTTATATATTTTTACACTAACTCTGTACTATTTTTATGGAAAGCATAGTAAGATGAAATGTGAGGATTTTAGGCTGATAGTGAGTTATTGACTACCAGATTTTCCATTATGGGTAATTAACAATGAATGAAAAATAAAAGTAAATGCAGATCTAAAGTGCACTTTGGAGACAAAGTATTTAAATGTAAACTCACAGTAGCATAAATCAATGAGACAATTTTTTAAGCAGAGGCAGTATATATAAAAATATGTTAAGTGAAGCAAGAAGTAAAAAAAGAAAAAGGTTTAGAGCCAACTGACTTGGTTTTTTTTGTTTGTTTTAATGTACAAGACAGTGCTCTTCACTTTTTCCTTTTTGACAGTTTGATATTAAGCAAAATAAAGTGTTTTCTACAACAGACCAGGTATCAGGAAATTGGCTTGGCTTCTTACTGCAGCTTAAAGGTTTCTTAATCGCTTTGTTAGTGTGCACCAAATACTGCCTGTGGTATTCTGCAGACAGGTTTTAACTTCCAATATTCCACAATGACTAATGAAATCTTCCGCGATGATTCCTTAAAATTTTACTTGCATTTTATATTTAAAAAATGGTGTTGCTTTCAATTAGAAAAATATTGGTAATTTAAAATATTTTTAAAAAATAATTCTAAAATTTTGAACCATCTTTACCTTGAAGTTTCTAGTAGCCTCACTCTTCCTTTTCATGACTTTTAATTGAATAAATTCGGTTTTGAATGTTCTTATCCCATATAACACACATTTTGGTAACCTGACCCCCCCATTCTTGCTTAATTCCTTTGATTTAAATGCAAGACTACTAATAAAATGCAATAAAAAATGTTTCTCTGCCTGTTGCTGTAATGTATATGCTGATGTAAAGCAGAAACTGAACAAAGTCACAATTTTCCTGAGATTAGAGGTAGCCAGGCTGGCTGTCTCCTCGCCTCCTGCTCCCCGCTTCCAGCTCCGGGCCACCCCCACGCCACAGTTTAGATATTATTTGCTCTTTTGGGTCTCAGATTACGAGAGCAATTGATCTGCGTGACCTATTTTAGAAACTTTCACGTTTGCTGGGGAAACCTAAACCAAATGTATCCCCTCAAGAGACAAATCAGCTGCAAACTGGCCGGTTGACGTGTGGAAGCAGCCGGTGCGTCCCTGCCGTCAATCCTGAGGGCACAGCTCCACCTCATGGCGTGCTGGGAACTCGCCAGCAAATCCTTTAAAGAACAGGCTTCGCACCATTAAATTCACACCATTAAATTCAGAGTTCCGGCTCCCGATTCAAACTTTGGTTTAATTTAATTGGTTTAATCTCTGTTACAAGTCACTGTACCAGCGAATTGTATAATTATATGTTTTGAAGGTTCCAGTTCTGAAATGTAGAATCCAAGTAACAGTACTTTAAATACAAAAATCTAGTCAGTTCTTAGCAACATCCAGCAAGAGCCTGTGTTGATTCAATGGGCTGACAGTACTTAAAATATGACCTAGATAAAATATAACCAGTGTGGAACCTGGCCTGTCCTGTATTTTTAAAAAGTTCATATATCTAATCAAAGGTAGTTTGTACTGGAAAAGTTCTTTGTAGGAATATTTCTGCATCAAAACATTTCTGACTAGTTTTCAACTATAATAGTTTAGGTAAGAGCCAAAGCTCTTATTTTAAAATGTATTTGACATAAATTGTGCTTACATTTATAGTGTCTATTCTGTTTGAATTTTACTCCAGAATTCTGAAGACACTTGTTACATGCACTAACCATGGAAAATATCCTTTTTTTCTTTTTTAAATTTTTTGTTAATGTGATTTAGACATTGGAAAAACAAGTTTATGTTCTTACACTAATTACTGTATCTCCTCCTAGTACTGAGATTGTACTTTTTTTGGTCAGAAACATGCAGTTCCTGTTTATAAGCTGATGTCTTGCTGAAATTCAGAATTTCCCTTGAAATAGGCAATGGGTATGTTTGGCTTGACTATATGTTTGGAATTGAAAACATGATAGGTGTCTAGATATTAATATTAGAACAACCAAGTTTTCCACTTTTTGCAAAGGGGCTTGTAGAATATAGTCACTTTTCCATGAAACTATAGATGGAATCTATTTAGGTAGGACATCAGAGATAATGTTTTTCAAACATGTTGGAAAATTAAATGTAAAATTTTGTTTAGGGTTTTTTGCCCCCTTGTTTTTAGGGTTGCTATGGCACCATAGTCAGCAGTGCATGTTAGTGCTGCTGAATCAACAGTAAATACCATGTCTCTCACAACATTTACAAAAGCCTTTCTATTATGTTTTGGTTTTAAGTAATTTTTAAAGTTTCTTTTAACAAAGTACACCTTTTAAAAAATTCAGAGTGGCAATACAGCGCGAAGTGTAACAGTCAATTTTATACGGTGGAAAATAGTCGTGCATTGTTCTGATGGAAGAGTAAATTTGATAAAACGCTATATTTGTTCAGTGAAAATAACTATTCAGCACGGTTGAATTCTCTCTACAATATGTCACGGGAACCTACTCCAATCATTTTAATCGTAAACAATGCTGCTGCTTCTTGCAGTGGGTTAAATGCATGCAAATTGGAACCTACTGTTTCATGAGTGATCAATTCTTTGTTGGGAGTGGAAAGAAATGCTGTATGTATTGCTGAGCGACTGAGGGAAGCATAGTCAGCGTCTTCATTCTAAAGTCTCTGTGTCTCTTCAAGATGCTGCTTTGGAGGCAATTTCTCATTGAAAATTGCTGCTGTTTCTCATCTTTTAAAATAACTTAGCCTGCTCTGAAATCATTAGACAAATCTCTAAACAGAGGAACATCTACAATTTCTAGTGCAGACCCCAAGTATAAATAGAGCTATGCATGCCACCTGTGGTAGCAGATGGCATCCATTCACAGCTTCCTTTTGTGCTGGACCTGCATTAGATGCAATAATTGCTTTTATGATTTAATAAGAGCTGTTAAAAAATCTGTAGTGGTAATAAAACAGAGATATATGTCTTATAGAGATAGTTTACAGTGAGGATCAAGTACAAACTGAAATCTAAAGTAAGTGTAAAAGTTACATTACAGGCTTTAATGTGAATTTATAGTGTTTTTCACTTGGATGATGTTGATAATTTTGTTTGCCACATAGTGGCAAACTGCTGCTGCTTCACTGTAGGGTTTTCATGATCAGAACTACACTTGGGAATTTTTAAATAACGCCTGGAGTCTCCAAATTCAGTACCTGAGCCTGGGAGGTTATCATGTTGAATTTTTAGGTTGTAATTCAACATACCTTATCCATTCACGGCAGATGCATCTTGTAGGAAGTTCCCTAGTGGTGCTTTTCAGCTCCTGCCCTCCCTTGGTGGCACTCTACTGCTGCTGAGACAGGTATTTGTGGAACTGAAATGAAAGAAACCAGGTCTTTCCAGAAAAGTAATTTTAAAAAAAGAGTAATTTCATTGTTTTGGGGTGTGATATTGACCCTCAAGGGAGTGTCAGTGGGAATAGGAGGAGAAGAGGGAGAGCCTGGAGTTTCCTGAGTGGTCTTTATTGTTAGAAGGAACATAACCCACCGTATTCTGGTAGTGAACAGAAGATCAAGAAGATGCTGTTGCTGTATTGATATAACTGATGCTCACAATATTGTGAGGAAACGTATTTTATTCCCGTAGAAATGTCAGTTATCTGGAAATTCAGCAGCATTCTTCCCTGTAAGATAAGTTTTAGCTATGTAGTGCAAGAGTGCTGCAACTATGAAGGGCTTTTCTTTAAGCCCTCCTATCTCTGCAGGGGTGGTGGGGGAAGAAAGGAAATAATTTCTTTATTTCAGGGTTGAAGGAAAGGCTTATTTCTCTGCTCCAGACTTTTGGAGAAAAAGGAAGTCAATTTCCAGATGCAAAGAATGAGAACCATGACGAGAGGCCAATACTCAGATGTGTTTGTGCTTCTTCAAATTGCTCTCATCTATCCTTTTGACACCTGTGTCAACTGGTGGTGGAAAGGTTTTAAAAACAGGCATGTAGAGCAAATTGGAAGCTACAGTTATGATGGATAGGTAAATGGAGTGGAAAAATGGGTGTGGTGAAATGCAAGTGGGATTTAAAATTCTACTAGATCTACTTGAAAGATTAATTAGAGAAGATACAAAAAATTATCCCAGAGCAGTGGAAAGCAGCATAAGAAAGATGGACTGGCCAAGAAAACTGTTGCAGAAGGGAAGGCTTTTTTATAGAGATAAAGTTAGGTTTGGCCAAATTCACGCTGGGTTGCTAATGGTACTAAAACCCTCCTAAAGTGAAAATACTCTTTAGCTATTTTAATAAAAAGAAAATTAGCAAAAAGTGTGGATTTGTCATGCAGTTGAAATATAGATGAGAAATGATTTACTCATGGACTCTAGACTAAATTAATAAGGAAAAAGCCATGGACCAGTGAAGTAAAAGCAAGATACATACTGGGATCTAGGAAAAAATAGCAGAAAAAAGGTGTTTCCAGCAACAATAGTTACAAAGTAACCAACACCAGTGAATGCCTTTCTAGTTATTTGCATTGGAAATGGATGGATACAAACTGGAACAAATGCAGAGGAAAGCTGTGGGTTCTGCAACTTTAGAACTGTTTTGTGAGGAGGAGATAAAAGCTTGGGGTTATTTGTCTGGGCTACGAAAGTTAGAGATAGATAGATAGATAGATAGATAGATAGATAGATAGATAGATAGATAGATAGATAGATAGATAGATAGNAGCAGAACATTCTGGAGCAAGAAGAGATGTATAGAAGTTGGTAATCAGTAAACCTGGAAATTAGACAATAATTTGACAGTAATAAGAGCAATAGATTCTAATAAAGCCACTCAGTAGTAATAGGGAGAAGCTTTATTCGCTTTAGGCTGAGGCTTGATAACTTTGTAAAGAGTGTGTATTATTCTGATAACACCAGAATAATTGCAAGTTGATGACTCTGAAGATATCTTCAAGATTTGGGTTTGTATAAATGAGGGATAATTTGTGTCTGCAAAAAAATCGAGCATCCTACAGAAAACCAATCAGTTTTTGAAGATAAAATTAACATTCCCTCCCTTTAATACTAGTAAAACCTTTTTAATAAAAAAAGTCAATTTTGCTCATATGTTTATGACAAATTGAATTCAAAGCTATGCCAGTAGTACATGGTAACAAAAGGCAAAAGAAATATCTGCAGTGCAGGATTGTAGAAAATGCTGTTAGAATTTAAGGGAAACTAAAGCAGGAAGTCTCACTTCTGATGCAAATCTTGGGAACTAAGAGCTTGATGTGAGTATGGGCATAATGGTGTCATTCTAAATTCATGAAAATAGCTTTACAAATGAAGGAGAGGCAAAGTGGGGTCAGTGCAATTCAAACACATGATGACAATTTTAGCCTAAATAGAATGCTCTTTGTGACTACATGAATTAATTACTGTAAGACAGTGCTCTTGCTTGTCATTCTGATTCTTTCTGCTTGTTAATCACTCCTAAATTGTACCTATTGCAGTAATATTAAGATTTATTTCTTACAAAATTTTGCTTATTATCTATGTTCTAGTTTGGTGCTCATGCATTAATGTGAATGTTTTGGAATGTTTCTTATTTTACATTTGTTTTGTCATCTGTAGTACTTTCTTTCTGCCTATTAAGTATTATTGTTCCACTGGAACACTGTACGACTTTTAGATGTTTTGCTTTCATAGTCAAGCTCGATTTATCTATTCAGCAAATTTGATGACATACCAAGTCTGAGCTGAGAAAGAGATTATACAATATCTGTACAAATAATAAGTTTAAGTAGCGATGAGAAGGCAGATCTGTAGAATGATTTAGCTTACTCTTTGTGCCTCCTTGGTCTTGTAGCAATTGCAGTATTTCCCTTGCTGTGCATAATGGTGCTAACACACTTTGGGAAAATCCTGAAGGTACTGACAGAACTCAGTTTGCTATGAATGGGATGAAATTTCCTGTGTTAATCACAGAGAAAACTTGAAACATGAGAACTGGGAAAATCTTTATGCAATGTGATGAATTATAGTAAAACTGAAACAGAGCAAATAATAGAGAAATGGAGGCTTATTTATTCGCACAAGGGAACACTTTTCTTGAGTTATACAAATTACTGTGTTCTTACTAAGTACATTTTATTCCTTGCACTTTTTTTCCAAATAGCTGCTTTTGAAAAAAAAAATTGGGAGAATTAATCTTCTATTTATCCAAACTCTGGATAAATAGTTCTATTTATCTTTCTCTGTGGTTTGTTTGTTTGTTTGTTTGTTTAACTGCAAAGATCATTTGCATGAAAATGGAATTTTAAGACTTGAACAGTTTCTGATACTTTTTCCCAGATACATGGAGTAAACCACATTTATTATAAACAAAAACAAGTTTTGTTTTGTAAAATTCCTTGCATGTTTTGTTTACACAGAATTATTAATTAATATTTGAGAATATAGTTTTAAAAGTTGCCTCAGAAAATATATACTGCTAATGTATAGAATTCTCTTCCCTTTTCCCCCTCCTCATCATGTCTTCTCATTTCTCTGGTGAATTGAGCTACACTTCTGTAGGGCATTCTCTTAAATAAGCAGCATCTTATGCTACACCAAATCTTTAAAATCAGACTGAAGTTTGCAAAAGTTGTTTCAGATTTTTTTTCCCCAAAAGATCTTTGTAAAGATCTCTTAAAAAAGAAAATAAGGTGATTTACAGTAGAAGTTATCCAGACTGAGGTGGAAATTCAGAAATGGAAATTTGATTGGTATCTATGATCTGGCAAAGCTTACTAATGATTATCATATAGTAGAGATACTACTTTAGTTTGGGCACAAGCTGGTCACTGGATTATGGCAGAAGTAGAAGCGAGACTACCTTGCCATACAAGCTTTGATAGCTGAACTTGAATGTGTGTATCTGATCAGTAAAGAGTTGAAAAATTTCATGTGTGGTCTTCCAAAATGAATTTATTTCCAAAGTGTACATTAAAATCTGGAGTAATTAAATTCTGGATTGGCAATTTAGATAATGTTTTGTGGTACCACTTTTAATATTTTTAATGTTGAATACTGTGGTTATATGTACTGTTTAGTTTATGCTTTTTGGGAAGAAGACTTGTTTTTACTACTCTTCTCCAAGCTGCACCTTCATAGAACAGACCTTTTTTAAATAATTTTTTACGTATTGTGTGCTTGGAAAATATGAAAATTCGAGTATAAAAGACTAAATTTTATTATTCTATTTAATTATAGAATAAGAAATTTATGAATTCATGTTTGATGTGTGGAATACTGAACTTCAAATATAAAATTATCAGCTATCTGAAATTTAATTATTATTTCTATTCATTTAGATTTCTCATATTGGAAAGCTGAAAGATTTTCTTCTACAACACAGAAAGGATTATATTAATGCTTACAGGTAAGTGTGCACTGTGTTTAAATGGGTTTATCTCTAATTTATTTATTTATCTTAATGTTTATAAAGTGTACAGCTTTAAAACCTGTAGGTATAATGACTACAACCAAAACAGAGATTTTTATTAATTGGCTTACTGTAAACCACTACAAGATGGAGGAATAGTGCTGTCACAAGTAAACAGGGTACCTGAATAAAATGAGACTCAGAATTTGAAGATGATTTCTGGCTGTTAGCAGTGAGTTCTGAAAGAAAACAGCCTGGCAGTCAAAGTCCCACACCTTCTGAAGGGGTTCCTGTGACAGCAGGGAAATCCAGGTTTTCCCTTTTACTCTGTGATACTAAACCTACCTGTCATGCCAAAGTATAAAGACAGTGGCATCAGCAGGTCCTGGAGGACAATGATGCAAACTGTTCGAGCTCTGGAATGTGAATTCCAGATGAAGGGCACTAGTGAAGCGATAGTGTCAGGGAACAGCAGGACAAGATCTGTTTTTCTGTGACAAAAACCATAGGCTTCAGCTCTGGTAGTTATTATTGTGTGAAGAAAGTTTTGATTCTCTTCAACCACTAGGAAGCATTCAAAACTTCTGTATCTGTTTACTTGTTGGTAACTTTAGTAGTATGATTATTAGAAGATTAAAGTACAAATTTATGTATTGATGTTTGTAAGAAAAAGATAGTATATTCTTGTCTGCAGATACTAAATCAAGTTATCATAAGATCTAAATGTTAGTGCAGCTTGTATTTTGGTGACCTGAGCAGGAATCATAGTAGCATTTGAGAAATGTAGAATTTGCTTTGTAGTGAAACTTAGTTACATGCAAACCGGGTGAATCAGCCCTGTTCTGACACAGACCTGACTAAAGCTGAGCTGTTGATTCCATCAAGGTAGATAAAATGCAGCCTAAAATCATTTTGGGTTAAAAGCTTCCTAGATACCGAACAGAAGTGCTGTCCACACAGATAAAAAGGACAATGAGAATAGATGAGCCATCTGCTATTACTTGGGCTCAGTCCATGCTGGAGGATCAGTTTTTTCTGAGGAACAACTCTAATCCTGAAAGGGTCTGTCACAGTAACAGCAATACTGCTCATCAGTGGAATCAAAGTGTGTTCTGAGTAAATTATCAGAAGATTTCTGGCACCCTTTTTTTGTCTCCACGAGAGTTTAAAAGCAGTTTTTTGTTATTTTGAAAACAAAACAAAAACGGAAGGTGGCTTCTTTTATATGTGAGAGGCTGTCGGGGCTATTCAGTCAGTGCTGGTGAAAATGCTGCTCAGAGTGTGCACAGTGCTATGTGTGAGGGGGATGAGGGATTCTTTTCCAAGGAGCAAGCAGAAGCAGTGTACAGCTCCATGTTATGACTGGCTCTCTGCTTTTCAATGCCTGTTGGAATAGGGCAAGAACAACACTAGGTGGAGCTAGCAATTTATTACTGACAAAACTGGGTGTACTGTGTGAAAACTGTGTGCATGCAGAGGTTGAGAAACTGCAGATAATTCCAGTAAGAGCAGTCAGTAGCGATTAAATTTTGGGTAGTTTTTGTATTTTATTAACAGTAGTGTGCATAAAATGGAAGTGATTAGAGTAAAAATGTGTCCAGGTTATTTTAATTTCCAGAAATTTTTAATGTTCTTCTTGTAAACAAGTTGCAACAAGTTATCATGGTAATTCTCACTGCTTTTCACCTTCCTCTCCTCCCACCCAAGTCTTCATTAAGGAGAGGAAAGAAGTGTAATTTCCTTTATTAAACCACAAAATAGTCCTACGGATCTCATTTGTGATTGCAATTGATTCTGTTCTTAATGGTCAAACTTAAACTGTTTGTGTTTAATTTGACATAAAAATGTCAAGTGATTACTTGTGCTCTTCCACTTCATGGACGCAAAGAGCATTATAGCATCTGTGCTGTCAGTCTTGCAGTCTTAGCAAATGCCTCACTCACTCAAGACAGCAGTTTTAACAACTCTTCAATATTTAAGTAATGGGGACAGTTTTTGAAAAATTTAATACTAAAAAGCCATGCTGAAATTTATGTAGGAGATGTCAAATTTCATGAACAAAATTACTACTGTGTATTTTGTCAGTTCTGCTGTTTGTTTTCCCAACTATAGCACGTGTTGGTGAAACTGAGCTTTTGAGTGGCCAAGTCATATTATTGTGTGCCTTTTAAAACTTCTTCATAATGTATTACAACCAGGTTCTCGATTGCTTCTTTGACCTCACCTTTGAAGAATATGAATTCTTTATTAATGGGGTTTTTATTTTTGGCATACATGAAATATCCTGCTAAAGAGGGTATGTCTTGAATTCATTTTTAGAGGAAAAATTTTAGCAATGAGAAAGTCAGTTGACAGAGTGGATATTTGAAACCAAGGCCCTGACCTATTTTATCAAACTTTAACTACTTAACTGAAATACCTAAAATGACTTAATAATTGCTTATTCACTTTCTTTCTTCTTGATTTGGCTATTACCTACAAAATATCTAAGTGGCAAAACACAATAAATTCTTGATGTAGTGATCTAAGCCTTCTGGCTTACAGGCCTCTGCACCTTTATACTCTTGTTTATTAGAGTTTATTTCCTTTCTCTTACATGTAGGGTTTTTGCCTTCTGTGATAAGGAATTTTTTGTCATGGTTTTAACCCCAGCTGGCAGCTCAGCCCTACAGAGCCACTCGCTCACTGCCCCCATAGTGGGATGAGGGAGAGAATCAGAAGAGTAAAAGTGAGAAAACACATGGGTTGAGGTAAAGGAAGTTTAATAGGGAAAGAAAAAGCCACATGCACAAGCAAAGCAAGACATTTATTCACCATGGGCAGGCAGATGTTCAGCCATCCCCAGGAAAGCAGGGCTCTATCACACATAACAGTGACTTGGGAAGACAGTGCCATCACTCCAAATGTGTGTCCCCCCCACCCCTTCTTCTTTTCCTTCCCCAGCTTGTGTGCTGAGCATGAAGCCAAGTGATCTGGAATATCCATGTGGTCATTTGGGGTCAGCTGTCCTGGATGTGTCCCCTCCCAGTTCCTTGTGCACCCACAGCCTCCTCATTGGTGGGGTGGGATGCAGAGCAGGAAAGGTCTTGGCTCTGTGTAAGCACTGCCCAGCAATTACAAAAACATCCCTTATTGGTGCTGAGTTTTCAGCACTGTTTCTAACACAAATTCAAAACACAAACCCCATACTTGCTGCTGGGAAGAAAATTAATTCTGTCCCAAGCAGAACCAGTGCACACAAGTTGATCACCCTTCCTGGAAAGGAAAAGACAGGACTCTGGAGTCCTGAGGTTGTTTACAAAATGTGGATACTTTTTCATGTTTTCTTACTAAGCAATAACTCCTTTCAGAAGAGGATTTCAGATGAGGTCCCATTTTGAGTATATTGACTGCTATACATTCTGTATTCTTCCTCTCAGTCCACTTGCTATAATGTTCTCCTACATTGCTTTTTACGCTGTGCTAAGAGAGCTCCTGTCTTCAGTCTTGGGTAACTTGTCTAAAGTCTCATCTATGAACAACTTGTGTCTTTGCTTTTCATCAGCTCCTTCATGTTTTTGATCACTGAACCACCAAGACAATTCATATGTTTGTGTTAATATACTTCAGGGAACTAGCAGCAGTGCCTTAACACCTGGAAATTTGAAATGATCCTCTTGGGATTCCTTCACCTTCAGTTTCTCTGAAGGATCTTTGAAGGTTTAGGCAGTTTAATGACCAGTCATTCCTACTGTTTTAATGTGAAGGTTTAATTGGAAAGGAATTGTGAGAATTCTAAATTTTTATCACAGAACACCTCATACTTAAAAATACTTGAGAGAAGAGCTTTCCATCTGGGATTATTAGACATCTAATTAATTGTATTTTGCAACTGCAGTGATACTTATGTAGTTGATCAGTGTAGTGTAGATGACTTTGGAATAGAAATGTCACTTTTTCCACCAGAAAGGCTGCACGGGTGGCTCTTGATGTATCTTCATTACATGCTTCTGTGGTCCTTCTGTGCATTTGTTTGCAAGTGTTTGAACATTTGTTGTCAATTGCAAATAAGAATACCTTAAAAAATTGTTAACAAATTATCTTTCTGCCTTGAAAAATAATGTTAGTGCCCAGTAATTATGCCTCCTGCCCTAGCATTTATCTGTCTCTGTCTTAAGACAATAAATCAGTTACATCATTTGCCACTTAATAGAAAATCATTGAATGCTTACACAGTGTTTTGTGGAGAGTGTTTCCTTGTATTTAACGATAAAAGAAGTAGCCATTAAAAGACTCTAAAACTACTATTTTACTGACTCCTGTACAATGCCAGGCTGCATTATTTTCTTGACCTAGTCATACTTTACAAGAAGCAAGGCCTGCTTTGTTGTATTGAGGTAGTAAAATGTGTAGATGATCTGTAAAGACTTCTTCCTGGAGAAGTATATTTTTCTGTTCTCCAGGGAATTTTTTCCAAATAATATATATATATATATATATATATATATNACACACTATATTCATATATCACATTTCACAAATTGTCGTTTTTCATAGTAGCACTCTGGAATATTTTGCAAAACTGCAAATGCTAATTTGGGTATGCCTGTATTGCCTATTCTAGTAGCTGAGGCTTCAACACAGAATTAAAAAAACACTATGTAAAAGTTGTTGTGGAATGTTTCGTCATTTGAATTGAGGACCTTTTAGCTTGGATTTATGTCAGATAGCATTTGGATGGAAAAAGGCAATAAAGGAAAGTGCATAAAACTTAGTTAAGTAAGAAATCAAACAATTTAAAATATACTAGAGGCTCAGAGAGAAGAATGTGACTGTTGTATTTGCAGCTAAGGTAAAACACTCGTATGTGCACTTAACGCATGGGAAACATTTCTGGATGGATTTGCAAGGCAGTATCTGCAGGTGGTAACTTAGGCAAATCTCTACTATTTTACAACTGATTAATTTCTGCTTTTTGCTTCTCTCTCTTTTATAATACACTGTTGGAGGAAAATCAAAATTTTCTTCTTGAATTGTTACCTTTATTGGGTTAGTAAGCAGAAGATACTTTATGTACCAGCAGAATTACTAATTCCAAAAGCTAATGTAGCGTTGGCTTTGCTTCCTTGTTCTTTGCCAGCAAATAGGATCACAGAAATGTTAGGCTGGAAGGACCATGGCTGAAACATCCAAAAAGAGAATTACTAGTGTTTTGCTTGCTTTTAAGTATTTCTTTCTGTGAAGATTTCATATTCTCATTCTGCTTTTTCCTGTTTCCTATACATGTTACCAGAATAAGGTATCCTATTGTAATGATGACTTTTTATGCCACAGCATGTTATTGTTGTTGTGTTTGGTTTGTGATCCAGTGTGATCCCAGATGACTTTCTGAAGAACTGTTCCCTAATGAGTTGTTCCCCATTCTCTGTGGGTTCAGCTAATTGTTGTTGCTGCAGCAAAGAGCTTCTGACCATTCCTTATTCCGATTCTTTGTGTCATTTCTCCAGGCAATATTGTTTTGAATTGAACTGTTGTTCTCTTGATATGGTTTTAATATACTTAACTTTATGCCTCTGAATGTTTAGTAAGTATATACTCCATTCTGCTGAGTTATTAATGAAAGTATTAAATAGCATCAGATTTGGGACAAAATCCTGTGAAACATGACTCAGTGTTTCCTTCTGTTTTGTGTGTAACTACAGCTTTGCAGTTTCACGTTCATATGGTGCTTATGTCTTCTAACTCATTTATTCGCTGGGAGCTTGTGGGAACGTTATGGGAGATGATAACAAGAGCCATTCCAAAATATAGCAGTGATTGCTTTTCATCCACCCATAAGACCTGTTACTGCATCCCAGCAGTAAATTACACTGCCTATGATGTACCACTGATACATCTTGAGTACTGGTAATCTCTCCGTTCTTTCCCAAGTGCTTAAATAATACTTATTTATTCCTGTATTTTTCTAGACTGAGTGATCTACAAGTCTTCTGCGCTTTTTTTGTCCCTTTAACCCTATTTTCAAAGATAGTTGCTAACCTTTGTCTTTTTACCAATCTGTTATTTGCTTATTCTCTCTTAGTTCTTGGCAGTGAGGATACATCTTGTCATTTGATGCATTTCCCCTTTTATTCCAGGGCTTGGTCTCCTGTCTCTGCACACTGTGGGAATGTGCATACCCCCTGGGCTTTTTTGGAAGTTGGTTAGTTCCGTTCAAGAGCACAGCTTTGTCACACAGATAGGAGGGATATGCACTTCACCAAGTTTACCTTCAGCATTGTCCCAGGAGCCACTGCACCTTCAGGTACACTTGTATGCTATAACCTGGTTCATGTAGCTCTCTCTCATACACTGTTCACTCAGCAGCCTGTTGACTGATACATTATCTGACACTTGCTATTGCTGATGATAATATCAGCAAAGAATTATGATCTTTTTACAATGACAGAGGTATTAAATTTAGCCCGGATGATTTAGAAGCAGTGAGCTAAAAGGAATAGTAACTGCAGCTTTCAAGTGGCATTAATGATGAAAGTTATTGCAAAAAAAAACCCCCAAAAAACAATAAAGCAATAAACATCTAGAATAAATTCACACTCTGCATATAATTTTACTTCTCTGTTGAGTAACAGCCCAAGACCTCATTCTTAAGTGTTTCTTATAGTAATGTTTGCAGAGGAATCTCTTGTTATCATTGGCATCCCTTCCCAGTTGTGTCTCATCCTGCACTTGATCCTTTTCTGAATGTGTCCCTGCATACTGTGTTCCTTTAGACTTTTCAGTAGAAATCAGAACTACTTTGCACTTTGTATTCTGATCTTTCTGTTTGAGCTCAACAAAGCTCAGTTGATCTCTCACTGTATTGCCTACTCTTCATCAAGGGCAGAACTGCAAATTATCGTCGTGTAATTTCTATATGAAAACTACTAGTTATCTGAATTCTTTTCTGTTCCTTTTTAGGTTTGCATTTTCTCTGCAATTTGACCTACTCATTTTTCTAGACTGATGAAATCTGCCTACTTGATGGTCACTGTCTTCATAGTATTCTTCACCCACTGATAAAAATCACAAATCAATCAAGTTGCCTTCTAGCCCAAGTTTTTTATGAAATTTTCGCATATTGGCAAGGTTGAAAATCTAGAGGAAATTCTTTTTGTCCTTTCTCCATTCTTTATCTGTGAATATCTTGGCTAATTATTCTGATTGCTTCTGAAAAACCTGATTTTTTTGGCCCTTCTTGATTTAGTGATAGAATAGTCCACTGCTGTGATATTGCCACTGCACTTCTGAGCATGCATTTGTATGTTTGCCATACAAGACACAGCTGGATTTTTTTTTTCTGTTGTGTTATTTTTTGTTTGATGTTTTTATGTGGTTTTGGTTTTTCTTTGGCCTGTTTTATTTTAATGAACGGTTCCTCTTCTGGTAGAGGATAGTGATTAAATGGATTTTCAGTATAATCTCCATGTGCAGATTTACTGGGGGCTTCAGTACCCTGTTAGTACTAGTGGATGCCATATGTCTTCTGGCATAATGGGATGTGAATGTATGACTCCATTCTTGCCTTCCCAAGGAGGTTGGGTTTCAGTTATCCTTCCCTCTGAGTGGCTTGACCAGCTCATGTTCAAAAGCACTGGTACCAGACATTATGTAAGCTGTAAGCAGTTATAAAAGGAAAAGTATTCTGTTTCTTGTTTACTGGATTAAGCTGCATTTTACTAGCTTTGAAGCTGTGAAACTTCAATTTAACAATTTTGATCTACCGTGTTTCTCTATAAGCAACTAGGAAAAGTAAAAAGTTGGTTCCCAATGTTAAAAAACTGTTGCAATTATCCTCAGTGTATCACTACACTACCACTAGTTAAACTGTTAGTAAAAATGAGGTGTGCCTGAGGCAAGTTTTTTCGTATTTATTTCTACATCTGATTTAAAAGAAAATTCTGGTTTGCATTTTGTAATCTTTATTTTACCCTTTTATGTTAAAAAGTGCATGGAAGATGTAGAGCTCTGCAAACATTACAAAACTGGGAAGTATACAAGAAGCTGAACATAAACACTATAAAGAACTTTATATCCTGTTCAGCAGCAGACCAGCCAGAATTTGTTATCGTAATCTGAAATAGAAGAGTGGAGTTTTTTTGTCAAGAAGCCATCATGCAGCTGTGACTCCATCCTTATTTCCCACCTAAATCTGTGTGCCCCAAAATGCTCAAGTAACTCTCTAGGCTGAGCTCACTGAATGATATTATGAATTATGCCATACCAGATGGTCTTAATGGTCCCCTTCTGTCTTGGCCTGTGTGGAGATGGATGTAGGAATGGATTTCCTGGATTTACAGATGTTTAGAACTTGCTTATCCAACAGACTAGCAACAAAAACACCTATACAGGCTGTGTAGGGGGACCAGGGGAGAGGTTTGCCCCAATATATTTAACAGTATGAGTCTTCTTGCGTTGCATTTGTAACTGCCAATGTGTCATCTTAGCCAGGTTGGGGAAATCTTCTCTTACCAGCTGTTTCTAAAATAAGGCAATTTCAAATCTTCAAATCTTCTTTCAAATTCAGAAGCTGCTTTCTCAGAAAGTGTGATTTAGAGATACAGTTTAGAAAAACACTGATTATGGCTGTGATTGGGATTTTGCCACACGTTTATAAAACCCATTTGTCCTGAACAAAGGAGTGCAATGCAGCTATTAAAAGGTAAATGGAAACACTACATATGACTGGTTTTCTCTAAGGAATAAAGAATAATTTTATGACATTTAGAATAGTTTTAGCCAGAGGGGGGAAAATGTCCTGCTATTTAGATGTCAAATACTTGGCAGTTCTGGAAACAAACACGTGAAATACAGAATATTACTTTAATTAGTTTGTCTTACTGTTTGCTTGCTAATCTGTGCTTCTGTGCTAGCTGACCAATGAGCAGAAACTAATTTTCAACTCAGATGAACCATATGTTTTTTATGTAAAACCAGTAATATGGGATGGGAATGAAGAGATTTTGGTATAATACTTGAAGACTTCAGAGTATACTTAAGCTTTGTGGAGGAGATCTGGACCTGTGCTTGCAGTACATGGATGATGCAGGAAGGAGCTGCTGGGTTTGTGTAGGATGAATTGATGAGATGGGGTTGTGTGAACTGGTTGTGGGCATTCCTGCAGCTGGGATTGCAGCAAACACAGGGGAGCTTTGGCATTATTGCAGTGAAGTGTGTAAGAGATCTCTAAGGATATCAGGCTAAATATTGAAGATCCATCTTTTTCCTTGTATTACTGCATTAATGTAGTTGCATTACACGTGAGGAAATTTTCACACATAGAAGTAATAATTTCAAATGCAGGTATAGGTTAAGGTTTTCTTTCCTTTTTTAAAAAGCAGATATAAGAGGCTGTGGTCATTGCATCATCAGGAAACCCAAGATGAACTTTTTTTTGCTGTAGCAGAATTTTATCATCATGTCACCTATGGCTGTGGAAACACTGTTAAATACCTTTATACAATATGCTTTTCTGCTGGTTACCTACAGTGAGTTAATATTTTAAGGACAGGCCTCCATTTTTATTAATTTACCACAAAAAGATATTAGTGTTAGAAAATACTAAATGCATAATGTATAGTCTAAAATAGAAATAAATATTGCAATCAATTAGATATTAAAATTGTTTTCCAGTATTCTTCCTCTAGTTTGAATTCACAAATTCATAGTACAGCTACTTTAAAAATGAAGCTCTGCATTTAGGGTAATGAAAACATATTTAAGTAAAATAAGTTCCATTTCTTGTACTTCTTTCACTGTTTGAGCTGTTTCTTTATCTTAATTGGTTTTGTGTTTTTAGGACACCTTATTGGAATAAGTACTGAGGGCAATGATATATTTTCGAATTGTATTTTCTCCTTATATGATCGATGTTTGGTTAGGTACAAGATGATAGGAAATACTGCTTTTTCTACATACTTTACAAGTAAAAGTGTTCTAAAAAAAAAGCCTCCCAACTTTATAGGAATGGCATTTTTATCAGTGGTAGTCACTGTACTTTCTATTGCTTTTTCTGTGAAAATCAGTGTTGCAGTAAAGTTCTTGTAAAGATGGTGAGTCGGAAGAAGGTCTAAGGTGAGTACTTGTGGATTTTATGTTGAGGATATTCTAAGTGACAAGTTTGTCTTGTTTCTCAGCCATATTATGTCTGAATATGTGAGGATGACAGACACAGAGCGTGACCAGATAGATCAAGATGCCCAGGTGTTTATGAGAACGTGTGCTGATGCCATTCATCAGCTCAGAACAGAAGGTAAGCTAAGCATAAGCAGTTCTTATGTGGGTTTGTTTTTTTTTTTAGTTCTTGATAAAGACTAAGGTAATGCTGAATATTGTTGAATAATGGTGAATCTTAAATGCTTTAGGAAAAAGATTGGGGAACTCTTATTGTCTTTTTGTTTGCAGTGGTGTAATCCCATTGGCTGATTAGTACTGTAATTCCATTTTCTTTAATGATAGTGGAAAGAGCATAGAATTTTGTTTATGTGTTCAAATACACCAGTTAACAAGTGTAAAAAAGAGTCTTCAATATTTGCTACTTGAGTAGTAATTCAGCACTGTGTCACAGAGGCCTAAACGAAAGCTCTCTAAATTTGATGGTTGTCTTTTGTTAGCTTGTCTACCTGTAAGGTATTCCAGGTATAATACTTCCAAGTTTGAGGTAATTAAATAACTTTAACAGAGTCCTGGTAAATTAAAAGTGTTTTTGACAACTTGAATATGGGATCATACCTTTACTACACTGTCTTGTAAAAGTCGTAGAGAGAATTTCTGTGTTGCCATTTTCAAGTTCACTTGCTGCATCTCTGTATTTTACTGATACACAAAAGATTTTCATCAGCTTTAAAACACCATCTAAACATAGTTGTAGCATTATTCAGAATCACTGAATGTCAGTCATGCATGGGAACTGCATAGTATAAAAATGAAAAATATCTATATCTGTGAATTAAAAGGATGTTTGACACAATAAATCCCAAAAATTACAACATGGCCTGTACACCAGAGAATTTGAACAAGTTCAATAATTTAAGCAAGTTAAATCTCTAGATCTGTTGTGCTGTACTTAGCTAGATGCTGCCTTTTCCTGTTTAGTGTTTAATTGACATAGTAGAACTCTGCAGCATATATAAAGATATTATAGAACACTAGTTAATTTCAGTTTTTGGTTTGTTGTAATGACTTGCTGTGTTAGAGAATCTATATTTAAATATAGCTATGTTTAAAAGAAATACTAATATATAACATATATAAAATGTCACTAGGCTTTTGAGTATAACTTGCATATCAACTGAAAGTGCAAACTGTTGTTGTGGAATTCAGTAAAAAGTTAAAAGATTGTTTTATATTTTTCTTTTGTATTTCAGCACACAAGGGTGTCCAGTCTGCTCAGGTGAAGGAGCACAGAACAGCTGTCTTGGACTTCATTGAAGATTACCTAAAAAGTACTTAGTATTTACTGATTAGTTACAAATGGATGATTGCATTTTCCAAGAAAGGAATCTTGCTCTTTCAACCTGAAATTTTGTTTACTGCTGTCTTAAACAGGAGTGTGCAAGCTGTATTCTGAACAAAGAGCCATCCGAGTTAAGCGAGTGATAGATAAGAAGAGACTGTGAGTATCATAAAAAATGTTTAACTGTGCCTTTCACTTGTAGGACATTCAACAAAACTATTGTTCATGTTTAGATTCTAAGGAGATTGTTTAAGGGAAGTGGTTGGATGAGCAACTGCTGTTGTCAACAGGTCCATTCCAGGGCTCTTTACACTTCAGGCGTGTGAAGTCAAGTCTGAAAGTGGCAGAATGCCATTATACCATTGTAGTTCTCATTTAGGTAAGGGATAAAAGCACCAAATCAGTAAAATATGGGTTAATAAACCTATTTGACTTCTACAAATTCACCAACATTTTTTTTTGTGTTTTTTTTGAAGGTCCTATCTTTCTGCTAAACAAGTGACTGTGTTGTTAATAAATATTGCTTGAAATGGCAGGTGTTCATGACAAGCAGAAACATGATGAAAATAAAAACTAGAATGTAACTTCTGAACTGAAACAAGAGCTTCCTGTAGTGGCACTTTTAAAGACTGCCAATGTAGACCTGAAAATGTCTAGGAGACATTAAAGGTCTTGCTGCTTGCTGCCTTTTTCATCTGGTGGGATTTCTTTTTCTGTCAAGTTTTAAACCCCATACTTCTTCACTTTATTTTTCTGCATACTCCCAACTGTGAGAATGATAGGGAAAATGAACAGGTTTGCAATTTATTTAATACCTGAGAGGCTTTCCATGTCTTCAGATTCACTCAAATATATCCTTATGAGACATAAACAGTAGGACGTGGAGAATCATCCCAAAAGCAAGAAAACAAAATACCCCCAAACCACTTCTGAAATTTGTTAAGAAGTAATGAGAGAAACGTAAGGCACTGGTGTTTTTCATAGCTCCCATAAATTTTCAGAAAAGCAAGACCCAGAAAAAGCTGTGTGATATTTTTAATGTGTAAAAATACAGAATCTTATCAGTATTCTTCATGTGAAAGAGCTTCAAAGAAAGATAGCATTGTTCTGCAGTCCTAGCAGTAGCTAATGAATACCTGTTGGTACTCTTATGTTACTGGTTCCATGTGAAAACCCAGGTTCAGGATTTCTCAGATGAATAAACAGAGAAAAAAACCTCAATTTGATGTTTTATTTCAGAAGTTAGACTACCACTTAACTAAAGAGCAATAAGGTATTAATTCTTAACCTAGAAGATACATTCTTTTTATTGGAGAGTCCCTCTATGCCTCTCTTTATGGATGCAAGAAGTAGAAAACAGATGTTGACCAGGTGGAGTCTGAATGCATTGCACATGTGATATAATGGCAAAATTGTCATTTAAATTAAAATTCAATTCAAATAAGTAACAGGGCATAACCCAGTCTTTATTATGACTTAAAGAAAAATAATATCATTGATTTGTAATTTCCCTGAGGATTTCAGCAGATGTTTTATGTGATAAGAAGGTGTACACTCTCTTAAAAGAACTAGGCATCCTTTAAACAGTGCATCCCAGACACTTTGTTCATTTTAAATTGAAAGCTTCCTGTATTCCTATACTGTGCACAGTAAGGACAACAAGAAAGGGATTTAGAAGTAATATTTCTTTAGAAATAAATTAATCCTAGTGCAGCTCTTCTTTCCTGCAGTTTAGTGAATTTAAAATATGTGCATATCAGACAATACTGAAAAGTTTGCCATAGAAATAGATTTCATCGTGTTTCCTTTTATATTGATAACTATCCTAAGCTCTTCAACAAATTGCCTGAGTGTTGCAATTTTCTTACAGAGCTTGCCTTTATGTATTCACTTACATTTTTTGATTAAAAAGTTCTGCTGGTTGGGACTAGTTTAAAGAAAGGCTGAGAAATAGAAACACAGGCATTTTTTCTCTGAAGATACTTGGTTGTGATTTTCAATTTTAATGTTTATTGGTATTTGAGATTATATTTCATTTCCCATTAGAAGATTTTGTGAATTATGTATGCAATTACTCAAATCAAGCTGATATTTTTGTTACCTGGGGAATCGGTGTTTTATTAGCATTAAAACTACTATTTGAACTGCACAGATACATAGATAAGTATTTTTTTCTTATTATTAGGCAAATTTGAGAGGGAAGAGATGAGAGTAGAGTTCTTCTTTGTAAAATTACCAAAAGCCCAGTACTTGCAGAGGTTTTATAACTAAAAAAAATCCCTGCTACTGTTTTTTCTTGTTAAATAGCGATCACTCAGTGATGACAATTGCATTATATTCTGTTTTTCACTGAATTTTTTAATTATGGGTTAGAATATAGACACAATGCAAAGAAGGAACACAAAAAGTTACACCTTCTGTTAGGCACAGGGGAGAATTGCAAATCACAATGACATTAACTGTTAGTTATATGTGAGAGGGTGGGAAGTGATAAAGGGTAGGGTGGAATCGCCTGGCACAGCAGGTGATTCTACCCATTGGTTTTTGGTTTTTTGGTTCTTTACCTTCTCCAGCAACATTACTAAACGTTTCACTGCTTGCTATGTAACAGTTACAGAATTCACTGTAGACAATTCATTTATTGTTATAAACCACAGAAATTTACTGGAAAAAATATGTTACCACTAATTTTCAACATTTTTTGATGCCACACTGAAACATACTTGACAAGCACTTAATATATAATCACTGAATAAACTTCTCATGTTTTGCATTGCCTTTGTATTAAAATTACCTAATAGGGACTCAGAAGTAGTATAAGAAAGCTAATTCTATTGTATTTCCTTTATGATAATAGAAAATTTGAAGTAAAATGATCGTTAGTATTTGAAAAAAATAAAGAAGTAGTGCTTGGCCATTGCTACTAAAAATTTTTCAGTATGACATAAATGTTGGCTTTTTTTTTTTTTAACAAACTGGGTTTTTGAAAGGAAGTTTAATAAAGTGTCAGTATTTTTAGGCTGTAGCCTTCAATATTCTCAACTCCAAGCATGTGGTGCATTTTTGTCCAGGAATACTATTCATACTTTCTTTGCCTTTGTAGCAATATTTCAGTGACAGTTGCTAAGTACATTGTGTATCTTGGCTGGAAAATCTTTAATGTGAAGTTCACCAGAGTGAAAGTATTGAATTTAGTAATCCACTCTCATTTTACAGAAATACATCTGTGTAGTATCAGTTAAATCATAGGCTCTTGTACTTCTAGGTCCAAACTTGAACCTGAGCAGAGCAATGTGTCCAAATCTACTCTTTCTACTGAAAAATCTTCACAGAATCCTTTAGAGGATTCTGAAGAAAAACTTTCTGCTGAGGAAAGCAAAGGTAAGAATAAAATGTAGTAACATTTTACTTTTTGTGGCAAGACCTGTCTGATCAATAGTACTTCCTTCACTTTGGAAGGGCCAATTGCTATGACTGGCATGTTTTCCATTTTCACCTTCCTTGAGCGGATCAGGTGAAGCATATTGTGAGACTGAGGAAGCAAAATCTTAAACCTTTTGACATGCCAGCCAAACAAGTCATATGCTTTGCTGAGTTATTCATCCTCTTAATAGCCTCCTTATGAACGCTTTCCTTTTCATTTATCAATATCATATCTTCTGAAATTTGTCTGACTTTTTCATATTCCTTTCACTAAATGCAAGGAATTAGAAAGTAGGTCAACAACTCTTTGGGAACATTCTGTCATTTTTAAGCACAGAGACCTTGAGTTGGACACTTCTACGGTAGGAACACAAAGGTGGAACATGCTCACACAGAGGAGATTATTGGCTGCTCAGATCCAGTAGTTTTGGGTTTTTCTTGTGGATAACATTGAGTTGCCCCACTGGGAGGATTGCATCTCATCTTTTAGTGGGCAGGAGATAGCTAGAAGTCCAAAGCAGTCTCTCTCACCTTGGGGTCATTTCATATGGTGCAGATCTTGGTGGGATTTGTGAGCACTGGTTCTGATTCCTGGTTTCCTGATTCTCAGGCTGAGGGATAGAAGCCATTTCAATTCTCTCAGCCATTTCAGCCTGTCCTGGGATGTGTGTGCTGGCAGAGCTTTGGAGCAGAGTGCCTTTTGGAGTACTGCCACTATGCAGATAATTTCAGGTTTTGTGCCTAAAGAGAAATCTTGTTTCTGTGATTCTGAAGTTGCTTTCCCTGGCTTGAGGTCTCCCACTTGTGTTGTCTAAAGGAGACAAAGGTACCCTGTGTTTTACAGCAGGAATTTTTTTCCTTCTAATTGCATTACATTGGGATAATACTTTATCAGGATAGAACAAATGCAATGGTTGGGCATATTATTCTGATCAACAGTTGTTGTTTCTATAGTGATTTTTATTAAAAGAGTAAAATTCCTGTTAGGTGACTCCAGGGCCATACAGAGAGTGGATTCATGTGAAGTGGATGCTTCATTTCTGGATGAAGTCTTTAAGACTGAATTACCTCACAATGTGTGAACTCCTTCATTTTCTGATAATGGCTTTGCTTATCTTCCTAACCAGTTTGTACTTCTGCAACCCTATCAGTGTGGTCTTTTTTCCCCCCTGACACTGAATTTATTGTAAGAAGTACAGGTTTTGATAATGTGCTGTTTCTAGTGCTTACCTTTTTATAGTGTGTCTTAAGTGATGCAGCACACAGGCACATAGATGAGTTTCACCTCAACCTGTTATCAGTGTTTTGCAGCTGGGAGCTGGTGCCACTGGTGAAGCAGCAGCCTAGTAGCATCTTCATTGCCCTGTGCTCTTTCCTTGTTACCAAATGTCCCTGCAATCTCTGGAAGTGTGCACTCTCACCACATAGTGTCATTACAATTTTTAGCTCCAAGAATCTGTACCACACCATGGACAGTACTGTTTCTTGGTTGCCTTGGACACAGCAAACCACTGCAGTAAATAGAAATGCAGCTATTTTATTGCACGTTAACATTGATTACTCCAGTTCTCACTTTCATGAGTTTTTGTTTTAATTTTTATGAGAAATTAAATTTGTCCTGCCTCACAAGTGGTGCTGCTGCAGTACTTATGAGGGGTTGCTGACTAGACTTTGAGAAAACTATGGAACTTGTATATCAAAATAAATCTGTCTGGAACAGTATGCAAATACACACAGCCTGTGATTCCTCACATAAGGGGAAGTGCTGATTGCTGCTGCTTACAGGAATCAGCCTTGTGACTTTGCTGGTAGGTGGTTGTCAAAGTATGAAAACAACATGAACAAGATGACTAGGAAACAAGAAGTTCAGTTTAAATCTTACAGCCTTTGATTTATACTTTTTTTCCAAGTAACTTTTCAAATTTTTAGGAAGCCAGAGAAATGTTTGCATTTTGAAATAAGTTGTTTCAACCTCAGGATGTTGGTGGTTTAGAGAATGGTGATAATTTGTTTTTTATGAAATAGCCATCAGCAGCATGCCTGGGTCCCTTGGGTTAAATCTCATCTGTAAAGATACTTTTGAGAGCAGCTTGTGGTCCTGTCCTTAATTTGAACACTATGATAAACAGCTGAATGTGCTCCCTCATTTGCTGAAGCACGACTTGGATTTTGTCTGGTTTTTTGGCAGAAACCAAAGCAAAATGTGATTACCTTTGTTTTGAGGCAAAGCACCTGTTTACCTTAGAATTGTAGTGGACATGTCTCATGGTAGGAAAATAGTCTCTCTGGAGAATGCTTTTATATACTGGCAGTATTTATTTGCATATTACAAATTTGGTATTTAGTTTATGGAAATAAATGTAAATAATGAGTAGCTTGTGGAGCAGCTGTCTCCTTTCAGCATGGAAAAAGGTTCAGAGGATTTGATCATTATTTTATATCTGTCACAAGTTAACTACTTCTGTTTCTGAAACAGAAATGCAGTTTGGCTTTTGCCTGCTGAATTGCAGAAAAGCATTAATGTCAGCTCTGTGAAAGCTGCAGAAAGCCCAAAACAGACCACAATGACAGGAGGAACCCTGGGGAGATACATGTTTCTTGCTTACCTCTTACCATAAGTATATTTGCTTATTAGCCATCACATTGGATACAGGTGCTGTTTTTTAACAGTGCTGGTGGGGTCTGAAACTAATTGGTTCCTCTGGGATAAAACAGGAGGGTTTCTCTCCTTTTTTTTTTTCTATAAACTAACTATCTTATTTTGTTTGAATGCAGTAAATAATTTATTGTTATTTTGATATAATGTAAATACATTGATTACCTAAACAAGCAAGTTTTTTGTTTCTGTGAAATAGATTTGAAATACTAATAATACCCCATGGAAAAAAAACAGTTGAATGCTTTCTAAACAATCTTTAAAGGGATTCTTGGGTTTATATTTTACTTGCCATTAGAAAGAATTGATTTATTTTTTGGTTAAAAAATAAATTGGTTTGTGGGGGTTTTTTTCTAATTTATTATATTCCTTGTCCACATCCCTCGTTTGTAACGTTGTTGTTTATGCATCCTGGTGAGGTTGCTGGGAGGCCAAAAAAAGAGTTCATACAAGAAACATACACAATACTCTTTTACAATATTAATGTTTTCAAGAGTTTGCACAAATACTATCATTAAGGACAAAAGGGAAAAACTTCTCCTTATATCTCTTTTCATATATGTGTTTAGAAATAGGACTACTCCTTTCAGAGGCTTCCCAAGACAAGTCAGTCTCTGGATGATGATGCATCAGTGCTGCTTAAGTAATTGAAAAAATTATGTCCAGGAAGTTAAATTAAAATACACATAAATGCTTAAAAGATAGACTGGAATAAACAGGAAGCCTGAAATGTATGAAAAGGTAAAAACTAAATCTTTCTGTGTTTTAATTTGCGACCTGCATCTGATGCATCAAAGCAGGTTGAGGGTTGATCCGTTGTGGGGTGGCACAGATCTCTCTTGGGTTTTGTAAGATTGTTACAGCCAGTGGGGAGAAGAGGGGCTCACTGAAGGCTGCAATCTTAAAAGGTTTTTAAACACTGATGCTAGAACAGCTTCAGAAACAGTGGATTGCTATAGCACAGCTTCTTTTCTCTCCCATTCTAACTTCTTCCCCTATAATCAGAAGTATATAATTAAGCCTAAAATTAAATCTTCCAGAAGGGAATAGCGCAGAAATAGTCCTTCAAGATCTTTTATGCCCAACTCATACAAAGATTTATGCAGATGAGTACCTTTAATCAAAAGGGAGATACTACTGGAATGAATGAAGCAGCTTTGATGTGTTATGGTTAATTTGTGGGGTTGGAGCTGATTCCTGTTAGATGCAGGAAGACCCCTTGCACAGTGTGGTGTGGGATTTACACTGTAATAGGAGTTTAAAGAGCATGACAAAATCGAGTTTGTCTGTGAGCTTTGCTCAGAACATCTTTGAGATTCTGTCTTTAGTTTCTGAAAGCAGAAGCTGGTGGTTCTGTCAAGTCTCACTAGAAGATCATACTTTGCATAGACTGTAATTTTGAAAATTGGGTGCTTTTATCTGTTAAAAGACAACTGCTACAGTATTTTGTGCCCTAAAAACTCTTGATGCATTATGAGCTGTTTTACATCGTTCTCTGTCAGTATGTTAATGCAACTCCCTTTAGTTCACAAAATTAAACCTACATGAAGACTTTTGGCCGAGTTTGGAAATTAAAGGTTATTGATGTAATTTTGTGCTGTAAATACAGGGTGGATCTCAGTAACTGACAAAGGAGATACAACAATTTCATCATCATGAAAACATGGATGAAAATTGGTTTTCATTTCATTGGTATTCAGTGCCCTGTACTATTCAGTGTCTCAAGTGTTTGGTGGTTCTTTTACAGACAGGAATCTGCCTGATGCCCAAAGTAACCTTGGATTATGGGGAGATGGCAGAGGGGAAGATGAGCTGTCACCTGAAGAAATACAAATGGTATGTTTATCCTGTGTCTGATTGTCCATTTTATTGTATTTTCTGCTGTATTCACATGTGGTGAAAAAAAAAGTACAGATTTGACTAAATTAGCTTTTAACATTCTATGCAGAATGCCATAAGAAGATATACATTTTGCTTGTTACTTCCGGGTTCTTCTGGTTGCAGCTAATATGTAAAAATGCTACAAAATATTTACATGGAGACATGAAATTAATAAAAACTATCTTTCAAAAATTGAAATTGAAATTGTTTTCTACCATTACAATTACTAATTGCTTTGTTTAGTCAGGAAACAATAGAAGTCAAGGCAACATCAGAAGAATCATTATGAAACTTCTGAAAGAATAGTTTGCCCTTCTTTCTTGGACAGTTTCTAGAACACAAATAGTTGTACTATTTAACTATTTAACTATATAACTAGTGAAGTTATACTTAATTTTATTTCCTTTTAATTTTTTATTATCAAAATCAGATTGGTTTTCTAGAAGGAATAGCTACAAGATGTCTGTCACAACAGAATTTCATGAATTCTAACACTTTTGCATTTCTCTGCTATGAGCATGTTTATAGATTGATCCGGTTCTGTTTATATTTGAATAGGAAATTTCTGACATAGGCATGATTGCTGACAGCCTGTCAGATTTTTTGATATTCCTAAAATTTATCATTTTGAACATGGCTCAGAATTCTTAGAAAATCTCTCTACATTAGCACACACTGCCTTGGGTTTATATAAAGAAAAACTGATTTCAATGAGTAGTTGTGCAGATATCAGAACAGTGAGCTTTATAGGGCAAAGGGCTGCAGCAGTATGACTTTGTGAAGCTTCCTTGGCAGTGATTCGAGGTGTTCCCAGACACAGCACACATCATTCTTCCAGTCAGAGATGAGTAAGTTGCACATAATTATGGTATGGCTTGTTAAAGAGAAAATGTTCCTCAGAGGCTGCTCTGTATGCCCTCTTATTGTTCTTGAGTGCCAATCTAGGGGTTTACTCCTGCTGTTTTCTTTGAAAAGATAATTCTTTACATATTTTCATTCTCCTGTCTTTGGCACAATACTGTTAGGCCCCTTTCACCTTCCAGTGAAACAGGGGCAACAAGAGGTGGGGATGATGGCTCTGACAGGCCCTTCTGACTGAAAGCTAAATGCAGGTTGTGTTTTGTAGGCCTAGGATCATTGAAAAAAAAATCTCTGAAAGGGTTTTTGAGCTTTGAAACAGGTATATTGATGCTTTTTACAGCTATTGTGAGCAGATGTGATTGCATTGAGTGCGAAAAATCTGTCTACTGTTTGGAATCATGAAAATATCTACTTTTTTTCTGACTTCATCTGTTTTTTTGGTTGGGTGGTCTTGTCTTAAATTCAGGGACAGCACATCTAATGACTTCTCTCATGGGATAACTAATAGGAGTGGTGATTATTTCTTTTATGCCTTGGATTTTTAGCCATATATTAAGCAGTTTGTCACTTTATGCCATACTTTGGTAACAGAGTATTTCACTGTCATAAAAGAGGCTACTTCAACAAGCCACAAATCACTGAGCTATACTGATTGCTAGAGCCTGATTTTATGTTCCCATCATGTAAATCCCTTTGTGACACACTGGTGTATGTGTTCAGTGCTCAAACCCTTTGTTCAATTGCCTGTTTTAGCATATCTTAACTGCTGTCTGTACAAGTGCTCCATCAGCCATGATTTCAAGTTGCAAAGATCATTTAGCAGTTTAAGAGGCAATCTGTGCCAGTGGAAGGTTTTAAATATCAAAGGGACTTTTTAAAGAGTGCTTTCTCCAGTGGATTTGTTCTATTTGTAAAGGATTAAAGGCATTCACTGTTTCTCTACTGAAAAATTGTCTTCTCAATTAGTTACTGTATTAGTTTTTTAAGGCAGCAAAGTAGGGAATTTCTAATGTTAACAGATACCTTACAGAAGTCAGAAAAAACAATAGCAGCATGGTGCCACCCCCCACTCAGTCACTTAAGGACCAACTGGCCATGACAATGCTAAAATCTCATGCCTCTGTTCCAATGCTCTGTTCTTGGCTTTGTTGTGAGGTGACTCCACGAGAAGCAGACATACAATAGTCATGAATGTAAAGCAGGGCAGTGATGAAGCACCTTTAGCCATCTGCTGCTGTGAAGTAAATATCACTGTATTTTAGGCGATTATATTTTCAAAAATGCTGTGCTGTGTAGGTGGTGTCACTACAGACAGCAGTGACAATGACACTTGAATGTATTGCAACACTGGTATTATTTTATTTGACAAAACCATTGGATCTTTAGAGTGGAAATCAATGGGACTTGATGGAACTGTGCAGTATGTTGCTCTCTGTTCCCCTTCAATTCATGGAGCTGGGCACGTTCCCTGAGACCTCTACTTCAGTGAAGGTGGCAGTGCCCAGTAACCTTCCTCTTAGACTCTGTGGAATCCATTAACCCAGGAGAGAAGGCTGTTCTTACCAATGAGGTAGACATTGAACCTCTAGTACAAAAAGAAATCTGGATGTTAAAATATTTTTTTTTCATTCTTTATGATAGAAATTGCCCATGCCAGAAGACTGAACCTTTTTCTGTGAGATTTACTGTTACCTTCTTCAAACACATACCTGTCATTTCAGACTCACTTCTGGGAAATTAAACCTATAAATTTTGTGTGTCATTTCTTTCTCCCCTGTTTCCAGTTTGAACAGGAGAACCAGAGACTTGTTGGTGAAATGAACAATCTCTTCGATGAAGTCAGGTACAATTTTCTGTTATTTGACAGATGGTGGCCCATACCAGTCCCATAGCCCAGTCAGGGCATTGGCTGCAAGATACCTGCCTGCTCCTGCTCTAGTGGTGTGGGAGGAGCTGGGACAAAACACCAGTGCTCAGGAAAGGAACCGTGTGCTGTCCCACAGCGTAAAGAATGGTAGCACTGGTTACATTTGGAAGGTTCACATTCTCTCTTACCCAAGTTTTAAAGTACTAAATTTTCTGTTTCTATCCCACTGGATATCTGGATAGCAGTAGGGGAGGTGCCATTGCTGACCCCATGCAGAGACAGGCAGTGGTGTCATTCACTCTCCCCAGCTGTTCACAACACCCAAACAGCTACTCGAGCTAGAAACTGACTTTTGGAGATCAATCCTCCTCAAGTCAAACTGCACACACCAGAGTAGCCTATGAAAAGGGTGTGACAAGATCAACTGCTTCAGGCCCAGCATGGATGTTATATGAAATGAAAGAAGGGTGAAACCCTGGCAGGGAAAGGTGCTCACTGAGCACTTCTGGGGGTGCCTTTCCCAGGGCTTCACTGTGGGCTGGTTGTCTTCCAACCAGACACTGTCCAAGCCCTGCTCCCAGGCCACTGCTGCCTCACAGATGACTGAGAAAGCAGTGGCTTCCTGAGCAGCCACTTACTGGGCTGGAGGGTCTGAATCTGCAGCAGCAAGAAATGTTTGTGCTAGTTTTTAATGGAGTATTTCTGTTCTTTGCCAAGACAAATTGAAGGAAAAGTGGTGGAAATCTCCAGATTACAAGAGATATTCACTGAGAAAGTCTTGCAACAGGTTAGTATAATTTAATACTACACCAGTAAATACAACTTGAAGACTTTCTTGGGGGCATTTTGGTCTTGATTGCCAACTTGTGAACATAAAATTAGTGAATCTTCAATACAAATGTGAAGGAAAATATTTTTGGTTTTCAATTTCAAAATCATGGTATTTACTGTTGTTACTTACTAGTATGTACCAGGAATGGAAAATGAGAGATATGTGTTAGAATGATCCCTCTGCCTCAAAACTGCTGTTCTGTTAAATGTGTTATTTAAGAACATCCTTTCTGGAAATGTTGCCACCTCTTCCAAAAGAGCTGGGAAAAATCAGAGAGGTTAGATTTGACTCTAGATAAATGGGAGACATCCTACTGGTCTTTTTGGTTTCCATTCAGGTCCATAAAATCACCGATAAAGAAATTACAATTTAAATGTATTACTCTCTGCCTTTGCATCAATGAAACAAAGATATTAGTAATACCAGATTTTATTTTACTTTTGAGGTCTGCTTGTTCCCCAAGTCCTTGGAAGTGGTTTTTTTTTTTTTTTGTAACATTCATTACTATTTTTCAATTTTATTTCTTTTTTAAACAGGAAACTGATATTGACAATATCCATCAATTAGTTGTGGGTGCAACAGAGAATATAAAAGAAGGCAATGAAGACATAAGAGAGGTAATATTTTGAAGTCATGTTTTAGACTAGTTTCTCTTAACTTTCAGTTTTTTCCAGGTGTCACTTTAAAACAGCACATGTGAGCTCACCCACAGGACCAGTGCAGTGGGTGCTGGGTGTCAGGACAGGGGTTTGGGAAAACTGCTCAAGGCAGCTGAGCTTCTCAATAGTTCACACTTGCTAAGCATGATCTGAATAGCTACACAGGACTGCAGAAATCTACTTGGTCTCAGCAGTTTTTTAAACATGAAGGTCACCTGGCTTGCATTTAAGCACCTGTGAAGTCTTTTTTAAAAAAAGAAGGTGGGTGGGGGGCCAAAATTGCAGACTACCACTATAAGACAGTGCTGAAATGGCTGAAACAGAATGATGAGTGTTAGCAGAAGAGACTCTTTATCACCCCGAACATGTCTTGCATGCTCCTAGTAAACAAATCTCTTCCACTCTTTTACTAATGAGAAGGAAAGGATGTTTTCTTTTGGGAGCTGAGATTTCAATAAGAATTGAGTTCCTAAATTAGGCTACTGAGTAAATGGCTCACTTCATTCTCCCTCCTGAAAGCACACAGAAAAGGCATCTTAAGGATGAGTTATCCACGGCTCTTCTCTTCTGAAAAGTGCACCAAACATGGCAAGAACTGAAGCTACATTTTGCTTCACTTTTCACATTTTTAGGCAGAACTAAGTTTCCTAAACCATCCTGAGAAACAGTAGTGAAAGGTGGTAAAATAAAAAATTCTGTTACTCAGATTAGTGTTTGTATCATATAAAAAAAAACTCCCTATGTAAATCTAAAAAATGAGAGCAAAAAACAAGTCCCCTGCTGGTCTCAGTTTTGGAAAGGAGAAGCCAAGAAAAATACTGGCTCTGAGACTGAAATAAGTGACTGAGTCATCTCCAGCGGTGTTAGGGATTTTGTTCCTGTTTGTTTGTTGTTCGGTTTTGTTGTTTTTCCATTTGTTTCAAGTCAGATCTTTATTAGAAAGATAAAGGCCTGATTACTTTTAATCAAGGAATTTCATTTTTGGAACTTAAAATGAACTTTGAAGTGTGTACTTTCTGATATAGTTCCCAGTGTTTGATTGCATGAGATCTTGGGATTTTAATGGTTTTTATTTTTTTTCCAAATGCACAATTTTAAGATTTTGAGTGTGACTTCAGTGTGATAAATCTAAAGAGATACAGCCAACCCACCTAAAATTAAGGGCAAATCATGTTGTTTCTCTTGTGGGAGGGGAGGGAAGGGTGATGCCACAAACAGGCATTCTGGGTTGCCACTGTTGAAACTGTATTTACTGGTAATGGTAACAGGGATAACTTTTCCCTCACAGGCCATCAAAAACAATGCTGGATTTAGAGTATGGATCCTCTTCTTCCTTGTGATGTGTTCATTCTCCTTGCTTTTCCTGGACTGGTATGACAATTAATTAAACATACTATTGGCTCCATGCTCTGTTTGCAAATGGTCTGATATTTTTTTAGTGGACGGGGGTATAACAGCATACCTATGTACTTTATGAATTTTCTCATACCTCGATGATGGAAATATTTTCCAATAAATAAGTGTGTGCACATATCCATTAGTACTTTCATTTTAAATCCCTGTATCAAACATCAAACCACACTTACTCTCTGGAGAACATAAAAGTCTTTGAAAGAGCTGTGAAGAAAGCTACAAGCTGGAGCAGAGCTAATAGAAGAAAAAACAATGTTGGTTTTGTCACAGCCACCCACCTGTGCTGTGGAAAGTCCAGCTCCCATCCCAGATCAAGAGAAAACTGTTACTGTGCAAAAGCATCTACACTGTCTCAGGCGTTTATTTCATCACACCACTTCAGTACACAGTGATCACTTTGCACATAAATGACCTTTACTTCTAATCCTCTGAAACTACTTGACTCAGAAATCAGCTTGATCTAATGGCAGTAATAATGATAAGGAGTCAACAAAAGAGCTTTACTTGTAAGTGAAAAGAGAGAATACAACACAAACAGATTGTGCAATGAAACAGATGTTCTGGGATGCTGGAACAAAGCCAAAGGATAGACAATTAAGGTCAAACTCTTCAAAGTACTAAAACCGGGAGCAATTAGTTAACTAAAAAAAGTCTCAAAACCAAGTGTAGATAAGACTCGATAAACTCCCTCCTGATAAATCAGAGAGAAAATGGTTTTGACTTCAAGAAGCATAAACAATCTGTTTCTCCTAGATTGTAAGGCTTACTAATTTTTATTGTTTATTGTTACAAGGAGAAAAAGAAGTTGTTTCTCATCAGTATTTACTTATGCATTTAAGTTTTTATTGTCCTAAATTTAAGGGGAGGAGATGTATCGTGAATAATTTCTATTTAGGACAGTCTTGGGAAACAGACCTTTCCATCCTATAAAATATGAATGTCCTCTACAAGTACGTTGACATGAAATGTGTGTGTTTTCCTATCTCTCTTCTGAAATGTATATTTCTATACATTTTATGCAACAGGCAGCATCATTCTTTTTCTTTACTCTGCACAGAGTGAAAATGTCAAAAGTTACATGTGAATTAATTATATTCAATAAAGCAGATGCCTGTTGGAAAATGCAAACATGGTATGTTTTAAAGATCTTAACATAAGCTCGATATTTTTAAATGCAAAGAAAAATTTGGCACGTAGTTTATTGCTTCTTAGGCATTCCACATACCATGATGACTTAATAAAAAGCCTTTTACAGCTGCACTGTGTAATGCACATTTCCTATCAAATTTAGAGCATTGAGTCATAATGGTTATTTTTACTGTATTGGGATGACAGGCTTCTGCTGGAGAAAAAAACAGAAGTAGAGCTGACCACATTTGTTCTACTATAGATCTCGAGAAACAGCCTATCCTGATGTTTTCCCTTAAATTTTTGTACAGACTCTACCAAAGAAAAAGGAACTTTTGACATGTCCACTCTCCCTTGTCCCATTCAAGTTACATGAATAAAAAGGCAACTTGCTTGCTCAGATGCTTCACACACTTTTGTATGTTAAATTAATAAGATGTCCTTTTATAATACGTATTTAAGATCTATAATAAAAATGAAAACATGATTTCACACAAAGAATACGTAAGTTTGTAATTACAATGGAACTTTAACGTGCATCCACAATACTATGTTCTTCTACGTCTTTTTCCCTCCCAAGCCATACACAAACAGTTCTACTCTTCACTCTGTTTCACATGGAGCTTTAACAGCCAGTTGTGGTATCTAATTCACTACTGTTTCACTTGTGATGCTCCATGTTTTAAAAAGGATCAAACTGCAAACCATACATAAACAGAAAGCTCTTTCTAACTAATAAAAAGAGAAAATGTGAATGTAATACATGAGAAAATTTAGACGTATTACTCCTTCAGCTGTATCCAACAAATGACATAGTGGACTACATGTACTGTGAATAGGCTTTCTGCCTCTTTACTATGATCAAAAGATGCCATTTCTCATTAGAACATCCTGAACTGTATATTTTTTACACTATCCTCAACACCCACCACTAAAACTGCCTGTGTTTTTCCATAATGTCTATCTAGTTTGTGTTTCAGTGCACATCCTTACCAAGATGCTAAAGCCACAGTGGAAATGCAGTTAAATCCTGTTGACAGCAATAAGAAAACATTGAGCATGCCTTGTTGCAGAGAACTTCATTATCACTTACAAAAAACAGTAAAGGAAATGTAAGGAAAAATGCGACCTGACAGTTTCTTTCTCCATACAAGTCATTACGTTATGCCCCAATGTCAGTACTATCATTCCTGCTCGAGCCCAAACTAAACATCACTTACAGCCTTCAGCTAAACAAGAGATCACTCTAGTTATGGCTGGGGTGTTTCAGTTTGCAAAATGACAAAGAATTCAAAAACTTAATAAATTAAGTATCTGTTCCAACAACAGAACACATGATTTATCTAAGGTCCAAGCCCTGAAAATCCAGTGACAAAATCTATCAGTATCCAATAAACTGCAAGAACATATCTAACATTGGATTTTTTTTTTTTTAACATTGAAAATGGTGTCAAAGCTCTACAGCAATGCTGATAATGCACCTGGGGTTATGCCCATGAATGTTCTGCAGCAAGTTTTTGTTTTCAGTTTTGTTTTTTTTTTTTTTGCAAAGCAGTATCAGCAAACAGAAGCAGTTACACCATAAACATGAGTAACCTCTAAATTATCCATAATTATATTTAATGAAAAGTTCCTTGAAGTCCCTTAGTTACCTTCAAATGACATAGTTTTAATAATTAGCTTATCATACTAAGCTGATTTCTCAGCAGCTTCAGTCTCCTGTTCTGACAGTTTCTCTTCGGACAGTACTGTCATCCACGGGGACACGGAGCGCGTGATGGTTTGTTTGGCCAGGTTGTAGTGGTTTATGACTGTGTAAAATTTCCCTCGAGCGCTGGAGTCTTGTTCAGAGTAGTAGTTTTCCAACCCAGCTGGAATGCACTGGTTGTTCTGAAAAGAAAATCCATTGCTTAGATTTCAGATACAGCCCCCCCCTCCCCCGCATGCACATGAAGCAGGTTATGGTTTTTTTCTCCTTTTCCTTTTAGTCTTAATCCAACAGTCACCCTCTGTGAGTCAAGATGCAACATACAGCAATTAACTACAGTCTTGCCCTGTGTTCAAAATGTTCTTCCTGCAATCCTCAAACTACTCGTGCTTTTGCCAGGAAGACCAATCTGGGTTTATATGCCAGAATTATTAACATACAAGAATGTGCTTGCCTAAAATTATTTTTAGAAATATTCAATCTCCAGTTCCAACCACATTTTACTGTTTATTCCTGCCCACCAAATTCCAACTGTTTAGTTTATAATTACAGCTGTCCGTATCCTACTGTTACATTAACTTCGGGCAATTTACCCTGGTGTTTGCAGTCTGAGGGACAGACATTAATACAGATATATTGGTGTCAAGGTATGAAGAGTTTTACAGCCCAGCAGTTCACAGATTATAGGGAAAACTCTGTGGGTGGCCAAGCGTATGTGCAAGTGTGTACACACATACAAAATACTTCACTCCTGATTGTCAGAAAGATGTAGCCAACAGCAGGCTTTTAAAAAGCTCTCTGGAGCTGTGAGACTACATTACTTCATTTCCCAAGACTGTAGGAGCACTAAATAGAACCTGCTAGATGCTCAGAGCTTTGGAAAGTGAAATAGATAATTTAGAGAGTAAAATAAAAGTCAAATCCATTTCGCTGTCATCTTAAAACCCAAAGTGAATGTGCCTGTGCAGTGGGTTTGTCACATGTATCAGCATCCAGGAGCTCTTCCAGTCACATTGCAGGAAGAGCCTACAGAGCAGCTTGTTGCACCAAAGAAAAAAATTACTGAGATATATACTGTGACCCCCAGGCTTTGCCCCAGAAGGTCTTGGGGTCTTCTTGGCAGATCCTCTTGCCACACTGGTCAGTCCAGGCAGTCTTGCCTTATACTTCAACATGTTAGGGCAGTCACCTGAGCAATTGAATTGACTCTTGTAAGCTAGAAGTAGCTGCAGCTTGAGGAAAAATTAATTTAGTCATTTCTACTGTGGCTGTTTTGAAAAGAAATAGGATATTTGGTCTTTTTGTTTCCAGCACCAGAGAACTAAAATTTATAATACTACAGCACAGCAGCTTTGAACTGCTACTGTTCTCAGCAAACAAAATTTTATATTGGGAATTTCTCAGCAGAAAAACATATGCAGAAGTTCCATGGGTTTCAGGACCAGATTCTACTTTGAAAGTGTCCACATTTACTTCCGAGTTCACTTTTGTTCATGTCAAAAAAAACCCCCACAAACCAACCAAAAAAACCCCAAACCAACAAACCCAAAAAACAACCAACACCCCCCCCCAAACATAAATAAGCACCAGTAGCAACAGTTTCAAAGATGGTTTTAAGTCATAAAGAAAGATGGGTGAAGACCCAGCAGACCGTCTTGGCTTAATACAAATTTTGCTTCCTAAAAAGGCCTGCATGAAAAAAATCATCAGAAGGTATGAAAAAAGAAAGGAATACTTGCCAAAACAAGCAGGCCCACAGGTAGTCTTAGAACCTGCCTGCCCCTGATGAGTTCAGTCACGGGCACGTGATGGTTCAGAGATGCCTGGCTATCACAAAACTAACAGCCCTCCCAGTCAGCACTTCACCGGCTCAAACCCGTGGGTGTGACAGAAGGCTCAAAGTGTGTCAGACTCCCAGGAGTGCCCAGAGTTTCACAGCCACCCTGGTTCCCTTTATCTGTCATCTTCTGTAAAGGCAGCAGCCGGGGCAAGTCTCCCTTCCCAGTTTTGTTGAAGTAGCACCACAAAGCAGATGGGATTTAACCCTGGTTAAAGAGCACCTCTGTTCAGCACTGTAAGTCAACAGAGGCTTTCTCATGCTCATAGTCAATGTATTTGCCAGCTGCAAGACTGGGACCTAGATTTATGAAAAACCTAATCCAGGAATATGGAATAGAGCTATCTGATATGCATATTCATATACATCAACCATATCATCTTCTGGAAGTATTATCCATGTTTTATCTGGGATAACTTTCACTACTTCTGATGTGATAAATGACTAAGCACATAGACACAGATACATCTGTAGCAATTATTTCACTCAGTCATGGGATGTAATCACAATTCTAAATATTTAAAGTGGAGAATTGAACACAATCCACTGAACTAATGAAATCTGCCAAGAAAATTCAAGCAAATACAATTATATAAGCTGAAGACAAGCCAAGATTACTGACAGTCTGAAAAAAACCTACAGAGTCTTGTGTTGCCTTCAGAAGCAATTTGCTTTGTAGCAGGCAAAAATGACTCAGTAATGGTTTGGGGTTTTTTTGGGGAGGGGGGGAGGCTTTTAGTCACAAACAAGGAAAAACATCTGACAGAAGAGCCTAAAGAAACCTACATCAGCTTCCCTCTTGACTGCATTTTTGCTCCCAGGATTTCATCATTCTAGAAGAGATGGGAAAACCTCTCCTTTTACTCATTGCCCCATGTGTACTGCCTAAGGACAGCCCCTTGGCTAGTTCCCAGTCAAGGCAAGCCATGCAGCACTTAGTGACTGAGTGATGGGAGCTGCTGCTGATTCACAGAATGTGTAGGTTGGAAGAGACCTTCAAGATCATCGAGTCCAACCCAGCCCTAACACCTCAACTAGATCATAGCATCGAGTGCCACCTGCAGTCTCTTTTTAAATACATCCAGGGATGGTGACTCCACCACCTCCCCAGGCAGACTATTCCAGTATTTAATCACTCTTCCAGTGAAAACTTCTTCCTAATATCCAACCTATATTTCCCTTGACACAGCTTAAGACTGTGTCCTCTTGTTTTGTCAGTTGCTGCCTGAAAGAGACCAACCCCCAGCTGTTTACAACCACCCTTCAGGAAGTTGTAGAGAGTGATAAGGTCACCTCTGAATCTCCTTTTCTCCAAGCTAAACAACCCCAGCTCCCTCAGTCATTCTTCATATGGCTTGTTTTCCAAGTCCTTCACCAGCCTTGTTGCCCTCCTCTGGACATGTTCAAGCATCTCAATGTCCTTCCTAAACTGAGGGCCCGGAACTGGACACAATACTCAAGGTGTGGCCTCACCAGTGCTGAGCACAGGGGAAGAATGACCTCCCTGCTCCTGCTGGCCACACCATTCCTGATCCAGGCCAGGATGCCATTGGTCCTCTTGGCCACCTGGGCACACTGCTGGCTCATGTTCAGCAGGCGGCTGACCAGAAGAACCCCCAGGTCCCTTTCCTCCTGGGCACTGTCCAGCCACACCATCCCCAGCTTATAACACTGCAGGGGGTTGTTGTGGCCAAAGTGCAGGACCCGACACTTGGACTCATTAAACTTCATCTTGTTAGACTCTGCCCATCAATCCAACTGCTCCACGTCTTTCTGCAGAGCCATCCTATCTTCCAACAGGTCGACACACACTCCCAGCTTCGTGTCATCCGCAAATTTACTAATGAAAGATTCAGTACCCTCACCCATGCCATCAGTGAAAATATTGCACAGAGCTGGCCCCAGCACAGACCCCTGAGGGACACCACTGGTGACTGGCCGCCAGCTGGATACAGCACCATTCACCACCACTCTGGGCCTGGCCATCCAGCCAGTTCCTAACCCAGCAAAGAGTGCTCCTGTCCAAGCCCTGGGCTGCCAGCTTATCCAGGAGTATGATGTGAGAGACAGGGTCAAAAGCCTTGCTGAAGTCCAAACAGACAACATCCACAGCCCTTCCTGCATCCACCAGGCAGGTCACCTGGTCATGAAAGGAGATAGGTTGGTCAAACATGGCCTACCCCTCCTAAACCCGTGCTGGCTGGGCCTGAGACCCTGACCATCCTGTAGGTGCTGCGTGATGGCACTCAGTATAAACTGTTCCATTACCTTACTGGGTACTGAGGTCAGATTGACTGGTCTATAATTACTGGGATCCTCCTTTCCACCCTTTTAGTGAATGGGTGTCACATTGGCCAGTTTCCAGTCTTCCAGAACCTCACCAGTGAGCCAGGACTGATTGTAAATGATGGAGAGTGGCTTTGCAAGCTCATCTGCCAGTTCCCTCATCACCTTGGGATGAATCCCATCTGGGCCCATAGATTTATGAGTATTCAAGCATCTCAGCAGTTCTCTGACTGCCTCCTCTTGGATGATGGGGGGACCATTCTGTTCCCTGACACCATCAATGAACCCAGGAGGACAGCTGTCCTGAAGGCGAGTTGTCTTCCTACTGAAAACTGAGGCAAAGAAGGCATTAAGCACTTCTGTGCCTTCTCCTCATCTGCAGTTACTAAGTTCCCTCTCTTATCCAATAGAGAGCAAAGGTTGGCCTTACCTTTCCTTTTACCATTAATATATTTATAGAAACATTTTTTATTGTCCTTTACAGAAGTTGCCATTTTGAGTTCAAACTGAGCTTTGGCCTCCCTATTTTTTTTCCTACATGCTCTAGCAGCCCCCTTAAATACTTCCTGAGGGACCTGACCCTCCTTCCAAAAATGATACATCCTCTTTTTATTCCTGAGTTTATTCAGAAACCTCCTTGCCTTCTTACCTTGCCACTTGCCTGAGACTTTCAGCTACGTAGAATATTTATTTCCATCCTTTTTATCTGTTTCCATGGTTCCCAGGTGAGAGAAGAAGGAAGGCCATGAGGAGAAACTGGGATAATATCCAGGAGTGATTTGCCAGTCTTTTTTTCACGACCCTTCTACTTTGGAAATTAGTTACAGGTTATGACCTTTGATGGCAAAGAAAAGCCTGGTTCTCGGTCTATATCTGGCTGAACTAAGAGGATTCCTTTTGTTCCTTTGACATGAAGACCCTAGTGGTATTCACTTATAAATAGTATCTTCTGTCACATTAACTTTGCTGGGTCAGTAATTCCCAGTTTCACAGATGATGGTGTGATCTTCAATGCACTGAAATGACTTTGTTGTACTGTCCACAAGTCTGTCAGAATGCAGGTGCTTTGGCAACAAAAGCTAAAGGATAACAGATCCAGTACAGAACATAACTCAAACCCTGGGGAAATTCTTCAGGATGTAAGTGCACTCAGGTTTTTGTGGTGAGTCTCACCGATAGGTTCTGATGAGTGCTCCAGAGGAGCAACCTGCACAGCAGCAGTACTGAGGCTGTCTCAGAAAGCTTAAGCAAGCACAGAAATAAAACTGCTGTACAAAGGCAAATGAGCACCTTTTTAAGCACACCTTCATGCCCTGGAGGCGTAGTACAGCAGAAACCTTTGGAACTGCTCCATGTATGAGAGCATCAAAGCAAAGGAGAGTGAGTCTGACTCAGAGCTGTGGTTAGCTCAGCCTTTATGCAGAGATTCCTGCAGTACCAGGCTTCCTGAGGCAGGCACACCTTTGCCCTTAAGCAGGAAATCACATCAGTATTGAAAACCTGAGAACATCCAGGCCAGAGAATGATGTTGAGTCCACCTGAAACATGAAGCCAGTCCACAGACACTGGTCACAAGGTGACAGACTTCATGTTTCCTAGGACATCTGTGCCAAGCTAGGCCATCACAAAACATGGACTCTCCCCAAAAAAAAGACACAAATAAATACAAAGTCATCTTAACAGTGGCAGTTTTCACACCTTTTGTCATTTGCAAACACCCTTATCCTGTAAAACTCTTCTTAAAAGAGTTACATGAGGAAAGATGCTGTGTCTCCTGGCATTATGCCATCAGGCAGCTGGAAACAAAACATCAGCTCCTAGAAAACCACCAAGAGAGTAACCACGATGGAGCCCTATGTACGTGCTGTACGTTATAAACAGAGCATGAGCTGTGGGATGCTCTGCCTAACTTCTGTCTCAAACTCAGGACCCCAAAGACAGACTCCACCAGACTCTGGTCACAGGGCAACTGAAATATGTAACTGAAAAATGAGAAAGTGTTCTTTCCTTAAATATTTGTGACACTGGCAAGAAAAGCCACAAGGCGGCAGAAAGCTGCACATCAAAGGCAAGGACACCTTGGTGTGAAAGGAGGCAGAAGCAGGAGGCTGTTGCTGGACTCACACAGGAACATGTAACTGGCTGTTCCTGTCAAGTCAGGATCACATCAAGACAGGTTTGAAAGGAACTTAACAGTCCATATTCCAAACTGCTCAATGCCAAGAGAAAGCTTAGGGGGAAAAAAGGCCTTTTGTCCCCTGAGACATGAACACAGAGGGGCTTCAGTGAGACAACACAAAAAGCCAACAGCAGAACCAGAAGCTGGATCTCCTCAGTTACAGCCAAGTATTCTAACCATAGTATCTTTTGCCCTTGAACAAAGGGGAAGCAGTAACCAACTGAATGCTCAAACTAAATTAATCCAGAAGGGCATCACTAATTATAATTTTGGACTAGATTCTTGTAAGATATTTATGTGCTTGAAGTGACAGATAAAATCCTGAACAGGATTGCTGAGGAGTGCTGAGGCAGCCATCCCTACTTAAATCCTTTTGAAGTTTGTACTGGGTACCCATTTGATTTATTACGTGACTAAATATTATTAAAAAATAAAGGGAAGATTGCCATTATCACTGCTACTTTTCTTACCTCATTACAGCCAAGTTCAACTCTGCTAAATTTACAACTGGGAAGTCAATGTTACTTTTCTGACTTTCAGCCCAGGTCATAGCAAAGGAGCCAGCACCACCATCTCACACAGATGAAGCGAGTCCAGCCTCCCTTTTGGTTAGAACCAGTATTTTGTACAATAAATGTGTTTTCCCTTTTTTGGCATCACTTTTGGCAGTAGGGCTCGGAGGTCACTGTTCTAGAACAAGAAGTTCTTCCTACAAAAATAACCCTGAAGTAACTCTACTACTCTTAATGAGAACATCACTCCACTTTTTCTTTGACACATATTCCAGATTTTTTTTCTCCACACTTTATCATTTTCTTATTTCCTAAGACACAGTAATTTGGAGGAATGTGCAACATTAAACCTTATGACCCATAAACGAGGGCTTTGTCCAGAAAACTGCAGGTGAAGTAAGTCTGAAAGACACCAGTGTTTAGACTTTTGCGATATGTTCAATGTTTACAGCATTAGTAAAATAACACTATTAATATTGTGCAATAGTACAGCATAGCAGGAAGCACACTAACCTATGTAAAGAAACACCAAATCCATGCAATACAGCATGCCTTAATCACGGTTATGCCTGAAACAACACAGAATATTACATACTCTACTGTTTTTCTACAATGGGTATGCAATTTACCTTGAAAACAAATCCTTCTGGACAGGTATGATCATACTTGTAAACCTTGTAGACTACCAGAAATACAACACACGTTAAGAATGCAAGGGCAAAAAGGACCAGCACAGTTACCTGTAAAGAAAAATAAAACATGCTTATGTTAGTAATGCACTGCTTATTGTGTTGCTGCTTGTTACTGCAGGCAGCAGAAGTCAGCTGTGAATGCACTTTACAGTAAAATCAAGGAAAGGATAAAACCAGCTGCTTAATTATTGAGGGAGAACAGAGAAGCAGCACATAAGTGCTTCTACCCTGCCCTTTTCAGAGAAGAAACAGGATCATCTGGGCAGTGGCCCATTGCCTGTGTACTGCAAGGCTTTTTTTGACTGCATTTCTGTTGAAGGCACATGAGGCCAGGACACGCCAAGGCAGCTTTATGTCTGCTGTTTTCTCAGTATGCGGATGATGTAAGTCTAAGTCTAGTTTATGTCAGCTAATAAGCACGTTTGTTTTCCCTGTGCCTGTCCAAGAATGGAGTCAGGTGATGATAAGCACAGGTGTCATCCAGAGGTGACTTACAGGGCATGGAGAAAGTAATGTCTGCCCTCTCTTGTTAGGACTGGAGTTTGTTGCACCTGCCCTGAACTTAGGGAGACCAGTAGTCTGCATTCTTGGTTGCTCAATACTCCTTAATGAAACAGTACTACTTCATCACACAGAGCCTGTATAGGAGTAGTTATAAGGAAATACATCATGTTCAATACTCCAGGAGTTGTGTGGCACCTCCTTCACAGTGCTCAGAGAAGCCATTACAGACAGCCTTGCATGGCTTTTCACCATGTCCTTCAGTACCTCTCTGCCCCTGAACCTGGGCTGCAGAGAAGTCCAAGATACACCTTAAGACAAACCTGGAATCAGTGTCAGTATCAAGCTAACCTTTCCCAGGTACAAACTCTGAGCAGCTGGAGACCAGCAGCCTTCTGGTGTGTCATGAGACAGGTTTACCTTTAGAATTACATCACCCATTGAACAGAGAAAGCACAAAATTTTGTCCAGCAGTTACAGTACAAAGCTCTCTAATTCAGACCCATTTTTGTGGAAGGTGTGAGCTGAGCAAATAGCATTCATTACCTGGGAGAGTATCCCAGATGTGTGTTTTTATTATTCTAAAACTTCTACTGATAGACAAATTAGCAGGTCATGGAGATTGCATGGTAAGAGTGATTGAAATGAATTTTCTTTTTGGCAATTTAAAAAGAAGCAGGCACGTGCTACTGCATAAGAAACAATAATAAGCAGAAACAAACAAGATTATATGATTCATTTTTTTAAAAACAAAGCATAATATGATCTAAATTTTAAAGTAAGATGAGTAAACCAGCTACATACACCTCCTGAGGAGAGAACTTAGGCATATCAGGTCAATTAATTGAAACAAGAATAATCTGGTATTTGAAAAAGCAAAAACAACAAAGAATTGTAGCTTTGCCTCTTGGTAAAAACAACCCCCCCCTTCTGATAAACCTCTGAACTAACAGAGTTTGCAACACTGTGTACTGTGTGTGGCAGTGGTATTAGGACATTTCAGCACAGCATTAAACTTAAGGGACTTCTCAACCTGTGAAAGGAAATCTCATCATGGGCAGAAAACAGCAAGTGTTGTATTTCCTGGTTGAAACAAGTATTATGTGTTGCTGAAGCCAAGAATTTAGTAAGGACTTTTGACAGAAAGAATATAGGCAGAAAAAAGGAAGGCTGGAGTAGAGGCAAGGAGAACTGCAGATCAAAATGTAATTTAGTGGGAGAAATGTAGATATTAATGTAAAAATAACAACTGAAATGAGACACCAAATAAAGGACCTTTCTGGTTAACAGCAGCAACATGTTCAGTTTCTCAACAGTCACTGGATACAAAAAAGAAAAAAAAGTATTCTTAATTTACTTCTGAAAACTTCACATTGACAACAATTTTCATATCTAGTCTTTCTCCAAGTTTATTACTTATTTGCATACACAAAAATTAACATGGATAGCTCACTCTGTCTTGCCAACCTTGTATGTTCTCCTTGCATCTCCCATGCCTCAGTACGTCCTGCGTGAATCCAAGAGAAAAAGTACATTTTCACCTTCCCTTCTGGTCATTCTCTATGGCCCAGTTTAGTAACAACCAACGTAACACTGACACACGCATCCCCACTCCTGGCCCAGCTATGCCCTAGCTCAGCCCTTCTGACAGGTTTTTATCAGGCTCTGACTCCACACAGCCTTCAGCAAAGGCTGCTCCCTTCAGGAACACGGGCACCGGGCAGAACTGCTGTGGCACAGATCAACTCAGCTCATGTCTGTCTCCACCACAGATAGCAGCTAACAGTTTAAAATGTTTTGAAAAATACTCTCAAATCCCAAAGTATTTTAACCATATTTCCTGGCCCTTCTACTAGCAGCCAGTAGTAGAATTGCAATGTTATTTCCCAGCTGTAACATTCTGATATATAGATGAGGTCTTGGGAACATACTGAGACAACACGCTAACAAGCTGTTTTGTAATTGAGACTAAATGTTAAGACAGTAAGAAAAAACTGTATTTCTACAATCACTGCAGGATCACTCTTCAAAGCTTCAAAACTGCTATGAGAAGCAACTTTTTAAAAAGAAGATAAAAGCCCAGTATTGTGCTGATTGCTGGAGCCTGGCAAGTTGCAAAGCCATGGCCTCAGGGGTGATTTGCTAAGACCCGTTTTCAGTGACAGTATAGAGCTGTGTGTTCTCACTGTTTGTACAAGTTCTTCCATTGCCACACAGTAAGCCATGGGAAGGGTTCTCAGGGGTCCTGCTTCAAAAATCTCACAGAATTTTTCTCTCTCACTTACTATATTTCCTAATGTTACTAATTTTGGTATTAACATGTAAATTTTTACTCTCACTATCTCCAATGATTTGCAATCAGACTCCATTTGCAAATCCCTAATCAAGTAAGCTCTTGTCTCCTTCCTATTAGGAGAGAAGCTCCCTTCTCTTACCATCCTTCAGGATACGAGTAACTTCTATTTAAAGACAGTTGCAGATGAAAATGGCACAGATGGAATCTAGCAATGGATTTCTTTCCAAGGTGATTGCCATCACCTGCTAATCCAATCCACTTCTCCCTTTTAAACTGAAAATCCTTTTCTTTCTTCTAATAGACATTTCTCTTCACTCCCATAACCCACCACTGGTGGTGCACAATGGTCAGATCCCCATGTCCACTTCCGAACCTGAGGGAGGCAGCTTCTTTCCTGCACTAACACAGTGCAACCCTACCTCTGTGCCTCACCACCTGAGCCCTCTCCTCCTAGAAGCTTTTCAGAAATAAAAGCATGAAAAAAGAGAAGGCAACAAGCAGCTCTTCAAACCACAAGCAACCCCAAAGTTACCATTTTAATACTTTCTTCCACAGCAGCTTTGCACACTCGCTATAAACTAAAGTTATTCTCTTCTTCCTACCAGCACACTACTCACAACTCGCCCTCTCCCTCAGGCAGGAGCAGCTGCAATGCATGAACGAGCACTGCTTCCCTTCTTCTGGAAGGAAATCTTGAATCTTCTTTTTTGTGGTTGCCAGCTGGCAATGCAGGACCCCACACAGTACATTCACAAGCAGAAGTCTTGTGACTACTGTGATCATTCACTACCACATACATCCTTGCAGAACTCCAAGGTAACTGTGACACCTCAAGAGTGATGGGCTTTTAAAATACTTTTCTTGAAGTAACTATAAGACAGGACAAACAACCATTTCTTTTAACTAGGAATTCAAAGTGTGATTTTGCTTTCATCTTGAATGTGACATTTAAAGTTAGTTTTAAGGGGATCTGGCAGCAAAATGAAGCAAACAGACAAGATGACAAGATATTATGTATGTGGCAGATTTTTGAATAGATTGTAAGTGAAGAGCAGAAGAAGGACAACGTCTAGCCAGAAGCCATTAGAGTAATCAAAATGAGAGATGACTAATGATTGAACTAAGCAAACCCACAGCAAAAAAAACCTGTCTTCAGAGACTGTAAGCAGTTAGCTGAACAAATGAAACTCACCATATCTGACAACTACACTATAATGTAAACAGCTTGTGATAAGGCCTGTACCAGATCTAGCAGATCTTCCCCATCAGTCCATGCTACTTTACCTCAACTGCAAAAGACTGCAAGCCATATTTTGTCTGCCTGGCTACTGCAGTCTCCTCCTTCCTCACTCCACTAATGTTTATTTGGACTCCCTTTTTAATCAAGCTGGAATACTTGAAAAAAAAGCAAAATTCATCAACTGCACCAACAGAGCCTGCTTCTCTTCACACCCTTTCCTGGTCACGTTTCAAGGCATGCACAAGTCTACCCTTTTTGCTCCTCTCAGCTCCATGCATTTTGCTGTTTATTTTATTCCACTGTCCCACTAAAGCCTGAGTATCATCCATTTCTCCTCTGCCTTTACTTCTACTTGTCTAATGCCTCCTCTTGCCTGAGATTCTTTCATTAAGCCACTCATATTGTGCTGTTCTGCACCATGCCTTCCTTCGTGCTTTTCTTCCATCAGCACACAAATCCATGTAGAAGCATTCCTGTTATTAGAAGAACTAACAAGATCTGCAATGATTTTCACTGCTCAATCACTGGCTCTTGGTCACATCTCATCTCTGCATTATCTATTTCAACTGCAGCCTCTTGGGAACACAACTTTCATTTCTGATCACTTTGTAAAGTGTGAGGCACAGAGCTGCTGCCAGCACTGGAGGAGAAGAGTGAAAACACACACTTATAGAGCACATTTCACAGGAAATGATTTATAGCCAATTAATGCTTTGCTCACCAGTAAAATGCAGAGACCTCTGGGGTGAAATACAGCAACTCTGTACAACCACTCAGGACAGGAAATTAAGATTATTGCTATCCAATTTAAACTACATGAGAATTTTAGGCAGACGGCCTGTAATTACAATAGATTGTGTCTGGCTACATCTCACAGACAAAAATTCATAAAACATTGCATTGACTTTCTTGCTAATGGCCATGACCTCCATTTCACCTCTCTCCACTAAAATCCTGCATCTCCAGCTACACAATGCCCTCTACCAGCACGTTAGAGAACACAAAAATCCTCTTCCACTTATCACTGCTTTTGCAAAATTGTGTCCTTGTTTCCTATTACCTCAGCCTGTCCCTGGAAGTTTAAATGAAAAACATGTCTGAAACAACACACTCAAGGATTAAGAAATGTTCACCTTGTGGGAAATGGCAAAATGAAAGAAAAAGGAACATTTACATTTATACATGCAGCATTTGACTCCGATTCATTTACAGAGTACTGCAAATTACACAGAACAGCCCCGTGCAGTGCCCTGTAGTTGCTATGGAAATATGCAGGATGACCAGTGACTCCAAAAGACAACCAGGTGCCTTGTTTCAGCAGAGTATTTCTAACATTACATGTCGCATTTAGCTGTATGACTGGTATCCATCTATTAAACTCAGCTTCTACACCACAACATTCCCATCAAAACTTTGCACTCAAAGAGGATGCTAGTTTGGAGGCAGATTGTACAGAGAAAGCAGTAGAAATCAAAACACTGCCCTTTTCAAACAGAAATGACAGAGGAGAGAACGGTCTTGGATGCTTACCTGAAGATGACTGGGAGTAGCAGCAAAAAAGGCAAAAAAAGGCAAGCAGATTCATGAGGTAACAGAACAGAAAAGAAGAGCAGAACAGTAACAGAAAAGAAGCTACAGAACCAGAGCTTATTAACAGTGCCAGTGCAAGACAACAGGACCAGTCTGCAAGGGAATTGATTAATGAAACCTGAGGGACACACTGTTACACAAAAATAGGTTAACAAGGCACTGGCCTTGAGATCCTAGAACTGCAGCTTAACTCAGCTGTTCATGGCAAGGTTCCTGTCATCTTCTATTGCACAGCACCATATATTGTGTTTCTTAAAAACACAGATCTGAGGAAGCAGTTCAAGAAACCCGGTGGCACCAAGATAAGAACCATACTACCTCCCCATACAAACCCAGAAGATATTATTGAGGCCAGGAAAAAGGCTGCATAATGTTATTACAGAAAAGGAAAGGTTATTTAAGTGATGCATCTGGAGAGATCCAAAACATCTTCTGTGTCACCCATGTGACTGGTTCTGTTCCAGTAAAAGGATTTCTAATGGAGACAGTGGCAGAGGACACCTGACTTATAGCAGGGGAGCTGTGTTAAGCATCTACTCTACTTAAATCTTCCAGCTCTGACTATAAAATTCCTTTCAACTAAAAATTTAGCAAGAGGATTGTCAATAGCAATCAGAGAATATCAAACATTTAAAAAATGACAGTTGCCATGCAGTGCCTTTACTTACATTAAAATTAAAGCCTTTACTTTAACAACAATTGTTACATTGAAAGAATCACCTCCTTTATTTTTCTTATTTGAAGTAGTAATGAAAAAAATTTAAAGCCTGCCAAACGTACTTGTGATGAGCAACTTTAATCCTGTGAGTAGTTCCACTGGAGAAACAGAACTACTAGTGACAGTAAGTACTTGTCACTCTTCCAGCACTAACTGACAGACACAGAATCTACTTAAGGAAGTGATACCTGTACAGGAATCGGCTGACATCTCCTGCTCTTAACGGACTTTTAAAGTGGGAGCAAAGAGCTACTCAACACAAAAAGTAATCACACAGCAGCAGAGAACTGTTTTCCTGGTTTCTGATTATTTTTGCAGCCATAATAATCACTGGCATTACTAAGAAGAGATACAAAAGTGTTGAGGCAGAAACATGTTTGAAGGATGTCCCTTCTAAGACAGAAAAAAAAACAACCCCTGAACAGTTTGATATATGTTGCATACATTTTTGCAGTCTTAAAGTGACCAGGTAAAACTGGGAGAACTGGTCTTGAAGGTTCAATTCCTCTTCCATAACCTCACGCAGACATTTCAACAGCTGCTTGCTACTGGACAGCACACATGGGTAAGAAGCTTGAGGCTTTGGCTCTGCAGTTAGATGTATGCAGAGATCTCAAAGATAAAGTCAGAAGAACTGAACTGCCTTTGAACAGAAACCAAAGGCTGAAGGCATATCACAGCTTGGGCTGATTTAAGGGCTTAAAATTTATTATGAAAAATCAGTGTTTGCTTTCAAAATACCTCTGAATGTTCTTTATTGAGGTTTTCTCAAAGACAGAAAGAAAAAGTCATGCTTTGCTACAACAGATTTTTTAAAATTAGTGTGTTTGTACACAACTGCCAGATGTAGCCCAATCAGTGGGTGCCAGAGTAGACATCCCACTACAAAATCCAACTGGAGGTTGTGAAAACACTGCTCTGTCAGTGGGGGAGGCAAAGGTTTGGCCTTGGCTAAGTCAGACCATCAATTTTCTTCTGCCCTAACTTCCTCCTATGTCCTGATGCACAAGGTTCCTTTGTTACTCTGCAGAGTGGACAATTACAAGAGAGAGAAATCTGCCTTGTTCAAAGTTGCTTTCCAGATGTGAAGAACCAACTTCCCACATCAGCCTACACTGTTTAAAGAACAAAAGCAAGACTTCTGTTTCTCAATGGGAAATAATCTTAAGTGCAAAAATAACATCTTTGGTGTGGTTAGTGCCATAAAAATAAGTTAAGAAAACAGGGTTCTCAGAATCAGGAAATCTTCACATTCTTTTGAGAGATTCTGATTTGAATTCAGAATGTGGCTTCATAGAGGAAAATTATACTTGCAGTTTTCTTTGAAAACATTCCCAGCTCTGTTATAATAACTGTGGTAATGTGAACTGAATGCAGAAAAACACATTTTATAATTGACTATTCACCAGGTGCTAAAACACTAAATGATCTACATGACATATGTACATGCTGGGGTGACTGCATTTGTTAAAAATGTGTAACTTCTCAAGAACAGCTTTAGATGATCTGCACTGCTGAATCCCAAAGATGCAATCTGCTTTGTCATTATTTACGAACTACATCCTGGAATACACATGTGAATTATTTGTAAATATGACTGACTGACTTGCTTTATTTTTAGCACAACACTTGGGCTGTGTCTTGTGGCAAGCTTGTGCACTGATGATGTACCATTCTGAAGTCATTAAAATGGCATCTGAAAGTTTTTTCATGAACGCAAGCCAAAGTCAATATCTCACCAGTTAAATAATGCATTTCATAATTACCACAAATATTTAATTTTCAAACAAATATCTTTTTGCTCTCAGAATCAACAGCAGAAGTTAACATGATGGTTCACAATTAATAGGGACCCAGGAGAAAACCTCGCATAATCAGTACTTTTCATCTACATATTTATGAAATGTTATCAACTATTCATGTAATATTTACTACTGGGAGTGGTGAATACAACAATTATCCTCGCTGGAGAACTAGTCAGTTTTCTTTAAAATGTTACAAGCAGCATAATTCAATTCTAGAATTCTTATATAGCAATTAAGGGACATTTTTAGGACGTGAATGTTCTGCATGAACATTGTTTTCAATTAACTGAACCAAAATTTTCCTAACTGATCAATCCCCATACTCTTCTTAGGAAACCTAGACTTACAGCCACAATATGACTTGCCCTGCAATTCCCAAGAGATACCAAATCTTACAGAAACCTCTCTCTGATGCAGTAGTTACCTAGCAGCAAAACCTAGCAACCCTGTAGTGTGAGAGTAATCCCAAAACGATCATCATAAAGTAATGTCTAAAGGATATTTTATTTAAGTATGCCATCCAAAGGTATATAAAAATGCAATGCAAAAATCCTCAGGTTTTTAGCTGTTCAGCTACACAAATTAGAAAAGACTACCCAACAGCACAACAAGCTATTTATTTGTTTTCAGCAAGGTCTCATTTGCTCAGCTCTCCCAACAAAGACAGATAAAATCCCCCAGATTTACAAAAGGATGAACAAGCCTTTTAGATGTGACTAAGATATTCAAACCCCTTCTTTAGCTACAATTTAATATTTCAGCAATGAAATCCCTTAGGCCCTACTGCTAAACTGTAAGTGCAAAGTTCTTCAGGTAGAAGCTCTGCTCAGCTGCTTGGAACCAAAGTCCTGTCAGGGCACTCAAACTAAAAACTGCCTCTCCTTTCTCTTCTACAACGTAGTAAGCATTTTCCAATCACCTTAGTGTGACCAGGACACACACAAAGACAGCCAGACATAAGCTCTCCTTGTTCTGAGCTGTCCATTTGCATTTACCCTACCCTCACCTGAGAGGAAGGGGATTACTCTCAAGGACTGGTACTATGGTGCCAGGAGGATAAAGAGAGAATGTGAGTCAGAAAATAGCATTTTCCTTGAGGAATGGCATTTCCTTGTCCCAAACCAAGGAACAGGAAAAGCTGGAGCTACATTTCTTACCTCCTTAGCAAAACCCCACCACATCCCATAACATCTTCCTGGCTGTCTGGGGTGGTTCCCCACACAGCTGACTGGGAGCCTGCAGGCTTCACTCTAAGGCTGAGGACTCCACCAGGTGAATGGCACTTAAAATATTAGTCGCAGCAACACTCTGCAAAGTTCCTTTCCAAATATAGTCTAATCCCTCCTTGAGCCTTCACTTTGTTTGTTTAGCATGCTCTGATTCCACTGAGAGCTGCATATACACTTCTGAAGGTCAGCTTGGGCCTGGGCAGCTTTTAGAGCACTGCTCAGGCACAACCTGAGCAAATCTCAACCTGTACCAAAATCTCCGCGTGCCCTAAAACTCCTACCATGCAGACAGTTTAGAACTATGAACAGAAAGAGAATCCACACCTTTACCAAAACTCTGTAACACTCCACTAACTCTCTAGTGGGAATGGGGAAAGGATACTCAAACCTTGCACCAGTTAAACCCTCAGGTTTCCTATGGGACTAATGAAGGGAATGATAGGGTGTGGACACAATCTGAGTCAGATTCTTGCTGAACTGCTATGTGACAGTAACAGTCATCACCAAACCATAAGATTAAATTGGACCAGGAAAACTAATAGGAAGGAGCTCTGCTATATATCCCTGGGTTGCCAAGTCATATATATAACTATAAAAAATACATAATGGACTATGACAGTGCTTTTAAGAGAATGGTTTGGCCACAGCAATAAATAAGAAGCCAAAAAGAAAATAAATGTTCTGGGGGTTCTTGTCCTTCAACACAAACAGGAGCTTTACCCATGCCGTGAGCACTCCCCGTGTGCAGCCCACACACACCCTGGCAAGCCACACTCTGACACCCACACACTGACAAGAACACCTTCAGAATTCATCTGCCACTGAGGGATTACAACCAATAATGCTGCATGATTTGATTTTGCTTCTAATGGTTAAATACCGAACTATTATAAGATGGAATTAATTTTTCTCATGTCCAGCTATATCCACAACAGGCACTCTGTTACAGCCAGTTCTGACTACCATCAGCAATGATTTTAGGCAGTGAGTTATTAACATCTTCACATAGCACTGCTTACCTTAAATCTTTCTGAAACGCCTTCAGTGATGCTGATTGTGAATTCAGCTATTTTAGGAGTACGGAACTTTCCCTTCTTGCGATCAGGTTCATACTCTGTTTTTGTTTTGACCACAACCTTTAAGAAAAAGAAGCAATCACAAAACTGTCAACTAAAACTGGCCATGAAAACCTTAATTATTCTTTAACTCTTCTTTTATCTGCTTACAAGCACATCTAGCACCATATCTTTCCCATCCCCACTTTGTGTAATTCTTCTTTGAAAGCTCTAAATTATAATTTTTTTTCCAGTTTATCAATCATAAGCTGAACTTACCTCTCAAAGTGGTTTTGATGGACCTACAGGAAGACTTGTTACACAACAGTTTCACAAGGGTTCAATTTTTTCATCTGTGGTGAAACTGTGCTCTTATACTAGGCAAGGATAGGTCAAATCCAAATCACGGACCTTCCCAGTTTGTACAGTTTGAAAATAGCCACCTCCATTTGCTTCAGGAAATTCCATTAACAGGATTTCAAACTGGACACCAACAGAAGATTATTGAAGAGTACCCATAAAAATCTTGCAGATGATGATGCCATGTTCTTTGATGGCAGGATTTTGAGTTTAAAAAAAAGTGAAATAACCCATGTAGTCTAGTTGCTATTCATGTGACAGACTATGGCCCTTGGCACTCTTAACATCTAATTTCTGAATTATCAGCTGCAAGCAGCAAAATACACATGAACCCTTGTATTAATGAGGTTTCTTCAAACACCAAGGCTCTTCAGTTTATTCCTTGCTATGAACTACTGCCCCAAGCTACACAATTTAGCACCTTACCTGTATTCCCAAAATACTTATTACGTCAGTCGTATCTCTAGTGTTCTCCTAGGCATTCCAATCATACAAAATTTTCCCATACCTAACCTATTTGCCTCATTTTTGTCTTCTGCATTTCTCAGGAACTTTTTCCAAGTATTGTTCTCAAGCTAGGGTACAGTTTATTGTAGTGATGGTGCTACTACAATTTGCTCAATTTCTCTCTGTTCTTCCAAGGAATAAGTATCTACTCTTTTAGATTTTCGAGAATCAAATTCTACTTTTAGCACAGCCCATGGTATTAATAGCAAATACATTAATCACAGAAAGACCTAGGTTGGAAGGGACCTTAAAGATTATCTTGTTCCAACCCCATGTCATGGGTAGGGACCCCTTCCACTAGACCAGGCCACTCAGAGGTCCATGCAAGCTGGCCTTGAACACCTCCAGGGATGGAGCATCCACAGCTTGTGTGGGCCCTGTGCCAGGGCCTCAGAACTCTCACACTAAACCTACTCTCCGTTTAAAGCCACTCCCCCTTGTCCTGCCACTACATCATCCCTGTGTAAAAAGTCTTTCTCCATCTTTCTGAAATTATGACAGTGACATTTCAGGTAGCCAGACACTGAAATGACAAGCTTTGGGTTCCCTTCTTCTCACTTCCCTGAATGGTACCTAGACTGTGTAACTCTACCTAGACTCAGTACCATAAAGTTTATTAGACATTTTCAGAGTATTACACATATTTGCTCACAAAATATGTTTAAAAACTACTTACCTATTTCCAGCTATAATCAGTAAGACAGTAGTTATTACCTATTTAACTTCATAGTTGCCCAGCAGCATCATGGAAGTTAACTGCATGATGATTTCTGGAATGCTTTTTAACATTATAGTTCCTTTCCTCCCCCCTTTATGTTGCATAATCTCAGGCAACTCAAATCACATTCAGCTGACACTGAATGTACAGTTCTAACTGCTTGGTTATGTAATGTCTTCTTTTGTTTAACATATCTAAATATGAATTTAAATCACTTCATCCCTTTAATTTAGAAACTGTCAAAATCATCAAATCCTTAGCGCTGTAGTCACTACTGTTCAAGAAGTTAGGCTTCACTGCCATGCTGGAGCCTTGCAAGGGAATAAGAAGCACAGATATATGAAGTACGTATTCCTATTCATTATACATGAGTGTCTGAATACTTCAGAATTCGATCTGTGTGTCAATCTTTTCTTAAGACGTTTCTTTTTTTCATATCAGTTGTTCTGCTCCTGCCTTTGATTCTCCAGCAACCAGTAAAGAGACACTGACATGACTAACCAGTTACAGAAGGACACCAGCAGGACCAATGAATTTAATTTTCCCCCTGTGTTTGCAAAAGGAAAAGAAAGCTAATATACAATTGGACAGTGGAGAGTAGAAGAACCAATCAAATATTCCTTTATTTAAGCTTCTAGCTTAGCTAGACATTTGCTTTCATTCAAGGTAAATGCCATCCAGGTGGGAGGAGTCCTGCCCCATTCTAGCAGGAGCAAATGGGCTGGCACAGAACCCCGTGTTCTCTACAGAGGCTCTGCTCAGGTTAAAACTATTACCATGCAGATCCCTCCTTCAGTCTCCTGCTTAGCAGTGCAGGAACAGAACAAATTCCTTGTCCACTGGTCCTTGGTAATCGGTTATATCCAGTCACCAGTTGGCAGATGTATCAGACACGGTAAGCCTTAACTTGTTCTAAAGCCTTAGGGTGTGATTTTGTCCTCAGTTACAAGATTTACACCCATGTAACTGAGGGCATAAAATGGACCCTCAGGCTCCTGAACAGCTGTTATGGCTTATTGCATTTATGCCTGCCAACTGGTCACCACACACAACACAGAATGGTGCTGATAGCAATTAAAATGGAGGTCACACATTTATTTGTATTGCCTACTAGCAACATTCTACCAAGGAAAGTTTTACAAGCTAAAATTCTTTACCCTATATTAAGATTATGTGAATTATTTTTTCAGGTTTGAGGAATGTATACCTAGCAGTTTAACTAGAAGTACAATTCAGCTTGTGGAAGACACAAGGCCAAAAAATAAAAACTGTATGAATACCATAAAGTTTTTTATTACCAGATGCATGTGGGAAGTTACAAGTAAGAATCCTATTAAAACAGGATACTGAAAACCCTGACAAAATCCTACTCCTGTGTGCTTCACGTGTAGTAGCACTTAGTGAATTCTTTATTGTGAGGACAATAAACATATTTACGGGCTACCACACCACCTTTCTGAATCTTTAAAATTAAATCCCTAATAATCAAGACATTTAATGAGGAATGCAGGAAGCACATTTCCCTTCAAACCTGTAAGCAGCTCACTGGACTGCCCCCTTCCAGCTACAGAGGATATCTGAATCACCTATTTGGAGATTTTTGAACAAAATAAATTGCCAAGGAAAAAACTCAATGGCCTGTTCTCATCTCATTATTTTAGCTTGTCTGGGGTTAGCACTAGTTTCTTACTGAAGCACCGAAGGAAAATGGAAGTGCTCTCTGTTGCTAATATGCCCATGCCCATCTTACAGAGAAATAAGGCAGGGCTCTACGCCCCCATCAGGGGGGCATTTTCTGGACAGAGAAAATTTGTATTATTCACAGAGAACACACAGGACCTTCCAGATGCAAGAAAGACAGATACAGAATAGGAAGAGCTACGACAATACAGCATAGAGAAGCTTGCATTTGTATAGTGTATGTTTCATATAGCAGCACCGAAATCTCTACATGCTTACTGCCAACATTTCACACTGATTTTTAATGCAAATCACCATTAACGGATTTTCATGAGCTTAGCTATTTGGGTTTTTCCCTAGAGGGAACTACCATGCCTTGAAACACCCCTTATTTCTTGTCGTTTCTAAGCTGCTCTTTACCCATAACCTATTCTTTTGTTGTTTGCCAGTGATTTGGGCGTGATTCTCCCGGGTGGAAACTAAAGCCTACTGTACCTTATCAGGAGGTGGGAACTGGAGCTGATTGACATCCAGGGGTGTGATCAGGGGGATGGTGTCAAATCCATCCTCCAAAAGGGGCTGCTTTGTGCTCTTCTCGCTGAAATTATTCCCCAGTTTCACCATTCTTCCAGGATAGAAGGATTTTCTGCTGGCACACACAGGCACACACGCACAGAAATGCAAAATATCAGAAATCAGACCTTTTCCCAGCCCTTGGGGGACCAGAGATATCTTCTGGAAAAAAAAAATAAAAATGTGCTGGTCGCTAAGACTCGGTTAGGTACTGGCGTTCTGGGAAGTACGATGACCAAAGCTTTTACTATCCAAATTTAAAAAACACCCAAAGCACCACGCACACAAATGAGCACCCCAAATCCCCGACACGTCAGCCCGCTGCGAGCGCTGCCCGCCGGCGCGGCCCGGTGCAGCATCGCCCGCATCCCGCGGGATGCGGAGCGCTCGGGAGCGCAAACCCCGCCGACCCGGCCCCCTCCCCGGCCCGCTCCCGGGGCTCCCCCGGCAGGGCAGGGCAGGGCAGGGCCCGGCCCGCACTCACCGCCGCGGCTGCCGGCCCTGGCTCGGGGCGCGTCGTTCCGCCGCGGCCGCGCGGCGATGGCGGAGCGGGGGGCGAGGCGGCGGCTCTCCCTCCGTGGGTGGCTCTGGGCGGCCGCAGCGCCGAGGCCGTGACGCAGCCGCCGCCTGGCTGAGGCAGCTCTGGAGCCGAGCACAAAGGGGCCCCGCGGGGACGAGCGGGCGGCGGCTCCCCCGGCCGGCGATGGCGCAGCGGCAGCAGGTGGAGGGGGCGGCGCGTCCCGCCCGGCCTCCCGCCCCTCCCCGGGCGGGGCCGCGCCGTGCCCGCCGCTAACGGGGCTCGGGGCCGCCGCCCTGCCCCGCTCGGCGCTGCCTCTGCTCGGGACGCCGAGCCCCGGCAGCCCCGGCGAGGCACCGGCGGTAGCTCGGGCCGGGCAACTGCGCTGAACGAGGTGGCGGCGAGGGGCCCCTTCCCTCTCCTGAGCCGGGGCGGGCTCGCCGGCTCTGCTCCCTCCCTGTCGCTCCTGCGGGGAAGGGACGGGCGTGCGGTCAGCACGGTGAGAGCCCGGCCCCGTGTCCCCTCTGCAGAGCGGGGGCGATGCGAATACTGGGGCCCGCGTCACTCCGGGGCAAAGGCGTATTGCGGAGCCTTGCAGCCGACAGAGGGAGAGAGGACATCTTACAGCTCGGCTGGCTCGGGGCGGAAAAAACCCACAGTGATTCCTGTTCACTGCGCTGTCTCCTATACCCAAGGCAACCAGCATGCTCCTCTTGTAGTCTTGCAGGTGCATTGCTTCCCAGCCAGTGGAGGGAAAGCGCTGTGGGCGATGCAACAAGTGCCTGGGATGGTAAGGCAGCTCTGAGAGGGAAGAGGAGACAGGTGCTCAGCCTAGAGCTAGTTTCGTGCTTCAAAACCAACCAGCCTCTTCTCACAGATGCCAGCATGAGCAGCCTCTCTGTGTGCTTTGTTCCAGTTGCTCAAGCCAACATGCATCCCGTTTTCCTGAGCTCAATGGTCTGTAATGCTAAAGGCCCTCCCTGGCTATGACACAAAACAAGTCGTGTCTCCAACTGTGGATTATCCTGTCTATCCCATTTATTTTTCCCATTAGTGTTCTGTCCTGAGTAAATAAAGTGTAAAATAAGCTTGTCTTACCTGAGTAACATTTCATAAATCATGCTTGTGTGTGTTAAGTAGAAGAAAAAGGGTCTCATTTTATATAGAAAATTGCACCTGTGACTGGAAATGAAGGGGTTTCTCAGAAAACAAGAAACACTTGAATTATTTAATTTTGGCAAAGCCCTTGTCTTACGAGTGTTCTTGAACAGAACAGATGAATAACCCACAGATGGATGAGCGTAATCCATTCATTTGTATCTGAAGCCAAAGTCATGCAGAATCCAAATGACATCAAAAGTCCAAGTGATGATCAGAAGTGTGTTTGACAGCATACTACAGGGAGCCCAAATAACGCATCAAATGTTTTAACAAATTGACTGACTAGGTTCTTTCATCTCTAGCTTTTGTGATTTTATATTTGAGCCCTTTTGGCTGAAGAAGGTCAAAAGCTTAGGGCAATTGTGTATTAAGTGTATGCCTGAGGAAGTATCAGTATTGGATTAAGATGAATGGATGTAAATTCCCCAGTTGGCTCATGAGGTATTTTTTTTTTAGTTATGTGAGCATATGCACAGGTTACTCTGTTTTAGTGTCTGTTGTAGAGAAAAGGAGAAATTTTGATAGCCTGTTTAAAAAGTGAGTTATTCTCTTTGCCACTGGGCATTTCTTTAATGGTATCTGCCTTTTAGGAACTTATGCTGACTAGTCTTACCTGGTTTTCTAGTCTTTCAGAAAAAATATTTTTGTTAAGCAACTGGACACTACACTTGTTGCCACTCAGAACTTACACTCAGTGGCTTACATTATTTTCATTTTAAGCGCATGTCATCCCATGTACTATGATGTAAAAGAAAAAAAAAGCTCTGTATTTTTGTGTGCATGTACATGCACGCACAAATATCTGTGACTAATAAGTGTCTTTATTTGCCAGCTATGTAAAATGGACAGTTAAAAGGCTTTAATTTCTGATATCAAATAGCCATCTATAACTTGCTGTAGATGAAAGAAGAAAAAATGAAGTAAATTGGTTACAAAAGTGATATGCTTCCTAGTCAGAAGTTGCTGCCTTAACAAGGCCAAAAGGTATATGTTAGCATAGACATTATTTGAAAATAATTTGATTTGCTGATAGCACACCTCTTTTCTCTAGGTCTCCTGCTGTAGGTCATTTTGCTGTGGTTATTCAGGGGGTTTTAAATTTGGGGAAGGAACTGTCTTCTATCTTATACAAAGTAACTCAGGTTCCAGGTGCTTAACAAATAACCCACATCCTTGCTGAGCCACCAAAGTATCATGGCCAACAACCTTTATCTCATGTTAGTTACCTCTGGGGAAACATGATAGCTCCTTGTGGGTATGTGGACAACAGGAAAAGCAGCCGGCACACAGAACTGATGACCTAGTGGCTACTCTCATTAAGTCAGATTGTACCCTGATTTACTGACTCTGAAACCTTAATGGTCTCAGTGGGGTTAGAATTCACTGTGTGTACCATCAGCCTGATTGTGAAAGCAGAAAATTTGCACTTCACCATCAGGCAGGTGTAGCACTTCCCAATGAAGTAACTACTGGAGGAAAAAAAAATGTAAGTAATGTGAAGCTTGTGTTTGGTGGCACTTGTTGTGGGAAATGATAGAGAAGTCTTTTTTAAATGAGACTATGCCCATGTCTCACAAAAGCTGAAGAAAGACCAATTGTCACTCCACCACTTGCCAAGCCCTCATTTTGAAGCAGAAACATGAAGAATAAAGTCACACAGTCTCTACATATGGAAATTAAGGAAATCTCGTAAACTGCTGTGTTCCATAGGGCTGGAGTTCTTCTTCATCACAGGCACAACATCTAGAAATTACAGGATTTTTTCCTGTAATTTTTTCTAAAATAATTCTAAAATCTAGAATAGTTTTTCTAAAAATGAGGCCAAAATAGTGACAATTAATGTATTATTTGTTATTTGATGATGCTTTATTCATGGTGGCCACATGTCTTTGTGGGTTGTAGTTTACTGACACAATCAACTGAAATGGCTCTTCTGGAGCCATTACAATTTGTTGTGTGAGTGCAGCTGAAAACACTTCAATATGCCATGTGTCACGCTTTGTCAAGTTAACAGTTGATGTTTCCAAATCAGGATTAGGAACAGTGCTGATGCAGTGCAATGCTGCAATTGCTTGTGCAACGTAAGCATTCATGAAAGGGAACAAGCTCTGCTGAAGGAAAGCAGCACTACCTATTGCTGTTTGTCAGGTGTCCCAGCAGTTTATTTTCCCTAAAACATCCAGTCTCTCTGGTATCTGAGGTTACTTACAAATACCAAAGAAGAGCATTCTCACCAATCCATTTTAGGAATCCAATAAACTTCAGAAATTATATAAAACTCTTGGTCAGCAATAGGGAAACTGTTTTAGGGATTAAGTGATGTACCAAAGGAGGTACAGGAAATGTTTGGTGAAGCCAGCCAGGTAGAGCCAGCTGCATGACTACTAGCACATGATACAACCAGGAGTTCACCTCACCAGGCAGTGCTAAGTTTATACAGCCCCTTTAGTCCCCCCCTCTGCCCAGAAAATCCAGACTGGAAGAGCAGAGAAGCTAAAACTTAGCTTTGCTTTTAGGATTTTATTCTTGGATTTCTATATGTGAGAGGCTTATGTGTGCACAACTCTAGAATTGTGGCATTCATACTGAAATGGGTAACAGATAAATGAATAGTGGACCTGTGCATGAACAAAAGTGATACTTTGATGACAGAAAATAGCAGTATAAAAAATAGTGGTTTTCACTTACTGTCAGATCTGTAGAACTCTCAAATTAAAATAAAAATATTGATGCTGAAGAATGCAAATCTGTTATTTCCAAAACTACTGAAAAGGATGAGTTTGAATTCTTCTTTGGTGAAAATTGAGAAATGGTCGCTGGAAAGCTGTGAAATTCCTAAAACATCTAACCATTCTTCAAGTCTGGCATCCTTAGGTTAATCATACTGAATTCATACATAGATATCTAAATAAGATTTTTCAGAAAGAATGTAGGCCACACATTGGAATAGTGCTGAGACAGAACAAGTTCTAAGCACTCAGATTCTCAAGAGCAGCATTCCTCAAAGGGTGACAAAACCATCAGTGCTACACCCACATAAAATACAGGGCACTAAAAGTCAGAAGGATTGCTCTGAGAATCAGTGCTCTGTGCTTGCAGGTGCAGCAGAAGGGATAAATTGTGCTGCAAGGCAGATTGTGTCCTGTGCCTCCTCACACCATCTGTAGGCCTGCAGGTTCACCTCGGTGCAGGAAGGTGCCAAAATACAGCAGGGAGATGAGTGCTCTGGGTCTGGAGAGAAAGGGAGGAGAGGATCAGTACAGGCAGCTGAATTGTTCTCCAGGCCTCCTGTTATTCCCAAATATCAGACCCACCACGTTGCTAAGGCAAGCTGGGGCAGAAAAGGGACAGTCCTATGATGAAGAGGCAAAGCTCTGTCTGGCAGAGGGATTGGGGGAGACAGCAGTGATGGGATATACTTAGACACAAGGAGACACAGCTTTAGGGGTAAAGGGAGGTTGATCTTTTACTGATCTCTTCCCAGGTTAATCCTGCTTATGATTTAAACAGTCATTGGAATGGCTAAAGTTACCTGATTTAGAGAAGCACAATAATGTTTTGGCTATTATACAAATGGATTTCAAACAGCATCTAAGTAACACAAGGTCATGTAGTCCAAAATGATCCTCTATTAATTTAGAGTATTACGTGAATTTGAAGGATAAGATCAATTCCAGCAGAAGCTGGGCTTAACCACTAAACCATTTATTAAAAAACCCACCAAAACTGCATAAACAAACCATTTACCAGGACTGCTGGAATGTGATCTTAGACTTCTCTTTGGCCTTGAACCACTTCAAATTAATTGGTTTGCAGCCAAAGGAGGTGCATAATATAACATCACAATTTATATTTAGGAAACCTCATTAGAAATGAAAAAAGTTATGTAACTCCTCAGAGAAAGCAAAAGAAATATAGGACAAATTATACTCAAACACTGCAGTTAAATTATTTTAACAGCAGGGTAGCTTTTAAAAAAAACCTGTTAGGACAAAATCCTACATAACATGAAGAAAAAAGCTCTTATATCTTACTGTAATTAGAAACTCATCAGGTTAATGGGACAATTTTTCAAAAGCTGCCATTTGAGTTTTTGCACCTGGCATTGATCTTGCTTTATTTCAGCTTGCAGCTAGAACTTGGCCAGAGGGGGAAAAATAAAAAGCAATCAGACATTTTCTAATGTACATGTAAACTCAAAGTTCTGTATCTTTTCTGTCTGTGTTCTTTCATTCAATTTTTACTTGTGATGGAGTTCTAAGATCTCACTTTCACTTCAATATTTGCTGACTGAGATTTCTCAATGCACCAAGTGATTTTGGGGTACCTTTAGCAGGGAATCTCACAGGGTTCAAAGGAAGAAATCCAGCTCATCAAGATTCACTCTTTTTTTGGGCACTTAAAATCTGAGGCCACGGAAATTAAAGATCACTTTTGATAATTAAGGTCATCACTTTAAAAAGATGTTTGATATTTAAAGCTATGATGAGAAGAAATGCTGAAAAGGATGGAACGGGGTGTAACATTATGGGAAAAGTTGTCCAAAACAGCCAGATGACAGAGGAGCCTAAATCTGTAGGCAGTTCTGTTATTGACTATGGCAGGTTTTTGTGGATTCCTAAATATGCTTATTTACACAGATATCTAAATGTCAAGAGACAAAAGAGGGGGATGTACAAAACATCTGCTCACTCCAGATGACTAACGAGTGAAAAATAAGAGGGAGCCTGCGAAGCAGCTCATGAATGAGCCAGCCACCTTTACTGAAAGGATGAATTATTCCTTTTAGAAAGAAATTAATTATTAGAATTAGGTGCCTACACGGCAGCAGCTATCCACTGAAGGGTTTTTTGCTTTTTTTCAGAAAGCTTTCAATCTGGTACATTGAAAAACAAAACTGCAAATAGAGATGTTACAGAAAAACAAGGTGCTTACTGTTATATTCGTATTTTTCAGGGTGGGTGGAGAAAGGTAATTGTGGGAATGGAATAATGGTATAGGACAGTATGGAATTGAGTATTTCAGCTGGAATGGGCCTAAACTGATCTTCTAGTTTAACTGCCTGACCTGTTCAGGGCTGAGCAAAAGTTATAGCAAGTTATTGAGAGCAGTGTCCAAATGCCTCTTGAACACTGACAGGCTTGGGGCATCAGCCACCTCTCTGGGAAGCCTCTTCTGGTGTTTGACCACCTTCTTGGCAGAGAAATGTCTCCTAATGTCCAGTTGGAACCTCTCCTGGTGCGCCTTTGAACTGTCCCCATGTGAAATAAAGCAACTCAATGAATGAAGTAGAACTGTGTAGCTAATTACCTAATATCAGAAGGGTACTCTTGGATTAAAAATGTACTTCTGTTTACATATAATATCATTAGTTTTATATTCTGGATGGAAAGGGTTTTGCACTTGACTGTGATTAAGACTGTAAAAGCAAAAAAGCTTATTTGCACTGCATATCACACTCATCTGTAAGATTAGACCTTTAAAACAGCAGTTTTTCCTATCCTGGTAACCCATTTTGCATTCCTTTAAACTGACAATCAATCCATGCAACAGGAGATACTTTGAAAAACAACGACAAAAGGATGTAGCAAGCAATTTCAGCTGTAACTTCAAAGAAATAGTATTAACTCCGCAGGATCTTGTTGCCACAGGAATAATTCTTTCCTTGCTAGCTGAAAAAAAATTAAACCCAAGACCAACCTCATCCAGACAGCACAGATGTTGACTACCACAGGATTACTGGTACCTCACAGCAAGAGATCTAAGAACTTAAAGCCCCCTATTTGTATTCTGTAAATTGCACAACATTGTCACCGCTGCATTTGAATTACTTATGTTACTTTAGGGAACTGCAGCTGAGGGCATTAAGCACCCTACGCACTAAGAAATCTAAATCCAATACTTATGAATTTTAAATCAATCAAATCTCTAAGCGTGGTGCACATTTGAAAAAGAATTAGTCAAGATGAAAACACTGTGAAAAGTAGAAAATAAGAATGAGAAATGAGGAATAATTCCAGAAAGACAGGATTCCCACTAAACGTTAAAGTACATCAGCTGAAGAAATCTACCAAACACATTCAGGATTCCCCATAAACTGGGTTCTTGAATCAGTGTCTTCAATCAGAACTGGCAGTAAAGACATCTAGCTGCCTTCTGTGGGCACAAAGGAAGAGAGATTTCCTTGAATACTCAACTAAGGGCTGTGGAGAGCAAATGTTATATTTGTTTCCCTGAGGAGAATATGGGCATTTGTAGCAAGCAGCTTCCAAAAATATTTTACATCTTCAAAGGACTGGATAAAGATGAACTAACAATTCCCTGTTCCATTTCCCATTACAGACAAAGATGAATTCCAGAAGAAAAGCAAATCAGGCCTCAGGCCTGAGAGACGGAAAAGGACAATTCTTCAAGAGTGTTGGGATGGCCAAACTAATTAATAGTAGTAGTTTATTGAGAATCTCTGGGTGATAATTCCTACAGAAAAGTCCAACGTGGTATATTTTAATACACTCCCAGATGCCTAACTGCCTTTTGCTTGGCTAAGCTCAATCCAACTGGGTCATACCAGCAAAAGAATTTGCAGATAGTCATAGGATCATAAAGCAACACCACAATGGACATAGAGAGGAACAGGTGGATATTTTTGTTGTTTCCCAGTAGTCTGTTCTTGTTTTCATCTGTCTCCAATTATCATATGTAAATGTCAAATCCTAGAAAATCAAAAAGGAATGTAAGGAAATATTTGGCAGTGACAAGGAAGAATCTATCACTTCTGAAGGAGGACATCAGCCATTCAAGAGCTATCCTGTCTGTTCTGCCACTCTAGTCCTACTGGGCAACTCGGGATATTAGAGAACATCTAGAAGTAGCAGCAGCAAGGACTAGTTGCCTTCTTCCCACTGAAGGGGAAGAACTTTTAATCCATATAGACATTTTTTCTTAAACTAGATCACATTGAGCTTCAGTGAGGCTAAGTCTCTAATATTTTCTTTTGGGGAAAACTTGTGAACTTAATGCATAGAAACTTTTAATTACTTTCTTAAGACATTTTCCTGAAGGATCAGTGTATTAACTCATAGAATTTCAGTGTAATTTAAGCCTGTTCAAAGCATGATTTTTGCTTAAGCTACAGCTATATGAGTTTGGGACATGGTTTAGTTTTTACAAAAAGAACCAAAAACTGTCATCATTCTTACAACACACAATGGCAGTTCCATTTCTGTAAAGACATTTCATCCTCATCGAGCTTATTCTTCCTCTCTTTTGGGAAAAATTACATTTATGTATGTCAAGTATAAATAATGACTCCAAATAACAGTGACTACAAACAGAGAGTAGATGTGGGCCCTACATTCATTCAGTGGCGTAACTAACACAACATTCATTGTATACACAAACTCCAAAGAAAACCAGTCACCCGCTGTGCTGGAAACTCAAAACCAACTTTTAGAGACATTTTTATGTATTTCTGTGGTTATAGGTAAGTACAGGAGGGTGTGTTTTTGAGACACCTCAGCTTTTATAAGTCTAACAAAGAGCCTGAATGTCCTTTACATCCAATGTACATAACTCATTTAGATTACTTAAAGAAAATCCACTTAATCAGAAAATACTATTACCAAAATATTAAAAATATTTGGAAAGTAATTGTTTTCTAGAAAATAATTGCTTCAAGTTGTTTTAGAAGGGTTTTTATGAAAAAGTATTTGAAGAGATCTGTATAACAAAACGGCCTACTTATAGAGCAATTGACAATTCTGGTAGAGCTGAGTACTTACACTGTGATAAACGAGAGTAGTGCTTGTGGTTATCAGCTGCTGTGTACTCTGCAAACTTTTGAAAATTGTTACTCTGTGAAAGCACAGTGCTTTCAAAGAGTGATAACATGAAGATAAACACAGTGACATACCCTTGGAAAAATACAACTGAACAGAGCTGAGAATGTTACAGCAGTAAAATCCCTGTTGGATCAAGAGGGAGGGGCACATCCTGTATCACTTTTGGCAATCTGTTCTGCCATGGCACGGGTACTAACAGGGCAGTTCCAGTTACAGCCAGCACTCACCACAAGTGGTATAGCAATGAAATGTAGCTGGGCTGAAAGATTGTGGTATTGACAAAGTCATTCTGTTTGATTCATAACACCTTACAGATACCTTATTGCTTCATTAAAACTAATGAGAGTGTTTGATCTCTATCTATTACCAAGCTATACAGCCAAAATCACAAAGCCAAATATTAAAACTCCATTATGAGGACATCCCTGGAATTTACATGTGGGGACCAAAATCCATACTTCACTATTAGAGTTTACTTTTTGAAAATTTTTGAAGAGAATTTCTGCTTATTCTTACAGGAAGTACTTTCAGATTATTATTATTATTATTACTACTACTACTACTACTACTACTACTACTACTACTACTACTACTACCACTACTACTACTACTACTACTACTAACCTATTCTCCTGTTCTGGAGAAGATATTGCTGAACGATTTCAAGTTTTCATTTCCCACTCATACTCTAATTATTCTGAACACGGACTTCTCACTGTTTATGCTTAGTCTGGCTTCTGCAATCCCTGCCCTTTCAGCCTGAACACATGCAGCTGTGCAATATTTCCAGATCCTTGCCAGAAGTAGAAGCCAAAACGCTTATTCTGTAGGGAAAGTTAATGGGGAGTGACTTCCTAAATTGGCAGGTGGGCAACATGCAGCTGAAGAATGGCAGAAGGTGGCTACCAGTGAGATCAAAATAGAGCAGTGTTGTTGTGCTGAGCATTTGCACTTCATGTGAAGGAAATGATTAAGGGTTTGTGTAAGAGATAGTATCAGGAAATGTAAGAGATACCGAGAGCCCACAGAGCTCTGCAGCGGGTCGATGTTTCCCAAGGGACCTTTGCAGGAGTGCCAGGGAACTGGCTGACTTTGTGCGACAACCTGCAGCAAGACAAACAGCTGGGAAGGGCTAAGACATGGGGCGGGAGGGCACGGTGACAAAACACAGAGACAAAACATCACAGAACTCGTGGGGTTCATGTCACACATCACGATATCCATGAGACTGAAGCACGGCCGCGCTCTGGCTGTCGCCGGCAATGCAATCTCCAGCTCTGCTCGGCAGGAATGCCCAAGGGCAAGAAATCACATCCTTGCAGTTTGTTAAAGACGAGGATAACAAACGAATTAACACATTATCGCTTCCTAAAAAACGGAAGGAGGTTTATCACTGCTGATACCACCGCAGCCTGATTGCCGCGGATGTGCGGGAGGCAGGCACGACCCCGGCGGGAGCGCAGAGCGGAGCAGCGCGGAGCAGCGCGGAGCAGCCCGGCCCTGCCCAGCGCAGCCCATCCCAGCACAGAGCAGCCCAGCCCGGCTCGACCCAGCCCAGCGCAGCCCAGCCCAGCCCGGCCCTGCCCAGCCTAGCCC